>JAOEGL010000002.1:292914438-293179438 GCA_034509955.1 Urosaurus nigricauda
AGGAAAGAGAAAAGTGAGGTGTGTGTGTGCGCGCGCACGCGCATGTGGGTGGGTGATGTGTCTGCATGCAGATGTAAAGATCACAAGGAGGTAAAAAGTTTGAGAACCTGGGGGATTTTCTAGCTTCTAGAACTGGCAATTAATTTGAGGCTCTGGATGATCTGTGAAATGTGGAGGTGACCCACATAATTAACATGATGGCTTATACTTGGTCTTTTACATGGATGTAGAGCATGAGTTCCATAGTTCCCCAAGGAAACCAGGGGAATGAAACACTTGAGTAGATGGCTAGAGCATTGGTGGAGAAATTCAACTGAATGTGGTTTAGAATCCATTTACAGCCATTCTCATGTGCTGAGGGAGGTAAAGAAGCAATTCTTTGCTTTGTGTAGTAATGGACTATTCTACTCCAGACTTCACAATATTGAGAAGGAGTCCTTAGAAACTCACTGTGATGAATTGGAAAACCAATAGCTTGGATGTGTTTTGATATGGATTCCATAATGGCTGTTCGACAGTGGAACACTCTCTCTAGGAGAGTGGTGGGGTCTCCTTCCTTGGAAGTCTTTAAGCAGAGGCTGGATGACCATCTATCAGGTATTCTTTGATCGAGAGTTCCTGCATGGCAGGTGGTTGGACTGGATGGCCTTTGTGGTCTCTTCCAACTCTATGATGCTATGATACTATGGCCCGATACAGACGGCTTTGATGAGGCATCTTTCCGGCGTCATTAGGGTTAGGGAGGGCGCAGCGTTTGCACCCTCCCTAACCCTAACATATATGGACGCTGCCATTTTAAAATGGCAGCATCCATATGGGCATGCCATAAAAACGTCATGGCTCATGCAGCGTTTACATAACGTTATGCGCACCTGATGTAATGGCACTGTGGTAGGGCGCCCTTTCCATGGCACCTAAAGGATCTCTGAAACAGAGCTCCTTTTTTGCGCCTGGTCCTTGGCGCAGCCTTTAGATGGCTGTGCGAAGGACCCCGAGGGAAAAGGGGCCACGGCAATCCCTTTCTTCCCTAGGCAGCGCCGGGGAGAGTGGGGTGCAGCGGGCACCCAGGGCACCTGCTGCACCACTCTTTCAGGCCATGGAGAAGCAGCAGTTCACCACTTCTTTGTAGCCTGCAGAAGCGGCGGGATGGGACCTCTGGGGCTGCTGGTGAGGCAGCCTTGGCCCCGTCTTGCCGCTTTTTGGGCGAGTGCAGACCACCCCTTTTGGGCAGTCTGTACTGCTCCAATGTGATCAACATTACTTGGAGAAGTGAAGCAACCATATTATTATTATTATTATTATTATTATTATTTAGATACCCATCTGTCCTGGCAGGTCAGAGGTGGGACAGCTAAGAGGGTGGTGGAAGTTGTGGACACTTTTTTAAATGAGGCATATATTTCAACTCCTATAAAAGAAGCAGCTATAAGAACTCTGTTGAAGGAAACTTAGTTAAGAGTCTGCCATTCCTGAAAACAGATTTATAATTTCTCTTTCTAAAGTAAGGACTTCAAATAAGTGGTGGTAGGAGAATTCCACTTTTTCTTGGATTAAATGTAATTCCACGATTCATTCAAAACAGGGCACAGACCTGGTTACAGGACAAAAACAGCCCTGGTCTCTTTGGTGGGTGACTTCTTCTGACAACAACAACAACAACAACAACAACAAAAACCTTTATTTTTGTATCCCGCCTTTCTGCCTGGACAATCAAGGTGGCTTACATTAAATAAAATGGATTTAAATGAAATTGGTCATATGTCCTTTTGGTTCTCTCAGCCCTCTCAGTGGCATTTGATCCAATCAATCATGGTATCTTTTTCAGCCATTTAGTTGATATGAGGCCTGGGGCACTATTCTGCAGTTGTTTTTAAACATCTACAGTATGGGTAGGGAAAATGCAAACTCTGGATTCCACTTTTCTGACCTACAATACTGCCTGCCATTCATCTAAAGCCATATTTATTTTCAGTGGTTTTTTTGCCCCAAAACTGTTGAGAAAGCTAATGAAATGCCCAACATTTTTTAAAAACAACCTCACACAGCTTCAAAGAACCCCCACTCCGCAAACCTTCATTTTCTTTGCAGTCCTTCCCAGAATGGCAACAAGAAGTTCCATTTTGGTTGCCATTTTGAGAGAGACTCCATGAAAAATTGAACTATTCAAGTATTCTGGCGTGCTGGCTGGGCTGGGGTGGCCTGCAGGGAGATTTCGAGGAAATTGGTTCCTGTCCCCCACATAATTGTCTGTCCAGATGTATATGAAGTCACTGTGGGAGGCCATCTGGAGTTTTGAGATTGGGTATCATTACAATGTTGAAGATACCAATTTTTCTTTCTATTTCACAATTGATGCCAAGGAGACTGGAAATCCTGGATCATATTCTGGATAGAATGAAGGATTGCATGTGGGTAAATAAATGGCAGTCTTAGTTCAGATTAGATAGCAGTTATGTTGGTCAACAGGAAAGCCAGTCTGGGGTTGGGATAGCAGCCTGTTCTGTGTGAGGTTACACTTTCACTGAAAGTTCCAGCATTGTTCCAAGAAGGCCATGTGCCTGCTGTAGGCAAGAGTAGCTTTGGTTGGTCCATCAGCTGTGTCCCTTCCTAGGGATGATGAACATGGTCACAGTGACCTTAATCATCCCCCAATTATACTCTCTGTGTGTGTTGTGTGCCTTAAAATAATTTCTTACTTTTGGAGACCCTAAAGCAAACCAACCATAGGGTTTTCTTGGCAAGATTTGTTCAGAGAAGATTTGCCATTGCCTTCCCCTGAGGCTAAGAGTGTGTGACTTTCCCAAGGTCACCCAGTGGGTTTCATAGCTGGGCTGGGAATCAACCCCTGGTCTACAGAGTCATAGTACAACACTCAGACTACTATGCCATGCTGTAACTTATTCTACATGTAGCTTTCCTTAAGAAGTATTTAGAAGCAACGGGTAGTGAAAAATGCAAAAGCCAGACTGTTGTCTGCTGTGCATTTTAGAAGCCACATGGCACTAGTATTATACTGACTGCTTCCAATTTGCTCCTCTGTTTCAATTCAATGTAATTGTTTTGACGTATAAAGCCCAAAATGATTTTGTATGGCAATGGCTACCCAGAATATGAGCCTATCCAGAATATGGAATTTTCAGTGTAGGTCCTGTTGCATATCTTGCTATCATAAAAAGCTAGATAGGCAAGTACATAGAATCATAGAATCATAGAAATTTAGAGTTGGAAGAGACCACAAGGGCCATCCAGTCCAACCCCCTGCCATGCAAGAACTCTCCATCAATCATTCCCGACAGATGGCCATCCAGCCTCTGCTTAAAGACCTCTAAGGAAGGAGACTCCACCACACTCCGAGGGAGTGTGTTCCACTGTCTAACAGCCCTTATTGTCAGGAAGTTTCTCCTAATGTTGAGGCAGAATCTCTTTTTCTGCAGTTTGCATCCATTGTTCCGTGTTCTAGTCTCTGCTGCAGCAGAAAACAAGCTTGCTCCCTTCTCAATATGGCATCCCTTCAAATATTTAAACAGGGCTTTCATATCACCTCTTAACCTTCTCCTCTTCAGGCTAAACATTCCCAGCTCCCTAAGTCATTCCTCATAGGGCATGGTTTTCAGACCCTTCACCATTTTAGTTGCCCTCCTTTGGACACGCTCCAGTTTCTCCACATCCTTTTTGAATTGTGGTGCCCAGAACTGGACACAGTATTCCAGGTGGGGCCTGACCAAAGCAGAATAGAGTGGCACTATTACTTCCCTTGATCTAGACACTATACTTCTATTGATGCAACCTAAAATTGCATTGGCCTTTTTAGCTGCTGCATCACACTGTTGACTCATGTTCAACTTGTGGTCTACTTGGACTCCTAGATCCTTTTCACATGTTGTCTCATTCAGCCAGGTATCCCCATCCTATATCTGTGCATTCCATTTTTCCTCCCTAAGTGCAGAATCTTACATTTGTCTGTGCTGAATTTCATTTTGTTAGCTTTGGCCCAGAGCTAACAAAAACAGCTTTCTCAGTAGTAGCATCTCAGTTGTGAAACTCCCTCCCAGGGTGGTTCCCCATTTGACCTTCCAGGGGACAGCCTGTTTTATGCTGCTTTTCATCTTTAAAGGCTAACTTTGCTTTGAGGAGCCTTAATTTCAGTTCTGTTTGTTAGAACCATAGAATCATAGAAGATTGTTTTGAATTGTTTTTAAGAATTGTTTTTATCTGTTGTGTATTGACTTGATGGCTCTAGCAGGCTCAAAGGCAATAAAGACAAAAATAAATACATTCCACTTTTAGAATGCTAATACAAACTGATTTGACTCCCAGCTTTTGGTTTCTTGATTCGAGTTCCAGAACAAGTGGCTACTAATTTAAAAGTGGTAAGTAAAACAAAGATTCTGAAATATCTCTTCACAAATAATATCCAATATATTTTGGGTTTCCAGCAGGCCGTGTGTGACTCAAAATTGACTCTTCTATTTACTTAATAGGTGACTCTTGCTGAGCCACCATCTCATCCTCAGTTTCCTTTGCCTGGAATATGAGAAACAGTAATACTGACTTCAGTTAGAGGGTTATTTTTTATTGTTAGGATAACATTATTGGCCACAACATTTTAAAGCACTATACAAATGATTGCTTCTGCTGCTGCTAGCACTATCACCTAACACAATTTGATGTAGTATAATCACTTAGCTATATATACATTAGAGTGAACCATAACATTTTCTTAAACTAGGATCTTCTGTTGCAAAAGAAAGGACACTTTCAATTTTTCTACTCATAGTCAATTGAAGCCCTTCTTTACTTTAGGATTGGACCTGTCCATGGGCCATCACAGCTGAATCTCACAGCTGGACATTCAATGCATTGGGTTTGTTTTTCCCTTCCCATATCATTGCATATATCATTTATATTTAGAACAACAACAACAACAGACTCTTGTTTTTTTTATTCGTTGACATCCGCCTGTAAAACAGAGCCCATCAGTAGGAATACCTCAGGGACCAGTAGCTGGCTCCTCTATGGAACAAATGAGTCATTCTGCACACTCCCACCCATGGCAATTCATGCTATTTAACTCAATAGCCAGCCAGCCATGCCATGCAGCACTCCAATATGGTTCATTGCCCATTCCTTCCCTCTCAGTTTTCTCATGTATTCATTCATAATATTTATAACTAATTCATAGTTGTTCCAAGGCCCTTGGTGATTGTATTTCAAACCTCAATAGTACCTTTTGTGTAGTGTGATGACCAGAAATGTACAGTCACCACTAATCATCACTAGTACAGGCCTCATCCTGTGAAGTTAGAATTCCACCCCACTACCAACCATGAATCACTTTACATGTTTTGTTGTTGTTGTTGTGTGCCTTCAAGTTGTGTCTGACTTATGACAACCCTAAGGCAGCCCAATCATGGGCCTTCTTAGCAAGTTTTCAGAGGGAGTTTCTCATCCTTTGAGACTTAGAGAGAGTGACTTGCCCAAGATGTAAACAACATGTAAAGTGATTCATGGTTGGTGGTGGGGTGGAATTCTAACTTCACAGGATGAGGCCTGTACTAGTGCTGATTAGTGGTGACTGTACATTTCTGGTCATCACACTACAACAAAGGTACAATACTACTGAGGTTTTAAATACAATCACCAAGGGCCTTAGAACAACTCTCCTATGAGTTAGTTATAAATATTATGAATGAATACATGAGCAGACTGAGAGGGGTTTACATGTCTGAGCTGGGATTTAAACTCTGGTCTCCAGAGTCATAGTCCAACACTATACCACTTTGTCTCTTAAATCTCATTTTCTCTTTCAATGCCCTTTTCCTCCATTTAGTGAGACCCTTCTGGTAGTGAATTTTCCAGCGATGGAGGTGGAAACATCCTACAGATATCATATGCAGATATTTGTGGGAGGATCTATCTGTTTGCCTGTTTTTCATTTTAGGGGGATATAATACAATCAGCCCTCCTTAACTGTGGATTTTTTATGCACGGATTCAAGCATCCACGGTTTGAAAATATTTTTAAAAGTATAGCAAACCTTGATTTTCTATTTTATATAAGGAATACCATTTTGCTATGCCATTATATTTAATGGGACTTGAGCATCCACATGGGATCCTGGAACCAAACCCCAGTGGATAACAAGGGCCCACTGTGTATGATATCTTCCTCCTACATTTTAAAAACTTGATATTCCACCTATCAGAGAATTCAAATTATAAGAAAAAAATCTAACTGCACATTAAAAATAACTTCTTGAGTGTAAATGTTGTGCAGCAGTGGAATAGACTGCCTTGGAGGGTGATGGACTTCCCCTTCTTTGGAGATCTTCTAGACATCTATAATAATAATAATAATAATAATAATAATAATAAATAAAATTTTATTTATAACCTGCCCCTCTGAATGAGCAATCAGGCCGGGGTACAGCAAGGTTAAAACGAATTACAGTTAAAATATTATAACCCAATCCCTACCTCCCACCCCTTAAAATAAGATTAAATTAACACAGGATTAAAACAAGATACATTAAAAACAATGCGATGTCTGAAACCAATTATTCTTGGGCAGCCTTGATGAAGGTATCTGATGTGTGGCAGGGAAAAGCTGGAAAAATTCTGGGTGTAACTTTGGAGCTGGGAGAAATCAACCATTATCCGGGAAGGCCTGCCGGAAAAGATACATCTTCACAGCTTTTTTAAAGCTGTCGAGGGTCGCAATGAGACCTATCTCATCCGGCAGACCATTCCACAGCCTGGGAGCAGTGGCAGAGAAGGCCCTCTGAGAGGTCTGCGACATCCTGGTCTTCATGGGCTGTAGCAGGTTCCTCCCAGAGGACCGGAGCGTGCGGGTAGGGGGCTCATGTGGAAAGAGGCGGTCCCTGAGATAAGATGGACCCAAGCCATGTAGGGCTTTAAAGGTTAAAACCAACACCTTGTACTGTGCCAAGAAACCGATCGGCAGCCAGTGGAGGGATTTGAGCACGGGTGTAATGTGCTCTCTACTAGATGTTCCAGAAACGAGCCTGGCTGCCATATTTTGGACCAGTTCTCTCATGAATGCTTTAGTTATGTATTCCATTATGGCAGTGGGTTGTACTAGATGGCCCTTGTGGTACCTTCAACTCTACAATTTTGTGATTCTGTATAATGTTAGTTTATGTGCTAAGTATTAGTTCTAGCTATATAACATTCTTCTGATGTTATTTGGGGGTCATTCATACTACGAAATAACCTAGTGTGGAAACTGGGTTATTTCAGGGTCGTTCATACTGGCACTGAATAGAGTCGGTGCAGTTTATGGGGTGGTGGTGGTGGTGGTGGCAAAAGACCCATTTAACCTGGTTCTATTGGAACTGGGGATTTATAGTGCCTTTTCAAAAGAACCGGCCTTTTTTTACCAGCCACAAATGAGAAATTGCTGTCGATTCAATTCGGAACTCAGGATGGGAGGTGTTAATGTGGAGGAGGCAGATCGTGCTCATCCCTTTGCTCTCTCCCTGCCAGCCAAGAGCCCTTGTTTTTCTCTTTTCGCACTAAAAGCAGCTCCAGAAATGAAGTTGATTCAAACTTCCCACACCTTAAGAAGTGGTTTCTTTAAAGCACTGCCCGGCTCCCCCCCCCTTCTGCCAGTGTCCCCGTATCTTCACCAATGGCTGATTCCCAGAGCTCACCAAAGCCGGGGGGGGGGGGTCTCCTGGGAACATCATTAGATGGTGTAGTTTAAAAAAAAATTGACAGCTTATGCACATCTTTACTATAGCGTGGCCACAATAGACAGTAGTTTTAAATGTGTGCATCATTGGTAAGACAAAGATGTACATCATTTGATTGGCAGTTAAAAAAAAACAAGAATGATTGAAATGTCAGGTCCATTTTAAATGGGTACAAATGCTAATATGAATGTAACAGGGTTAAATTGCCACAGATTGTGACAAATCTAGTGTGAACTTCAATTTGGTATCACATTATCGAATCGCATTGGATTGCTGCGGCACAAAAAAGTGGGTGTGAACATACCCCTTAGTATGTTATTTTAAAGAAAGTGTTTTTAAAGAAAAGAAAATATCATGCCTCTAATATGGCTTAGAATAAGTAAGAATAATTTAAAATTTCACAGTTAGCAATAAAAAACCAGCATCAACTTGATATAGTAGCAAAATAGTAGCACTTTATATATATTTTTAAAGGTATTCAGAAGTCACATCCTTCTTTTCTTTTGTGTCCTGTCCTTTTCGACTGTAAGCCTGAAGACAGGAAGCTGTCAAATTAACAATTGTAAACCACTCATGTAAAGTGCCATGTATACTGATGGCAGCAGAATATAACACAACACAAAATTATCACAGGAGGTAATTGCAAGTGCCAATACTGAAAATGCCCATCTACTTCCATCCACACACATATAATGGATTAAAAAGTTTCATCCTGTATTCAGGGCTGTGGGATTTGTTTACAGTGTGAACAAAATATCTTTTCATATGGATGTGAACTCCCTCTTCTCCCTCAGTAAAATAACAACAACAACAACAACACAAAACCATGCCTGTTTTCCAGCAGAGGCAAAACAGGGGAGGGGGTCGTAGGTGTTTCACACAGATAGAATCCTTAATACATTTTCTGACATCAAAAACCTCTGAAACTGAATTGATTACCTTCAGGTTTATGTTCATTTTGCAGTGGAAAGTTTTCTCTTTTTACTGATAACATAATTTTCACATTTTACTGTCTTTTGTATATACGTGTCCACAGGAGGAAACCATGTCCTATGAGGAGTGGCTTGGAGACCTGGGTATGTTTAGCCTGGAGAAGAGAAGGTTAAGGGGTGAAATGAGAGCCGTGTTTAAATATTTGAAGGGATGTCACATTGAGGATGGAGCATGCTTATTTTTGGCTGCACCAGGCACCAGGACAAGGAGCAATAGAGGCAAACTACAGGACAATAGATTCCACCTAAACATTAGGGAGAGCTTCATGATGGTAACAGTTGTTGGACAGTAGAATGTGCTGTCTTGAAGAGTGGTGGAGTCTCCTTCTTTGGAGGTTTTTTAAACTGATGCTGGGTGGTCATCTGTTAGGGAGCATTTTGGTTGTGACTTCCTGCATGACAAGGGATAGTGGAATGTACTGTCTTGAAGAGTGGTGGAGTCTCCTTCTTTGGAGGTTTTTTTAAACAGATGCTGGATGGTCATCTGTTGGGGAGTATTTTGGTTGTGACTTCCTGCATGACAAGGGATTAGATGGCTCTTGGGGTCTCTTCCAACTGCAAGATTGTGTATTTGGTTATGTCTTCTATGTTCCTTTGCACCACTAGATGTTGTGATTTTGGCACAAACCCAATGATTGCTTTGCATACCTTTCACACCTTTACATTTGTTGTTATACAGTACTTCACTTTAGTTTCCTGTTCCCACCACCCTTTCCCTCGGACGTTTCCCAAAAAGGTGAAACTGTTTACAAGAGAACTAAGGTGGAGTCACTGATTAGTGTTGACTCTTGATTTCTATATATTATTATTTTAATTTACTCATTTATATCACACCTTTCTCTCTATAATGAGACCCAAGGCAGCTAAAACACATTTTAAACAATACAGATTAAAACTATACAAAAGTATCAAATGCATAAAGGTAAAAATTGAAAGTAATCAATCGAAAAAAATCCACTGTGGGGGCGTGGGGGGAGCTTGTGCAAAATAATGGATTTTGTGCAAACTACAACGTATAAACTGTTATTACAATGAAACTATAACAAAAAAGGTCTCAAAATTCAAAAAAGACACAAAAATGCTGACACTAGCTATTAAGGAGAAAACTCTTGATATTCATAATTCCTGCATCCCTGCTAGTCATATAAAACCTCTTTTACATGAGTAATGCAAGCACTGGGCTTTTGTTCAAGAGGCAAGTTGGAACCTACATCCCAGCAGTCAGACTGGGGTAGTACACATTTATTTAAAGGTAAATGAGGTGTAATGCAATCTTACTAAAGCAAGTATTTTTCTTTTTTGAGAACTGAAAAATTGGAAATATGCATTTTTTTGTTTTTATTTGTGTTTCAGATTAAAAGTTATTGCAGTTGCTAAATATATGGAAGTGAAGAATTGTCTATTAAATATTTCAGAGGTAGTAAGTGTTTAATGGTCTCATTAATATGTGCAAATAAATTGTTTTGGAATCCTGATCCAGTGGGCCCTAGGATATGCTTTCACTTGTGGCACTGGGGTGGTGTTTTTTTTTTTTTTTTTTGGCAAACAACATAAAAGTATGGAGTAAAACTTTTCTGCAAGTGCAGAGATAAGATGCAGTTGCATCTCCTTCTCCACCATATTTTAATAAATAAATAAATTTTATATCCCGCCTCTCTATCAAAGATAATTGAGATAATCACTTGGTTGGAAGTGATTTCCAACCAAGAAATAACCATAGTTTTCTTTTTTTTGAACAGAGAAGATATAAAGGTTGTTCAGTTAACTCCATAAAGAGTATATCTCAGTACATTATTTGTTTAAAACCCATCTAAACTGTTTGTGCTGTGGATCCTCTTAAATTATTTGTTATTATATATTTGTGTAGGGAATAGTTTGATATTCATAATCTACATAAACCGTGCATGTTTGTATTCTGTAGTTCCCCAAACACTGGGATTTTAAGGCACTAAAGTTTCTCCATAGCTACTACAAAAGAAAAGGCAGAGCAGCTGAATTTATTCAGCATGTGTTTGAGCATGCTTGGTATTACTAGGCAGAGACAGATACTTTGGTCAGTTCTATGGGCAAAGCACATTCTTTGGATCATGTCTTTTAGGGAGACAGTACCACAGCACTGTTTACTGGGCTGCAGTGTGTTGTGGTGGGAAAGAAAAACTTTATGAAGTGGACATCTTACCTGTAATGAACTAGTTTGAGGCTGCCAAGCTGTCTTTCACATAGGCTGTTGATGAGCTGTCAGGCTGTAATAACTTTTGGTCACTACAGAGCAAACTGGATTTGCAGAAGCAACATGCAGGTGAAAGGTTCTGTATTCCATTATCGGCCTCCTAAGCTGTCTTATGCCACTCGCAAAAGCTATCTGTTTGCACATTTTGTCATATTTGGTATCTTGGACTAGAGCTAGGGAGTTGGAAATCAATTTGCATAACTTCTTCTAAAGTGAGAAACTAATGGTACACAACATAATAATGCAGATTAATGAAGTTTTTATTCTTTCACCTTTAAAAGAATTGTTCCAGTTGAGAGTTGGAGAAATGACAATAAATGATTTAGACAAATAAAGTATGATTTTTTCAGCTGTAAAAAGGAGCTAATTCTTAGCAACAATTTGTATACATAATATGTATCTAGAACCTTTACAAAAAATCAGATATTCTGAATATGTGCTTTACAAAAATATGTATAAGACTTGTCATAACTGATAACTTGTTGGAGAGCTGGAAAAAAATAAGCCTCTTTTGTAATCAAGTTATAAAATAATCTCATGTTTACTTATTTAAAGATTTTTTCTCTTTAAATGAAAAATAAAGTGTCTCCCTCACATTTTGCTTTTACATTTTGGTGGAATTGCTATGTATTTGTTTTCCCTTCCAAAAAAGTCAGTATTGCTAAAATACTTTGCCATGTATAGCATGTTTTACAGATGAAAATGATCATCCTGTAAATTAATGGATCTTCCTTTAAATTTTGTCATTTACTGCAGAAGTGATTTCCAACCAAGAAATAACCATAGTTTTCTTTTTTTGAACAGAGAAGATATAAAGGTTGTTCAGTTACCTCCATAAAGAGTATATCTCAGTGCATTATTTGTTTAAAATCCTATCTTCACTGTTGGTGCTGTGGATCCTCTTAAATGTACTTATTTGTTATTTTATATTTGTGTAGGGAATATTTTGATAGTCTCAATCAACATAAACCATGCATGTTTGAATTCTGCAGTTCCCCAAACACTGTGATTTTAAGGCATTAAAGAAGTAGCAAACTACATGTACGAGAGAGAGTTTATGTGTAGCTTTCCTAGCATTATATTATTTTACTCAGTTTTCTCATGCTTTAACATTGTGGTCAGTATAGTCATAATGCTATGGTTATAAGAAGCGATACAATCTGTGAAGCATTTCCCATTAGGTAGACACCATGTCTTTAAATTATGGCAATTTCTTAAGATTTTAAAGCAAAATGAGCTCTTAGGAGTGTGATTAATAGCAGGGAATGAGGATAACACTGGGTCATCAGTGGCACTCCATTACAAAAAAGGTTGAACTAATAAAAGCATCCATCTATTTGACCAATAAAACATTTGAATGATATGCTTGTAGTTTTTATCATGCAGTACTTACTTTGTACTGAATAAACTGTGATTTTACGTGCTGGAAAGCGACTGTGGCAGAAGCTGTTCAAATGCAACTTGAAGATATCTTAATGCTGAAATAAGGGGCTGAACATGTTCTACTTTTCCCTGGATTTCATATTTTGAATTTGGGCTTTATGATTGCAAACTTCTGAGAGAGTATAATAATCATCTCTAAATATTGTTGTGTGTATTAAAGTACTGGTTTATGGCTAAGACTTCTGTAATAGAATTGCACTGTGGATGTTGAGGAGATGTTTTCATCTGCAATTTTTCATTTTTCAACTGCTACCCTATTTCCCCGAAAATAAGACATCCGCTGAAAATGAGACCTAGTAGAGGTTTTGCTGAATTGCTAAATATAAGGCTTCTCCCAACAGTAAGACCTAGCAAAGTTTTTGTGTGAATTCGTCTTCATGGAAAAATAAGACATCCCTTGAAAATAAGACCTAGCACATCTTTGGGAGCAAAAATTAGAATAAGACACTGTCTTATTTTCGGGAAAACACGGTAGTATAGATGTATTCCAAAGAAAAGTTGATAACTCCACACGATGCACCCACTAACACAGAAGAGACAGACTTCAGTATAATTATTCTGGCACAACACTTTTATTTTGAATGATCACCACATACACTTATTTTGTGCAGGAACATGTCCTCTTACTGCACACATAAGCAACTTGCCCCAGTTTTTTAGGCGGTAGCCTTTCATTTAACAGAATTCCTCTTGCCTCATGACTGGTTGTGCTTATAAAGCTATAGCAGTTTTTATTGTGGTAGACTGGAATATGACTTAAATCATCAAAGTTGCTGCCTGAAAACTGAACCTGGCAAACCTTACTTTGATGAAACAGTATTTAAAAGGCCAGGATTACTAATGTGTCTGAAAGTCACTCCCTACCAGGGTGACCAGACATCCTATTTTTTCCAGGACAGGCCCTACTTTTCAACCTTCTGTCCAAGAGGAATTTCATGAATTTATATTTATATTAGTATTTTATATTAAGCATGAATTTATATTAGTGTTTTTAGCTTTTAGTATGCAATGTCCTACATCTTCCTCGACTGTCCTACATTGTGTAGTGCCTTGTCCTCCTTTGCAATTAGGACATCTGGCCAGCCAGCTTCCTACCATTCCTGTATTGGCAGAGTTTAAGATTGCTATCCCTGTTAAAAAATGACGAGCCCAACGGGGTTCAGCAGAGACTCCTACTAATCCAAGGGTTAAGGGACCATGCAAGAGACTAAGCTCAAACTCTACTTGCTGACATACTGCAAGTGTATGTGTATACGTGTATGGACATTCAAAGCACATCCAGTGGGTTTCATGTTGAGCTTCTCCATATGAGTGGGGGGATCATGATTGAACATGGGGGAATCATTTGAATTTCTGTCTCTGCAACCATCATATAGAATAGTTAGACAATACATCTGTGGTCTAATACATCTAATAGTTAGACAATACATCTGTGGATGAAATGTTCTTCCTCAAAACCAAAAGTGTATGAAGCCTTTAAAACAGAACCTTGGCTCTTTCTCTTTTCTCACTCTTCTTTGTTATCAACATTTAAAAAACTATAGTGCACCAATTTGTGAATGTTCAGGAAAACAGCATGTAGAATAGCTGGATCTTATTCATAATCAGATAAGACTGGACCACAGATTTCAGAATATCCATCTCTAGGTCTGTGGAATAAGTACCTTATACGTTTTTAATGCTCAAAATAATCTATTCATGCAAAAGAGGCCAGCCTCTTTATTGGGCTAGTCTTGCTGTTTTGTAGTACAAAAGAGAGACAGGGGATCTTTACCTAGTTTTAGATTTTTGAGATATTAGCAGGTGTACAATACTCAAAAGAGGTTTGGCTAGATTTCCTCCATGGTCTCTTCCCATTGTTTGTTTCTGTTATTCTGTGCTATGGCTATACAATCTAAGCTGACTATCAGAATTGGGTGGCAATTGTATATGCTCTTGGGCTTTTCTGTTCTTTTCCTGAGGATCCTCAAAACTCATTGTGGGACCTGCCCTCACAATTGCATAGATAAATATTAATGATATTAATGATTAAAGATCTGGTGGATTTTAGAGGCTGATAGATTGAATGATAGCATTTATAGAGAACTAGTGTGGTGTAGTGGTTTGAGACTATGGAGTTTATCACACTGCTTAGCTTCTGCCGTGCTCCCATCACCCAAATGTCACCAGTCTGTGATGGGAGCCTCCTGGTGGAATCCCACATTGCACAACACTTCAGTTTTTGTCGTGGAAGCGTTATCATAATTGTTAAAAAGGGCCTTTTTTAAATAACGATTTAATCCGTTATTAAAAAGGGGCCTTTAAAAAAAATTACAATAATGCTTTCATGATGAAAACAGAAGCATTGTGCAATGTGGGGTCTCACCAGGAGGTTCCCGTCACAGATTGGTGACATTTGGGCAACGGGAGCATGGTGGAAGGTAAGCAGTGTGATAAACTCCTATGACTTCCAGTGTGGAAGAAAATGCAAGATGTCTCAAGAAACCAGGATGGATGACTAAGGAACTTACAACTGAGCTAAGTTTTAAACAGAACATGTATAAGAAATGGAAAAATTGGGAAATCACTAAAGTGGAATTCAAACAAATAGCCAGCACGTGTAGGGATAAAATCAGAAAAGCTAAAGTGCAGAATGAACTCAGGCTTGCTAGAAAGATAAAGAACAATAAAAGCGGCTTTTTTGGATATGTCCACAGCAAAAGAAAGAAGAAGGAAATGGTAGGGCCACTGCGTGCAGAAAATGGCAAAATGTTAACAGGGAACAGAGAAAAGGAAGAATTGCTCAACACCTTCTTTGCTTCAGTCTTCTTAGGAAAGGCAAAGGGTGCTCAACCTAAGGATAATGGAGCAGAGGACAAAATGGGGGAATTGCAGCACAGAATAAGTAAAGAGATAGTACAGGAATACCTGGTTAACCTAAATGAATACAAGTCTCCAGGACCAGATGAACTACATCCAAGGGTATTAAAAGAACTGGCAAATGTAATACAGTGGTCCCCCGGGATACGAATCCCCCGGGCTACGAAAATCCCGGGATACGAAAGAGCCGGGGCCGGAAAAATGGCCCCGGCTTACGATCGTATCCCCGGGATACGAAAAAAGGCCGGCGGCCTCGGAGAAGAAGGGACGGCCCCGCGATGGCCGTCCCTTCTCCTCCGCCGGCGGCCTCGGAGAGGAAGGGACGGCCCCGCGATGGCCGTCCCTTCTCCTCCGCCGGCGGCCTCGGAGAGGAAGGGACGGCCCCGCGATGGCCGTCCCTTCTCCTCCGCCGGCGGCCTCGGAGAGGAAGGGACGGCCCCCGCGATGGCCGTCCCTTCTCCTCCGCCGGCGGCCTCGGAGAGGAAGGGACGGCCCCGCGATGGCCGTCCCTTCTCCTCCGCCGGCGGCCTCGGAGAGGAAGGGACGGCCCCGCGATGGCCGTCCCTTCTCCTCCGCCGGCGGCCTCGGAGAGGAAGGGACGGCCCCGCGATGGCCGTCCCTTCTCCTCCGCCGGCGGCCTCGGAGAGGAAGGGACGGCCCCGCGATGGCCGTCCCTTCTCCTCCGCCGGCGGCCTCGGAGAAGAAGGGACGGCCATCGCGGGGCCGTCCCTTCTT
This sequence comes from Urosaurus nigricauda, assembly GCA_034509955.1. Taxonomy (NCBI): domain Eukaryota; kingdom Metazoa; phylum Chordata; class Lepidosauria; order Squamata; family Phrynosomatidae; genus Urosaurus; species Urosaurus nigricauda. The sequence continues at coordinate 292,930,412 of JAOEGL010000002.1, forward strand.
CTCCGAGGCCAAGCAAGGCACGATCCGATCGGATCTTGCCTTGCTTTCGCGTCGGGGCGGAGGCCCAGGCCTGACTGGCTGGGGAACGTCCCCAGCCAGCCAAGCCTCTGGGCCTCCGCCCCGAAGAGAAAGCAAGGCAGTGCCCTGCTTTCCATTCGGGGCGGAGGCCCAGAGGCTTGGCTGCCTGGGGACCTTCCCCAGCCTGTCAAGCCTAGGCCTCCGCCCCGAAGCGAAAGCAAGGCACGATCCGATCGGATCGTGCCTTGCTTTCATTAGGCTTGGGGGCCAAGCCCGGCTACAGAAGGGAAGCTTCCCTTCTCTAGCCGGGCTTGGGGGGCAAGCCTAACGAAAGGAAGCCACGATCCATGGGATCGTGCCTTGCTTTCGTTAGGCTTGGGGGCCAAGCCCGGCTAGAGAAGGGAAGCTTCCCTTCTCTAGCCGGGCTTGGGGGGCAAGCCTAACGAAAGGAAGCCACGATCCATGGGATCGTGCCTTCCTTTCGATAGGCTTGGGGGCCAAGCCCGGCTAGAGAAGGGAAGCTTCCCTTCTCTAGCCGGGCTTGGGGGGCAAGCCTAACGAAAGGAAGCCACGATCCATGGGATCGTGCCTTCCTTTCGATAGGCGCGGAGGCCCAGGCCTGGCTGGCTGGGGAAGCGAACGTTCCGCAGCCAGCCTGGGCCGCCCCTTGTCCTCCGAAGCCTCGCTTCGGAGGAGAAGGGACCCAAGGCCGCCCCTTGTCCTCCGAAGCCTAGCTTCGGAGGAGAAGGGATCCAAGGCCGCCCCTTCTCCTCCGAAGCCTGGCCTCGGAGGAGAAGGGACTCAAGCCTGGCTGGCTGGGGAAGCGAACGTTCCCCAGCCAGCCTGGGCCTCCGCGGGTGACGAATGGAAGGCCCGATCCACCGGATCGGACCTTCCTTTCCTCAGCCAGGAGGCCCCCGCCAGGCCAGGCTTCGGAGGGGAAGGGATTTCCCTTCCCCTCCGGCCGGCCGGAACGGATTACCTATTTCCTATTGGAAATAGGCCCCGGGTTACGAAATTTTCGGCTTACGAAAAAGGGGCCGGAACGAATTAATTTCGTAACCCGGGGGACCACTGTATCGGAACCATTGGCAATAATATTTGAGAACTCCTGGAGAACAGGAGAAGTCCCTGCAGACTGGAGGAGGGCAAACGTTTCCCCCATCTTCAGAAAGGGGGAAAAAGACGATCCCAACAATTATCGTCCAGTTAGTCTGACATCAATTCCAGAAAAGATTCTGGATCAGATCATTAAACAGAGAGTCTGTGAATATCTAGAAGATAATTCCATAATCACAAAAAGTCAACATGGGTTTCAGAAAAACAAGTCATGCCAGACAAATCAGATAGATAGATAGATAGATAGATAGATAGATAGATAGATAGAATCACCAGCTTGGTAGATGAAGGGAATGCTGTGGATATAGTATATCTTGATTTCAGAAAGGCCTTTGACAAGGTTCCCCATGACATTCTTGCAAACAAGCTTGCAAAATGTGGACTAGACAAGGTAACCGTTACATGGTTTTGTAACTGGTTGACTGCTCAACAATGGTTATTTTCATCCTGGAGAGAAGTGACCAGTGGGGGTCCCACAGGGTTCGGTACTGGGCCCAGTGCTATTCAATATCTTTATTAATTACTTGGATGACAGTATTGAGGGCCTAGTTATCAAATTTGCAGATGGCACCAAATTAGGAGGAGTAGCTAACACCCCAGAGGACAGGATCAAAATTCAAAGTGACCTGAATAGACCAGAAAACTGGGCCAGAGCTGACAAAATGAAATTCAACACAGACAAATGTAAGGTTCTGCACTTAGGGAGGAAAAATGAAATGCACAGATATAAGATGGGAGACACCTGGCTGAATGAGAGCACATGTGAAAGGGATCTAGGAGTCCAAGTAGACCACAAGTTGAACATGAGTCAACAGTGTGATGCAGCAGCTAAAAAGGCCAATGCAATTTTAGGCTGCATCAATAGAAGTATAGTGTCTAGATTAAGGGTAGTAATAGTGCCACTCTATTCTGCTTTGGTCAGGCCCCACCTGGAATACTGGGCACCACAATTCAAAAAGGATGTTGAGAAACTGGAGCGTGTCCAAAGGAGGGCGACTAAAATGGTGAAGGGTCTGGAAACCATGCCCTATGAGGAATGACTTAGGGAGCTGGGAATGTTTAGCCTGGAGAAGAGAAGGTTAAGAGGTGATATGATAGCCCTGTTTAAATACTTGAAGGGATGTCACATTGAGGAGGGAGCAAGCTTGTTTTCTGCTGCTCCAGAGAACAGGACCCGGAACAATGGATGCAAGCTCCAGAAAAAGAGATTCCATCTCAACATTAGGAGGAACTTCCTGACAGTAAGGGCTGTTCGACAGTGGAACATACTCCCTCGGAGAGCGGTGGAGTCTCCTTCCTTGGAGGTCTTTAAACAGAGGCTGGATGGCCATCTGTCGGGTATGCTTTGATTGGGATTTCCTACATGGCAGGAGGTAGGATTGGATGGCCCTTGTGGTCTCTTCCAACTATGGGATTCTATGATCCTATGATTCTAGGATTATTCTCACAGTAACCTTAAGTAGGGTAGGCTTAAAAGAAGTGACTAGCTCAAAGTCACTATGCAGTAAGCTTCATGGCTGAGTTGTATCTGATTATTATTTTTCCTGATCTCTAACCACCTCATCATATTGGCTGTCACCTGGAAATCTGAAGGCAAAGATGATACACAGAATGATGCTATATTGGAGCCAATGAATGCATACATCTTAGCTACATTTTGAAACTTGGGCATGTATGGATGTAATCAAACCAGTATATAAGACAACAAGTGAATGCATAGGCATATTGATAAGGAGTTACAGATTGTGGAAAAGATTTACTTTATGGGTTACAGCTTCCTGTATCACCCAGGCAGAAGTTCTTTTATTGAGTCTCTGCCTGTAAATTAATTATTTTCAACCACTGTATTAACACTTAACTAAGGCGTATATGGAATTCTTAGCTGTAGATCAATTGTAGTTTTAAAACTGTATAGTGTGAAGGGGCCCTGGAACACAATGCTCAGATTTTGCAGAGAAGGACTAGAAATTGCCACCAGATTTCAATATTTCTAAGGCCACATCTTTAATTTGTTCATCTGGCTCTGATACCCATGCCATGGATTATGCAGAATGTCTGTTTAACTTTAAAAGTTTCATGCCACTCCTTTCATTTGCAGATAACAAAACAGAGCTGGGGTTTTTTTTTGTTTTTTTTTTTAAAAAAAGTAGATTCCACAGCCAGTGTTATGAGTTATGTTAAGGTTATGAGCGGAATATTTCCATACTCTTAGGATATCATTCCAGAAAACGTTCCCGTAAAAGTGTGGCATAGTGGTTTGAGTGCTGGACTATGACTCTGGAGACCAAGGTTCAATTCCCAGCTCAGCCACGGAAACCCATGTGTGGGCTTCCATGCCTGAGCTGGGAATTGAACCCTGGTCTCCAAAGTCATAGTTCACAACAATAAGACTCCAAACAGTTCTAATCCACAGGCATTAGCAATTAATATTAAGAAACTTAATGGACAAACTGATTTAAGATGGTGCTTATGAGAGCCAGCATAGTATAGCAGTTTGAGCATTGGACTAAGACACTGGGAAACTAGAGTTCAAATCTTGGCCCGGCCCTGGAAACCCACTGGGTGACTTTGGGCAAGCCACACTATCTCAGCCTCAGGGGATGGCAATGGCAAACCCCGTTGGAACAAATATTGCCAAGATCACCTTAGGGTCAACATAAACCAGAAACGAGTTGAAGGTACACAACAACAACAACAACAGTTACTTCATTGAGGAATGTGAGTTTCTATTGTCTTTCTGTGGGGGGAAAAATTAACAGTTGCTGCACTTTTGTTTCTGGCTCTTCCTACTTTTTCCTGTGTTGTTTTAAATCCTTTGGGGGGGGGGATAGGGTTGGAGATGGAAGTTAAGAGCATTTGGCCGATTAGTGTGAAGACTAAAGAGTGGGAGTGGGATGGTTGCAACTTGTTTAGAAGTGACCTGGCCCTTTCTAAACAAGTGGCCCTGTTCGCCAACTGGTCTGATTTCATGGTAGTCAGCAGCTGATGCATGTAACATGCAACCTTCCTGCTCTCTCTAAATGTCAGGCGGATGACTGTTTGTTTGTCTTGACCTCTCCCCAGCTGTTTACACTGCCATGCAGTTGCCTCAACCTTGATTCTCTGAGAGCGGCCCCTTTCTCCTCCCTCCTCTGTTTACAGTTGTCCTGCCCTGAGTGTCACCTATGAAATCTGTTGATTATTCCACCTGGTTAATGTTAAATTGCTCTTGCAAGAAGATGTGTTTGTTCATAAACACAAACGCCAGGGCTCTTGTTTACTGTACCCATGGCAGCAATCAGTTATTAAACAAATATTGCTTTGTTTGCGGGTGTGAGCAGCAGTTCAGCCTGCAAGGTCTGGAGGAAAAAAAAACTTTAAAAGCAAGTATTTTGATAAAGAAGAAAAGGGGAGCTTGTCCCTGGAATGTGGCTGAAACTCACTTAGGTTTGTTTTTCTTATCTTTAACTTTGGATGAAGGGGCTACAAAGATTAGCAAGTTGTTTGGTTTTTTTTCCAAGAGATTTCCTTAGTGTAATGATATCTATCCAGTTGTTTGCTTTTTTCAGAAGGGACAGAGCACTTCTGCAAGACGGCTAGCACAGTAATAGAGCGTCTGATGGCTAGAAAATTCTGTGTAGATCAAACAAGGACTTTAAATGTCTAGGACAAAAGGATAGGGCTATAAACAAGGTAATAACTTTTTTTTTTAAAAAAAAAGCCTTATTTTGAATTATATATAGCGATTGGGTGTTTGTGAATTTGTGTGTGTGTGTGTTGTGTGTGTGTGCATGTGGTATTTGTGTGAAAGCATGCATGCTTCTTTTAACAAGCTGTTGTTGCGTGTGTCCTCTGTGAAGTTAGAAAAGGAAATGTGTCATTTATTTTAGAGGCAAACTGATGAAAATACTTGTAATAATAGGAAATAATAATAAGTGAATGTACAATTTCCTGGTGTCTTTTGATTGGTTTGTGACATTCTTAAATTCAAGATTACGTTTACATCTTTGAGTATTATTTACGGCCACATTGGTGTCCTAACTCTTAGGAATCCTAGTGAGATAAAATAATACTAGGAGTTATTATATGTGTATTGTTTTGAAAAACAAAATGTTGGGGTGTGTGCATGTGTGTGTAAGACCTTTCTGTACCTTTCACTCTCTGTCCTTGAATCCTCCACACTTCCTTTATTTCAGTGGGGCAAGTGCCAAATTTCACAGCCTATGTGATTTGAATTTCGTGTAGCATTCTACTTTTAAGTCCTAAGAATCATGAAAAGTGGGATTTATTTTTTTTTTAATGAACAATAGCTTTTTAAGCATAATGCAGAGTCCAGTAACTTTATGGGGACATCTGCTGTTCAAGTTAAAAGAAAGCAAAATATAAGTGTATAAGAAATTTTGGGGGATCAGAATACATGATTGATTTGTTAGTCAGGCAAGCAGACAAGAAAACATTTGCAAAATCCTCAGAGATGGTACTCACTAACACACCATAATGACCTGAAACATATTGTTCATTGTGATTGCTAGAACAGTCATGGGGCTTGAGGTGAATTGGAAGGCACTTGAAATGTTTGGCCTAAGCAGGCAGTCATTAATTGACTACCATCACCATAATGAATAAGTTCCTCTTTCTCCATCAGACAATAGAGAGGGAAGAAAACACCGAATGAGAAACTAAACTATATAATATCATAGCTTGACAAAGCACCACTTGACCATGGAGATTATTATTATTGTTCACACCACTGGGATGTAAGAAGCTGGCTTATACTGTGTCAGGCGTTAGTCCATCTTGCTCAGTATTGTTGAAAATGAATGGCATTCAGATGGGATTTTTTTCAAGTCTTACCTGAAACTGCTGATGATAGAAGTTGGGATAATAATAATAATAATAATAATAATAATATTTATAGCCCACTCCTCTGTCAACCAACCAGAGCGGGTTACAACAATTAAAAATACAAGGTAAAATTTACAATGACCCATACCCAACCACCCACCCCTTAAAATTAAATTAACATCAGAGTTAAAAACAACATAATTCAAATTCTCACAGCATTAAACAACAGTCAGATTGCATGGGCATCAGGGGTTGAGATGTTAAAAATTGAGGGAAGAGCTTGATCCACTAACAGAGCCGGGAGTTAAGGACTTTCTGGGAAGGCCTGCCGGAAGAGATGCGTCTTTATGGCTTTTTTAAAGCAATCAAGAGATGTAATAATACACATCTCATCCAGCAGGCCATTCCATAGTCTGGGCGCGGCAGCAGAGAAGGTCCTCTGAGAGGTCTGCGACAGCCTTTTCTGCCTTCAAGGCTTGTACTCTTATACCTCTGATGTCTAGCCTTTCCCTACAACAGAGTTATAAGTGCAAACAAATTAGACTGCAATACTAAGAGGATTATCATACGGGAGGCTTACCATGGGTTAAACGCCAGCAAAACACTCTTGAAGTGTGAACGTGTGATAGCCGGTCATGCTTCTGAAGCGTCACTGAAGTGTCCCCTCTACTCTCCGATCCTCAAAGCATTCATGGAGCAGCCATTTCTTCGATGACATGAACTTCCATTATGAAGAAAAGGCTGCTCCATGAATGCTTTGCTGACAGGAGAGGAGAGGGGACGCTTCAGTGATGCTTCAGAAGGACGACCGGCTATCACACCTTCGTGCTTCTGGAGCGTTTTACCAGCATTTAAACCACAGTAAGCTAGGGTGTGATAGTTTCCTATGTATAAATATCAGGAAAACAAAAATTATGACCCCAGACAATCTACATAATTTTAAAGCAGGCAAGAAAGAGATATAAATAGTTGATTTTCCTTATTTGTTCTCAATTATCAATCAGAGTGGAGACTGCAGTCAAGAAATCAGAAGGTTAGGAATGGAAAGAAACTAGGTGAGATCCTGAAGTGTAGAGATATATTATAAATACCAAAGTTAGGATTACCCATGCCATTCTATTTCCCACTTCTATATATGGTTGTGAAAGCTGGACAGTGAAGAAAACGGACAGAAAAAATCAACTCATTTGAAATGTGGTGCTGGAGAAGAGAGGGATCACTGGTGGCACAGTGGTTAAATGCTGGTACTGTAGCCACAACACTGAAAGTTCGATCCTAGAGAACGGCTTCAGGGTTGACTCAGTCTTCCATCCTTTCATAGGTCACTAAAATGAGTACCCAGCTTGTTGGGGCAGCTGGGTTACATATTGGAAGCACTAGTTCACTGATAAGCAGTTTAAAATGTGCTTGCTATTTCTTGCTTTCTGTTCTACAGATACTGTGGATCTCTAAAAAGACCATTGGATGGATCCTAGAGCAGACCAGGCAAGAACTGTCCCTGGAAGCAAAGATGACTAAACTGAGGTTGTCATATTTTGGCAATATCATGAAAAGAAAGGACTCACTAGAAAAGTCTCTAAAGTGGAGGGCAATAGGAACAGAGGAAGACCACATTCCAAATGGATAGACTCAATAAGAGAAACGACTGCCGTTAAGTGTACAGGAGCTGAGGAGGGCAGCTGAGGATAGAGTGACTTGGAAGTCTCTTATACATAGGGTCTCCATGGATCAAGGTCAACTTGAAGGCAATTAACAACAGACTATGTATGCTTATCTGAAAGTATTTTTTTTTTAGTAAATAGGCATACGATTTGATAACTGATGACCATTATCTTAATATCAGCTGCCTTGAATCCCATTTTGGGAGAAAGGTAGGGCAAATCCAATAAATAAATCTTGTCAGTATCACAAAAAATGTTTGGATTAACATTTCCCCACAATGGCTTCAACTAACTTTCAAGAAGTAAAGGCCAAGGTTCTGCATAAGGAGGTGTGCAGGCACCACATAGCTATGTCTCCATAGCTAGATATCCTGATGATAGCACCACAAAAGTAATCTTGGAAACAGCTAAGTCCCTACCTCCACAACATTTTATCTTTTGGAGAGCGGAGAAACATCCTCCTGTTTTCCTGTAGTTGTGTGTGCTGTGACAGATATCTGAAGAGATCTCTGGGGATCCTCAGAAGGTTTCTACAGATTATGTCTTTGCAGCGTATTCAGCTACAGAAAAATAGCTGGGCATGTCCTGACTTACCCCCTTACTTTCTGACAACATAGAGATGGCTGTGCTGGGTGATCTGTGTTATGAATTTTGGAAGGGATTTTGGTTGTTGCATGATTCAAACAGAATTCCTCCTTCTGCAGCCACCAAAAAAGTGAGTAGTGATGGTGCAATTCTGGCTTGAACTATTGTAATTCATAAACAGGATATCAACCAATAATTTAATAGTTTACATCACTGAGTTTATTCCATTAATACATTGTGGCTATACCTCTATGGAGATTTTAGTATAATCAGAATAGCTAGTCTCATGGATGGTGTGTGTGTGTGTATGTATACACAAGTAAACATCTCCATGTGAGCAGTGCTTCCTCAGGCACATGCTTATACTTAGAATTGTCGCTTTTATCCGGTCATTGTCCCGTCTTTGAACCACAGTTGACTGCATTTGCATGAAAGCCTTTCACACTATGTTGTACTTATCCTGTCACTGTCCCATCAAGGAAGTGGGATGGTCCTGTCATTTTGTATTAACAGGAGTTTGCATTAATACAATTCCACTTAAATGACGGGACAAAGTGTGACATCTCTGAAATGCTTTCATGCGATCATGATAAGGACAGAAGAGCAATCTGCTTTGCTCCCGAACCCGTCCTGTCCTTGTGTGATAATCTCCAGTGTCAGGGGAATGGCTTTCCTGTCGATCTATTAGAGCAACTTGCTATTGAACAAATTAGCTCTCTATGAATGAAAACGTATAGGGACAGAGTGAAGAATCTCCTAATGTTGGTTAAGAGTAAATATGGGTGGGAGGGGGATGACAGAAAGGAACTGTAGGGTAGAGTGGGACTTTTTCTGGAAGTATAAGAATGCTGTCAATAATCTCTTTTCAGATGATCTCTATGACTGCTGCAATCTTCTTCTTTAATTACTTTAAGATTTTTTTAAGAGGAAGCAATTGATTTCTTTCTTTGGACCTACTTAACGCATCACCCAGCCCAAGTCCTGAGTTTGCTACAGAGAGTGCAACAGGACCCCAGTTTTACTCCCTGATGAGTGTACCTTTGTGCAAATGAGACCATGTGTGTAATATATTTTGGTGAACACATAAAACATAATGAGCTCTTACCTGCAGATTGTCATGTGGAATGTGTGAAATTACATTGGGAAAGAGTTGAACTGTTTTCTTCTGGTGGTGGGGTGGGAAAGAGAAAGAAAAGAAAAAGGCAGGAAAGAGAAGAGAAGACCTGGAGTACTATTGCATATTTTGGTACTGATAAAGGAAATAAAGTCCATTGCATCATTTATTATGGTGGCAATGAGCTCTGGGCTTTGAGAGATGCGTTCTTATCCAGAGATTGTTTCTATTCTGGTGATGTGCCTGATTAATAATTAGTATAGCAATTAATGATTGGTGTAGTGAGTCATTAAGAAGGAGGCAGAGAAGGGCAGGCAGGAGAACGTCGATAGTTTTGCGTGTTTGCTCAGTGCGGGTGGTGTGGGTGTGGAGTAATGAATGGGTGGATGGGAGGTGGTCCTGAACAGATGGTTGGTTTGTTAATTTGCTATGTCAGTTACTCAGACATATTTCAGGTTTAGTACCAGTTAAAAGATAATCATGGTGGGGTTTTACAACTTCCTTAAAACTTTTACTTTGGATACATACTGAAAGTTTTCTCTACCCTACCTTCAATGCTTTAGTGGTGGCACAGACCACAATAAAGAGGGAAGGTTCCCTCTGTTTCTTTTTCCATCCTGTGAAAAGTAATTTCTGAGCACTATTCAGCTACTAAGACAGGAGGAACTCTGTTTAGCTAAATGTGTAATTGCTCAGGCTCCTACAATTAATGTAGGTGCTTATTATTTAAGTTTCATATTTCCAATAGTGAACTAAACTATATTTTAAAAAGAACTAAGGATTCCACCAGTGAATTGCCCATACACCATTATAGTAGTTTTATACCACTTTATCCCTATTTAGCCCTGGTGGCGCAGCGGTTAAATGCCGGTACTGCAACCATTCACAGTCACAAGGTTGTGAGTTCAGGAGCTTTCTCACACTAGCAGGATCCTGTGGGAAAACGGGATTTACACTAGAATTAAATTGAATTTGAATTTAAACAGAACCCGCAAATTTGGGAAGTTTATCACACCAAATTGTTGCTAAAGTGAAATGACATGAAGTTAAACCGAAGTTAAAGCAGAGGAAAATGCCACTTTTTGGAATTTCCTGAAAGTAAAAAGCTACTGTTTTTCTCCGGTTGAACTTCGCGTTATTTCACGTTAACAGCGACATTGTGTCATACACTTCAGTCATTTCCAGGTTTTCTCCAATTTAACTCTCGTTTAAATTCTATATTCCCACGGGATCTCACTAGTGTGATAAACTCCTCAGGCAAGGCTCCAGGGTCCACTCTTCCTGAGGTTGCTAAAATGAGTATCCAGCTTGTTAGGAGCAATTAGCTTGCACATGGTAAACCACTTAGGGAGTGCATAAGTACACTGATAAGTGGTATAGAAATGTAATTGCTATTGCTATCTGTTATGCATTCAGCGTGCAAAATTATGAGATCTGTAGTTTGGTGAGGTACTCGTCTGGTAGAGAGTTCTAGTGCTGTGGTTCAGCCTCCCCAGACTACAGATCTCACAATTACATATGCTGGAGCCAAGGCTGTTAAAAGCAGTATCAGACTGGGTAGTGTACATCTACTTCAAAGCCTTTCCATGACTTTATTTTGGGCTACTTGGAACATTGTCATGTAATCATGATTAAAGATAGTTTCTGTGTCACTAGAAGAAAAGGTCTGTGGATTCAGCTTCCTTACTGGATTGTTTGCTTATACTGTACACCTAACATCCTTACCAACTGTTGCTACTGTATACCCCAAATACTTACCATAAGTACTCGTGTATACATTGACCAAAAAATTGACCCCCAAAATTAGGTTGACGGTTCATCATAGCCATGGATTTTTATCCACAGGTTTAAGCATCCATGGCTTGAAAATATTTTTAAAAATATATAACTTCCAAAAAGCCAACCTTGATTTTGCCATTTTATATAAGGGACAACATTTTACTATGCCATTGTATTAAATGGATCCCTAATAGAGGCAAGTTGCTTTCCTTGCCCTTCTCCCTCCCCTGCTTTTTTTCAGCCTCCATTCTCATTCTTTTCCCTCATATTCCTTTCTTTGTCCTTCTTTATTCCTTTTTTGGTATAGATATAATCATTTTCAGATCAGCAATGTCATTTGCACCCCTATTGTAACCCCTCAGATGAAAACATCTCCTTCTCTTTTTTCAAGATGTTTCTGACTTATGGTGAACCTATATAATTGGGTTTTCTTGGCAAGCTTCTTCAGAGGAGGTTTGCCATTGCTATCCTCTGAGTCCGGGACAGTGTGACTTGCCCAGTGGGTTTACATGGCCAAGCCAAGATTCACACTGTGAGTCAGTCCAGCGCTCAAACCTCTGTCCCACACTGGCTCTCTCTTTTTAACTCTTCCTAAATATGTTCCCTCTATGCATTTTTAAAAGAAGAGGAAAAGATTTGTTTGTTACATGTCCCTAAGTTTTACCCTCAACATATCCACAGATCATAGCATGGTTCATAATTTTGGCCCCAAAACTTGCCCTCGACATACACACAACATTGATTTATATACAAATATGGTATTGGTATCCCTGTAGAATGCCACTAACATAGAAACTGTTTTCCCTTTTCTCTTAATGCTATTGTACTTAACATTAACTTGCCCCCATTGCAACAGCAACAAAGTTATTCCTTCTTTAGGAATGCTATTCATTTTCTAACTTCCACCTCCCCACCTTCATTTCTGGCACAAAGACAGCCCTTAACAGTGAAATCAACATTGCACTTAATGTGTATGTGATTCTCCTTGGAAATTGTCTGTAGCAACTTCTTCTGCAGTCTCATCAATAATTTCACATCCAAGCTGTTGATCAGAACATAGCCTCAACTGTGTTTCTTTTCAATTTTTAAGTTTCTCTCAGATTTCAAAATGAGTGTAGTCACCTTTCTTCTGAAGTTTTCTTGTGCTTTTAGCAGTTGCATGAGATGGCTCCTTTACCAATCATCTCTGCTTTGTATTTTTACTAAAGATAAACTTCTTGTTCTGTACAGGATATAGATCCTGATGACATTGCCCCGTCCTGATTATTGTTTGTTCTATCCTTAATTGAAGTCTTCATTGTGACAACACAGATAATCTAAAAAATATTTTTCTTGCATCATTTTTGCTGTTCCTTCTGCCTCCAATTTCCTCTAAAACATTTTGAATGTGCCATCTTTTCCATATCTCCTCTTCAAGCCGATTTCTTCCTCATAGCCTTTCCCTTTTATATCTAGCATGGGAGACAAGCTAGACTTATATCTGCTAGCATTTAATCATAGCCTTGGGGACAAAATGACATAACCTAGGGGGCAAATGGGGATAAAAAATATTTGTTATTATTCACTGCCTGGCCCATTAGCAAGTCCAGAAATTCTGTTGGGAAGAACAATAGAGCTTGCACAGTTTAAGCTCTATACTCAAATGTCTTGACGTGCTTTGGAGCACCTTTCTGTCAGGTAAAACACAAGCTTTATGTGCAGAGAACACATTTTCTGATGATAAAATGTGTTTCGATACAGAAAATGTGTTCTTTGCACAGTGTCCCCTTACATGTTTTTCTGTGAACAAAAGTCCTCTGGAATACTTATGGACAGTCTAAGAGATGGAGAAAACTGCATAGAAATGTTTATTTTCTCCTGCAGTGGGGAGAAAACTACAGTAAATTACTCACTTTTGTTTTATGAGGATGGAATGGTTAAAGATTTACACCCCTAGGTTTAAATATTAGTCTCTTGAACCATTTCCTTCTCTTCTCCATTGGCCATTTCCCCTCCTTCCAAGTAACAGGTGATAAACTCATTAGATTAGAAACCTTGCCTTGTAGAGTACCATATGTGTTGGATGCACATTGTTTATTTAAGCCTAAGGTCACTTGACATATTTGATTCGGATGGTTGTCCTGATTCTAGTTTGATGGAGCAGTTCATTTGCATCTAATCCGCCCATTCCCACTGATAACATTCAATATTAATGGGGCATTTTACCACTAAGGAGATGGTCCTATTCATGTAAAACTTTTCACTACTTTCTGTTGGCTTTGTTTTTTGATATTCAGATATTACATCTCCAAATTGAATTCTATAAAGTGCTACTGGATACTTAACTCCAGTGGAATGGAACTATGTTGTAAAATGGCTAGGCAGGCTTTCCTGCCTTTGCCTTGACTTTTAGGTAGGGTTTGGGTTGTTATTGTTGTTGTTGTTGGCAAATGGGGCAGAACTGGGCAGACTGTGATTAGGATGATGCTTTAGTTGGAATGCCACCACAGCATTTTACTGTAACAAAGTTGTTTGCTGAAGACTGTTCCACACCAGATACTGTAAAAATAATAATAATAATAATAATAATAATAATAATTATTATTATTATTTCTAGCCTGCCCCTCTGAGCAAGCAATCGGGGCGAGTTACAACAAAGGGGATTATACACACAATAACAATATACATGAATTAAAAAACAAATGGCAATGTATTAAGCAATTATAATAAAATCAGATAGCAATTAACAATAACAATAACTAGCAAAATACACAACAATTATAGCAACAAAAATACATAGTAATTTAAGTAGCAGTAAAATTAGCAAAGCAAAATGCATAACAATTAACAAAGCAAAAATACATAGCAGTTATAGCAACAACAACAAAATACATAGTAATTATAACAAAAAATAACCAAAAATAAAATTAACAAAGTAAAATACATAACAATTAACATACCGAAACAAGTAAAAAGAAAATAATCCCCATTCTCAACCCCCCATCCCAATCCTAGAAACAATGTGAACTATACACAATCTAAAAAAAAAAAAGGGGGGGGAGACAAGACTCCTCCTTAAGTCCAGGAGCCAAGGCATGGGAGGAGCCCAGGTAGAAGGAGGGCAAACAAACACTCTCTCAGCCGGTCTTCACTGGCAGATGTTGGAGAGGAGGGAAAGAGGGCCATTCCTCCTCCTTAAGTCCAGGAGCCAAGGCATGGGAGGAGCCCAGGTAGAAGGAGGGCAAACAAACACTCACTCAGCCGGTCTTCACTGGCAGATATTGGAAAGGCAGATGTTGGAAAGTAAATGATACAGGCGTAGTCTCGCTTGTCCAAAAATGCTTGGGACCTTTTTGGATTTAGAATTTCTCCAGATTCTAGGATATTTGCATATACATAAGGCAATATCTTGGAGATGGGACGTAACTATAAATATGAAATTAATGTATGTTTCACATATACCTTACAGCCATAGCCCAAAGGTAATGTTATATATAACATTTTTAATAAGTTTGTGCATGAAACAAGGCTTGTGTACACCAAACTATTAGGAAGCAAAGGTGTCATTATCTTAGCTAACCTTGTGGACAATTTTAGATTTTAGAGTATTTCAGAATTCCAGGTAAAGGATACTCAACTTGTATTCAAAAAATGATCTTGCCTTTGATTGCTTAAGTATTGTTTATTGTAAAGTTTTAAAATGTTTTTATCTTTGAGCTGCCCTGTGTCCCTTTCTGGGAGAAAGGCAGCACACAAATGAAATAGATAAATAAATAAGGCTGAAAAAACTAAGAACCATCATGACATTTTTCACATTTCAGGACTTTTTGTGGAATTTTCAGAAAGTCCCCCCCCCCCTCCAAAACAACAAAAGCAATTACAACAATGTTTTCATTCCAAAAACAGTTGGATTACTTTTCTCTATTGTAATCTTTTTTGACCAATTTTTTTTAAAAGGGTGTTTTGTTTTGTTGTTTTGCCTAAAAAAGTCTTTCACAAGAAAAACCTGAAATGCCCAAAAATGTAATTTGCAAAATATCATCCTCATCTAGCAGGCAGAACACATTTGATATTTTTCTTTCTTGCATGAGAGAATGAAGATTTACATTACAAACCAGTAATATGGCAAACTGTAGAACTCAGGAGTACTGACTCACAACTTTCAAGGACACCGATTGTCTTACATTTCAATTTCAGTGAAGAATTAGCAATTAACTCTGCTGCATTTTATTGGGTCTGAACATCTGCAATCCCTCAGTGACTCTCAAGATCTCAGAGCCATACTGTTACACACCCATTGCCATTTGGGTCACAAAGAGATGAGAAAAGAGTGGTGTGCTATTATATATAATTAGGTACCAGACAAGCATTGGTTGTATGGGGGCAGATGCTAAAACTACTAGTCAGAAAATTTGGGGGCAAGTGTTATTTCAAATGAAAGCTTTGGATCAGTTGGGAAAAATTGCAGGGAACTATGTGATCACAAGAAAATGTCTTTATTACTATTGGACAAGGTGGTACTCTTGACTCTTTTACATGCTGAATTATATTAGATCTCTGTCTCTTTGCTGTGTTTCTTCATAGTTTTTGTTTTTAACCTTTTATTCCCCACTTCTCTACATCATTGAGCAGTGCTTTCCCTATAGCCAGCAAGGCACAGGAGGTGACTTGCCCCCTTGCTAAACAGATGCCAGTGCCAGTCTGTGGGTCAGCTACTAAGGATGCTCTTAGAGTACTGTGATTTGTTTCACTTCCCCTGGGAAGTTTAGCACATCACCTCTCCAATATGCTCAACCTTCTTTGACCC
This sequence comes from Urosaurus nigricauda, assembly GCA_034509955.1. Taxonomy (NCBI): domain Eukaryota; kingdom Metazoa; phylum Chordata; class Lepidosauria; order Squamata; family Phrynosomatidae; genus Urosaurus; species Urosaurus nigricauda. The sequence continues at coordinate 292,946,298 of JAOEGL010000002.1, forward strand.
AAAGCTTGGGATGAGTCCAATTCCAACCCTGGAACTCCCAAATGACTGCATGAGAAGCTACCTTAGTGTCACAGGGCCAGCCTGTAAATGTTCTGTTGATAATTCCATCCATTTCAAAGCCTCTTTTCCCCCTAAGTACTAAATGAAATTTCAGATTTCGGATATGTCTAGACATAGACAGTGTGTGATAAAGTTGATAATACATTAATCATTTTTAACAACAGGTAATATGCATAATTTATGGTGTTGCAGTGCTATCTTTTTTGATATTTATGATGGATAATGCTCAGTTTTTGCCCTCATATTACTGCTTTAAATTATACCACAAGAAAATTAATGAGAAAGTAGATTTATGGGTTTCATTTGTTTGTCAATTTGGAAATTAATTGGGTGTTAATTTTAGCCGTCCCTCATCAGACCAGGTCTTTAGTATGTGTGCATTACTTTGCATTCATTGAAGCCTACCTCCCATTTACTGTGGGTCACTAGCTTTGCATACATTAAAATAGCCCTCAGGCTCATTCTCTTGATTACTTTTTGAGCTGCCATGCATTAGAAAATTTACGCCTTTCTGTTATAATTATGAAAATTCTGTATAGGAGGATGGTCCTTGTGTAACAGCAAATATGCATTGTGCCTGAGCTTTGTGAGGTCTCATGTAGCAAAGTCCAATTATCATTATTTTTTCCTGTTTAGTACTATAAGGTGATATTGTCAGTCTTTATTTTATGACCTACAGCCTTTGAAATCGCAAAGACTAATTTAAATTCATTAAATTAGCCTGTTAGCCCAAATGGAGAGTCACATTAAAAACAAAACATTTTTTAGAATACCATGAGCAAATGTTTGCCCCCTTATTATTGCTCTTGTTCATTTGCATTTTTCACATTTCTGGCAAAAGCTGTTCTCACAATTTCCCTCCTATTATTTTAGTACGCACTTCTTGTAATAAAACATCCGCCTAAAAAAATAATCAATACCAACTTAATGTATAGTGGAGCATGGTGCTAATTTTCATCTCCTAATTTGTTTATTGAAGAAAATGTTTCTTATTTTCAATGTGATGCTGACTGTTTCTGCTTGCTTACTTATTGAGAAAAATTTGGCAAAATGTTAGATTACCAATTAGTACTCCAAAACTATTCAAAAAGGGACAGGTGGATGTACACACAGACAAGCGCATATATGGGTATGCATACAATCAGAATTCAATGGTGTACTTCCTTTGGATTCCACTGTTTCTGTATGAATCAGTCATTCTTCTCTTCTCGGATAACCTTCTCTTCACCCTACAGACTTACTCTGGGAAGTCCTTTCAAGTCTCCCCCCCTCCCTCTTTTTTAGCACCATGGAAGGCTGTGGCAAGAGGAAGAAAATATCAGTTCCTCCAGCACTGAATCCTGTTCAACATGTTTAGATTTCCTTAGTTGATGTAGAGGAGAATTAAACCATGGGCATTTTTCTAGATCTTTTTTTTTTTTTAAGAAATGAGAAACAACAAAAAAGTCCATCTTGAGAACATTTTTAAGGCATTGGCAAGAGGTGTTTCCGATCTGATTAACCGTGCTGCATTTATCTTTCTCTCTAAATAGTTATAGAACATTCATACTCATGTAAAACATTATTTATCATATTCATATCAACATTCATATAGAACTTTTCTTTATCATTATGCTCCACTAAATAGGATTCTATGGGTCTTCCCTGAGTAAGCATGAAATTATTTCAATATATGAGATTATGTGTGTACTCCTACAAAAGTTCCTCCAAGTGATTCATTATCATTTCAAAATAGGTTTTAAAATGTATGTGAATTAATTAAATGCTGCAGTTCTATGATTACTTAAAATGTACATGTTCATCCATCATGTGGCAGCAGCTGGCCCCCACTTGACTTACTAGAATATATAGTACATGGTCATAAAAATTATCATGAGGGCACAGATACCATCTTTTCCACATCAGATTGGGTTCACTGGTAGGAACGGCAGAGATAAATGCTGGCGGCATAGGAATATTCATGCAGTGCTTCTAACACTGATGTTAGCACCATCACCACCCCATATGCCAGGGACCGGTAGCATATTTGTGCCCTTTGCTACTTACTGCTTTTTTCTTTCCTGGAAACTCTCCATGTAGTGACAACTCAGGGGTTAGGACTGGTCCAGGGACCACCATTTTATGTAATATTGCATTTAAGAGGTGCTTAATAATTGCACATGTGATAAATTATATACAGTGCAATCCTGTGCTTTTCGCTCTTTAAAATTTTAACTGGGATAAATTTCTAGGTGAATGTGCACACATGAACATGTATTCTTCTTTTATAATAGACTTGTTGTGATATGGAATATTTTAGTACTTCAGTATCATATTTTGTTGTAAAACTCACTCAGAACTACATGAGCATTTTATGGCATCATAACCTGAATAATGTCAACAGCCCACCCCACCCCCTTGTTAAAACCCTAGCTGAACTCTATTTCCATACTGGGTGAAATGTCAAGGGGGGGAGCAATGATTTTTTTCACAACAAAGAAATGGAGGGATATCTGCTAACCAATGACCCAAAGTATGTTTTTGTGCCCTTTGGAGACTAATATATATACCTTTCCCGCTGTAATACTTGCATAAAGTAGTTTTTTTGGTTTGTTTCGTTTTTTAAGTTTGGGAAATTCTCTTGCCATCACTACTTCAGCATTCTGATGTCATGTTTTGTTTGTCTGTAGGGTGGCTAGCAAAAAGAATAACACTTCACTGGAAGACATATTCCTCAGAGGAGATTATTTTGTTGTCAGGGTAGAAAATTATCACATCAATACTAGGTCTTCCTATAAATAAAAACAGCTATTTTCTTTCAGGATTTATGTTTGTTTCCTAATTTCAGTGGATTGACAACAGTTTCCTCCCCCCAATTGTAAATGATTGTGGGGGTAATTTTTTTACGGACACAAAGATTATGTGGGTTACATTTTTTAAAGCCCTCGTGGCCTTTTAAATCTTCTGAAATGCACTGGGATTCCTATGGGGTCAGAAGTTTCTCACTGAAAGCTTTTTTTCAGTCCATCTGGATGAGAGTAAAAATGAAAAGTAATCTGGTTTGTTTTCACTAATAAATTTATCCTTATGAAGAAGGTGGTTCATTGAGCTTCTGCGACTCACGAATGGATGTTACACTCATGGAGAACAATATTCAGAACTGTCTAGAATTGTGTAGCTTTCCTCAGAGAGCATGCTGAAATATACCTGAGCATTTGTCTCAAGTTTCATTTTGCCTGCTGTGTGAACATCATAAAAATTTCTCTTTGTGGTGGTCATCTAGTCTTACATACCTGAATAGTTCTCTCTTTTCCCCCCCTTAAATATAACTTATTCATTTGATTTACTATTTGCTGTGGTTTTGTTTACTGGTACTCTTATTAGTTGGAGTTACTTCATTTGAGCTTTAATTTCTTACGTTTAAACGATTGGGTGGACTTTAGTATTTTTAGATTTGGACAGCTCTTCAGAGAAACGAATGGGTCTTAAAGGAAATCAAGCCTGAATTCTCACTAGAAGTGAAGCTGACTAAACTTAAGCTGGTGTACTTTGGAAATATCATGTGATGATATGACTTAGAAAAGATGATAATAGTTGGTGAAATGGAGGCATTAGGAAAAGAGGGAAATCGCATTACAGGTAGATTGATTCAGTCAAGGTAGCCCCAGTAGTTTGAAAGATTTGAGTTGTTGACTGGGACTTTTAGAGGTCTCTCATTCATATGGTCACCATATGTCAAAGTTGAGTTGATGACAAATAATAACAACAAAGCTGTTTTGTATTTCTCTGTGGCATCTAAGATATTGTTTAACAAGTACAAGTACATTGTCAGTGGTGGGAAAATTGCCCAATGGGTTAGTTCCTTTCCAGAACTGCAGGATATCCAATGAATGCCTGGACAATATGCCTTAGATTAACAAGGAAAGTCACCAAAACACAGTGTAAAGAATTTTATAGAAGTGACAGTGTGAGTGACATTAAATGCCACTTCAGGCTTGACTTTCTTCATCAGTCTTCATATGTAAATCATAATTTATTCTTGCTAATTTGGGATCTTCATAGAAACCCTTCCAGTACTGACATCTTCAGGACTGGTCCATCCTTCAACCTTTGCATTGAAGAGTTCAGTATCAGTTGTGCAAAAACCAATATATGGAAGCATAAAAGAGTGCAGAATTCACTGGGCAAAATAATGACTTTATATTAAAAGCACTAGGTTTTGCTCAAAAATGTTTTTGTTTATACATTTTTTTTTTCAGAAAAAGTAAAAAAAATATGAAAAACAAAGACATAGTCATGTTGGCCTGCAAATCAGTATGCAAGGGGATCTTGCTTCTTTAGCCTCAAACAGACAAGCCAACACTTTCGGGGCATGGTGTTTCCATGACATATGCCCCCAAAGTGTCTGGAAGCCAGCCCTAAGGCTATGCTGAGGGGGCAAGAGCTGGCCCAAATAGGAGCAGATTAAATCTGCTCCTGCCAGTGGCTTGTTTGGGACTGCCATGGTGACCCTCTCCAGAAGTGGGCTATGCAGTTCTGGCCCAGTTGGGGCCGGAGCTGCCAATGGCTGCTCCTTCTGGGCCATTTGCTTCATCCCTTTCCGTTAGACTCAAAGATACTACAAGATCACAGTGCATATGAAAAATCAGTAGTTTTAAGTTTTACATGCTCTCATCGGATTTGGCTTTAGCCTCAGAAGTTTTCACTAAAAACATAGCTGTGGTGGTGAAATTCTGAAAAATGAGAAATGTCACCATCTTTTTTATGTAAAGAACATTTGGTTTTGTCACTTCTTCAAAATATCATGTACAACAGAGTCCAGATCTCATTCTCGCTTTTTGAAGAACCTGAGCCTCAATCTGGAGAATTTGCTGCTCATTCAACCTTGTTTATCAGATTCTAACAGATTTGCTGCAGACTGAAACGTTCCTCCTAATAGATTGATTGGCTACTTTGATCTGTGCAAGAGGTGTGGTTTTCTCTAATGCAGTGTCTTATGGTTATGACAAGAGCAGTTATGCCTCATTCCATCCTGGGATTTTACAACCTGCAACACTAGTTACTGTCCCACGTTGACTAGGAGAGAGCAAGTGATTTCAAAAAACTTGGAATGGCTGTGTGGAAGCCTATTCTTTGGTGAACATCCAACTTGGATTTGGGAAGGGTCATCCTCTTTCAGTAGTCTCAGCCATATGTCATGCTGACTGCAAGCATACTACTTCTTGGTGGGGTATGTTGTCAAGGCCTTCAGGTATACACTCTTTGCAGTGCCCACAAACCTTCCCTGCATATCAGGGCCCACAACAACTGAAAATCATCAGAAGAGTTTAGGGATTCAGTTTCATGTATTCAAGATTTTAACCCTTCAGTAAGTTACTAAACAAAGTTATAGCCCATGTGCCTTACTCGTTCCATATAATTTTTTAAAGTTGGGGAAATGGTTATCTGCCTTGAGATCTCCTTTCTCCCAAATGTGGTCTTGTGATTTTATAGCCAGGACACAATCTTACTGACCTTCATGTTGAATTCTTCTACTCTGCTTAAAGTATTCCTACATTGTTTTTATGGGTTTTTCAGGCTATGTGGCCATGTTCTAGAAAAGTTTATTCCTAATGTTTCACCACCATATGTGGCTGGCATCTTCAGAGAACGCTCCATTCTTTAGATGGCTGCTGAGTACTGGCTTTCTGTGTGGACTGTATGGTGTGCCTTTTCCAGTCAAATAGAGTACAGGTTGAGTGTCCCTTATCCAGAATTTTAAAATCCAACATTCTCCAAAATCCAAATATTTTTTGAGCTACAACGCAAGTAGGGTAGTATGCACTGTGCTTGTAAGGCTGGAGGAAGACACAGGGATCTATGAATGGAATCCACACTTCCCACCATTTCACACATCCCCACCCTCTCCAACCTTATAATGTCTTATTATATGTATGCAAATACAGGTATTCTAAAAACCAAACAAATCCAAATGTCAACCACTTCTGGTCCCAACCATGTTGGATACAGAATACTCAACCTGTGGGCCCTTGTAATCTGTTGGGGTTTGGTTCCATGAGTCCCCGTGGATACCAAAATCCATGGATGCTCAAGTCCCATTAAATATATTGGCATAGCAAAATGGTGTCGCTTATATCAAATGGCAAAATCAAGGTTTGCTATTTGGAATGTTTACATTTTTTGAATATTTTCAAGCTGCGGATGCTTGAATCCATGGATAAAAAAATCTGTGGATAAGGAGAGCCAACTGTACTTAACTAAAGAATATGTTGTATGCTTCTTCATAGCACTTTCCATAGTAGGCTATGGAGACTGTTACCTTGGCCTATAAACTAGTCAATGTTTTACTTCTATTTTTTTATTATTTTTAAAAAAATATATACCCCATCCTATATGAAGACATCTCAGGGCATCTTGCAAATAGCACTAAAACAGGGTAGACAAATTAAAATTAGTAAGATAGCTTAAACAAGCTTAAAATATATTAAACAATATAGTGAGTTAAAAACAGATTTTGCTAAATTAAACGTTTTTAAAACTATATTTAACATTTTTGTAGTGAATTAATGGGGTCCAAAAGCTTTGGTGAACAGCCAAATTTTAAATTGACACTTAGTAACATTAGTGCTGGTGCGAGTTGGGACTCCAAAGGGAGAGCATTCCACAAGTGATCTTCTCTACAAGGCTCTGAAGCCACTCTATCCATATATTCTTTGGCTTCATTTTTCTGTGGAGTATCTTTCTGACCTATGTAAGCTGTTAACATGATCCCAGACACACACTTTCATCAGTCCTTACCAAGTGCATAATCAGACAAGTGTGGCACTTTGTTTGGCTGATCTCTTTTTTCTCCAGTTTTCACATGACACAGAACCTGCATCTGGTAGTTGTTCCCCATCCCCACCCCCCAGCTTTGTCCTCATTTTTTAACTTTAAGGATCACAAAGTACTTCATATCTAACAGCACTTCATTCATCACCTGTGAACTCATAAAACTCATATCCCTTTCTTCTGCTTGTGCATATGTGACATTTTTAGAATGAGAGGGAAACAGTGAGGCACACTTCAGCATGCACAGTGAGGGTGTGGGTGTCAAGTTCCCAACAAAATCAACTCAGCTTCACTTTGTGCCTGCATGAGACCCTTACATGTGAGTTCTCAGGTGACTGCTTGAAGAACCACTGTTACAGGTAAACAGCCTTGCCTTTATTGTGTGATTTGGGCAGCAGTGTGCTTACCAGAAAAAGAGACTTTCCAACTAGGTATTGCCATTTAAACACTTACTTCTGACTGATTTTACCATTACATCTCTTCTCCATAGAAATAAAATACATTACAATAGTCTGTGTTTGGTTTAATTTACACATCCTTAAATGTCTGGGCCAACTTCTTTAAGGGCATTTATTCTGCTTCATATAAATAATTGATCAGCCAAGTTAATTTACTTCTGCCTGACTTGGTCAACCTTAATTAACTGCCCTGGAATAAAGACTGATTTTATTTGTTAGCTTGAAATCTATCACAAATGTGAAAAATAAAGGGCTTCATTTTGACACAAATTTTTCACCAGCTTGTTCCTCAAAGAGATTGCTTATATCTGTACTGACAGTCCAGCATTTACATGCTTGCTAATAAGAATCTTTAGCAAACTTAGAAGACATCAAATGGATGCTCATGAAATTTTACATAGATTTGCAGAGGCTAGAAATTAATATTGGAAAGATAACTGTGAAGTTGTTTATTTTTGCCCAGGTCTTCTTTTGCATACTCTGACAACATAGACACTCTTGATTTATATGCAGAAACAATATCATTCAGGATCAGATTGTTGTTAGCTTTTTGTGGGTTTTTCGGGCTACGTGGCATGTTCTAGAAGAGTTTGTTCCTGATGTTTCACCTGCATCTGTGGCTGGTATCTTCAGAGAATGCTGGCATGGAAGAGAGTTGGTTTTATATATATTGTATGTATCTACTTAATTAGCTAATTACTAATAAATTAATTAGCTGGGTTGGGACTGCAGCAATCGCAAGCTGTGGCCCTGATCCGGCCTTTCTAGGGTGCAAAAAGGAGCTGCAAAAAATATCTATGGTGCCACAGCTTGAAGGCACGCCTTTGAGGAGCTCCATGATGCCACATGCCATGTGGAGCGGTGCACAGTGTCATGGCGCCTTAGGGGCAGGGGTGGGATGTGTGTCATGTGGATGCAATGCCCTGACTCCGCCCCCAGGTCGACCTTAATAGCTGGTCTGCACAGGGTCTTAGTCAAACACTAATGCTGGTTTGCCCAGGTGGGGCAATCTCCTTTGAGCTTCCTGTTGCCCAGCTGCCTCTTAATTGTAATAGATGAGATAACAAGAAGGGTAATATGTGGCATCATCAGTGATTCCTTATCACTGTCTGCTTCTAGAGTTTTATTCCAAGATGAGACCCATAACAACTGGCCATTGCCCTGACTTTATTTTCTTAAGTGTGTTCAGTGACTCACATGGCAATTTGCCATTGAACTGTTCTAATAACACCTTGCAGGTGGAGCATCTGACTCATGGTGGCATGTGGTCCATTTATGTTTAGCCCTAATATGCCTGGCATCACACAGTAGCACTTGCTCCTGGTAGTGAGTGGGTGGAATTTGTTTCTTAGGTAAATGTGGATAACCCAAAAATTTCTGCAGCATATCCTGTTCACAGTCCCTGTTGTGACTAAATTGCAGGGTGGCATGCACAAAGTCTGTGGCTGATGTAGTCTCCCACATACATTATAATTTATAAAAGTCTCACACAGTGATACACCTTACACTGTCTTGTTATTCTGTGGTATAACCTTGACAGAACTATTCTGCTATAACATCAGTTTCTTGTTTATATCCTGAGTGGTGGACTAGGGATGCTTGCATTAACATACATTCACCTTGGCATCTGTTTGTATTATTTATACATATTATTTTTCCTTTTTACTGAAGCATTGGGGAAAATAAAGGTGTATTATCCAGTAACTTTTTTGTGAAGAAGATATTAATCTGTCCATTTAAGTGAACCTCTTGAAAAACTCCACCCTCTTCCATGAAATGAGGATTCTACCATCAAATGATGATGGTGTCACTTCTCCAGTGACAAAGGTTGTCTGTTTCTACTGTGACCCTTTCTTGCATTTTTGGTGCTGTGGGAAGTAAAGTAATATGGTTCCTTTCCATTGTTGGGCAGAGCAATGGCTCCACACAGGGAGAACCAACACTGTAGTTTATTCACATATTGTTGTTGTTGTGTGCCTTCAAGCCATTTTCAACTTATGGCGACCCTAAGGTGACCCTTTAATGGGGTTTTCTTGGCAAGATTTGTACAGAGGAGATTTGCCATTACCTAGAATGTCTTATAGGGTTCAAGTAAAGTGTTGGGACACAATTAAAGAAATTCAATTATCAAACTTTAAATCTGTGTTTTTTTATGTTACAAAAGGAAAAGCTATTGCATTATTGCTTCTACATTTAGAACCAGAATTTACATCTAAAATTATATAGCCCTTGCAACATATAAACATAAACTGGTAGCTTGAACCATTAATGAAAATATAAATTTTAAGAAAGGAAAATACACATGTTAACAGTTGTGGCAAGCTTTATGTCAAGACACATCTCTTTATATACGGCAAGTGTTTTAAAAGCTGCTTTATTTTCTCTTTCTTCTTCCCTAAATTATTTCAGGTTTTTAAGTCATGATGCAAGAATCTGGGACTGAGACAAAAAGTAACAGTTCAGCCATTCAGAATGGAGGAAGTTCTGGTAACCACTTACTAGAGTGCAGCCTACGGGAAGTGAGATCAAACGGGGAGACACCTTCTGTGGAAATTGGTGCTGCAGATCTAGCCCATCTTCAGCAACAACAGGTACTGTAGATTATATTGCAACTATTTCGAGTGTGGAGGGGACAGGGGTGAAGCACTTTGGCCATACAAAAATACGATGGTGTTTTCCGTCAAATAGATATTTGTGAGGTTACACATGAAGATTTGTATGTATTAATGTGTGGTTTGCATTTTGTAGAAGTAAACTGCAAATTTTAAATTTTATCTCATTTTAATTTCTCTCTTTACACAGGCATCAGGAAAATGCAGTAATCACCACCTGATTTTGTTGTATTTGTGTTGACAGAATAGTTTTCACTACAAAAAAAAGTTAATATTTGTTTCTACAACAAACAGATTATGATTGACCTAGAAACAATGTAGCAATGAAGGATTTTTAGAACAGAAAATCCTGTTGAATGAATCTGAGTATTAGAATTGGGGAAAGTTTGGACTGTACGCATATTCTGATTTAAGAAGAATACGGATTGTAATGGAGCTTTTAATTTTTTTCTCTCCTTAGTATGGATCAGTAAATGGAAAAAAGGAGATCCTTTTATTTTTCCTCTTGAGGGTGCACAGGTATATTTATGAGTAAAGCCTTTCTCTTCTGAAATGCTGAGGGCATTCTTAAAGTCTTTTTTTAAAAAAAAAACATTTGGGAGTGTTGTAAAGATCTTTAGAGAGTGGGATGATTTTGTCAGCAGGTTGTTGCACAGTACAAAAAAAACAACTTGCAAATGCCTGTTTTTTTCTGTTACCTGGGAAAACACACAAAACAAAAATCTACAGTAGTTTAGCAGTTTGCATGATGTTAAATGCAATAAACAGTTATTTCAGTTATTTTCTTCCTATAGGTTTCTTAGTTGAAGTGAGAATACAATCAGTGAGAAAATCACAGCCATGCTGAATTCATTACTGCAGTAGTCACACAAAACCATGGATAAAATTTCAATAAGTGCAGGCCACAGTTGAGTAAACAGTTGCACTGAAACTTAATTCCTGTTGACTTTTCCCTCATTCTTTGCCAGGGGCACATTCTGAATAGTGCAAAGACAACAGGGGTTACAGCTTTGATTAATATAAGACAGTAGAAGAGAATTAGAACAGTAAAATGCCTCAGAACAACACAGAACAAAAAAGCTTTGTTTTTAAGAGGCATCACATTAAAATAAGCTTATGCCATTATAGTATAAGCATTGTATAGTTTTCTCCCCATATTTTTGTTCTATACACGCATACATACATACGTAAATACATTCACACACATATACGTGCACTTGCAGAAAGCACCCTATAGTTGAACAATGCAAAACCTTGCCACTTCTCTCTTTTCTCCAGGTATTAATCAGTATCAGGACTGTCACCTTCTAACCTCGTATAATCAAGTTCCCTCCATAATCAACAAGAGGGATTACTGTTGAGTGAAGTAATATCTTAATCATGCATGTAATGTGTTGTGTCACTCAGCAGCAGCCCATCTGGATACTTAAGGAGATGCAGTTATGTATTCCAAAGAGAGAAGTAAGTGTCCAGTAGCCCATTTCCAGTACAGTACCTCTCCAGAATAGCTAGATATATTGCCTTCCAAATGTCCTAGAAACAGGCTGGAAATGCAAAGAAGCCCCTTCTCACACATGAATTTCATGGAATATATAGGAATAAGGATTACATTTGTCTCTAGATACACAGTCGTCACTCTGTATTTGCGGCTTTGGCACTAACAGTTTTGTTCATTTATGAGGTCAAGTCCTCCATGTGCACACTCACTCATCCTCCTCTCCAACACCTCCCTGCCGCTCTGTAACTGGTCCAGCCAAGCTAGCTACAGGGTGGCAAGAGAGGCAAGCATGCAAGCTCCTCTCCCCCCCCCCTTCCCTGCTGCCCTGTAACTGGCCCAGCTGAGCCGGCTACAGGGCATCAAGGAAAAGAAAGCGAGGCAAGTGTGCACACTCCTCTCCAACCCCTCCCTGCCGCTCTGTAAATAGGGAGAGGGGTTATTCATGACATTTTTGCATTTGCAAGGGTCCTTCACCCCATAGTTATCTATTCCAATTTTGGTTCATGTAAAATCACCTTTAGCTTAGTCTTATCAGATGATCTCTGTATACTAGGAGATATAGCTATGATTATGTAGCTATTTTCTGTCTCCTGATTCAATCCACCCCAAACCCATCTTAGAAGCCAGACAGCTGCACCAGGTGAGAAATTCTGTGTCATTGTTGGGTTGGTGAGGCACTCAAAGATGACACTTTGCAGCCAGGGATCCAGCGAGAAACGGCTTGATGGCAGGAGGGAGCTGGATGCATCATGCTTCAGCACCCTGCTCATCAACACTTCACAACTTCTTGGTTTATGTGGCTTCTAAAGGGTTTTTTTGAGAGCCTTTGTAGTTGTTACAGTGGTGCAACACCCAAAAAAGTGAATTGCAAAATTTACACAGTTAGAAGTCTAGCTTACATCATCATAAATATGGAACAGGATGCCAACCATAGTGTTTTGTTTCTGGATGCAAACAGTTTGCCAGTTTCATAGCATATTTACACATGTATGTATAATTTTTCCCATTAAAGCAATAATAACAAACCAGCCTTCAGTCATTTCCAGGTCTTCTACAAGGTGTAAATGCTGAAAAGAGTAGGGTGGGGTAGCTTGAATCAGCTAGTGCAAGTATGCAATATTCTATTTAGTTGTTTCTCCCTATGCAGCATATGTTCCCAGGTCACTTAACAGAATGCTTGCTATAAATGCTCATTCAATAAATCTGAATGGCGGTTAAATAAAACTGTTGTTTCTTGACAGCACTGCAGTTCTTTTTGACAACTATGCTACATTGTTTGATGTATCACTAAAGGATGCTTTCTGGTTTGATGTATGAACTATCTTATTTTTCTTCATGGACTTTGTGCAGTAATACCTGTAGGATCAGTTCCTTTACAGAACCAGATTCAGAAATTTGTAGAGTTTTAGCTAGGGAACTAGTTCACACCTCTTTCTCCCTGAAATGGGAGTGTATCCAGTGTATCCAGAGTGGAATCAGTGATATCAGTGTATCCAGAGTGGAATCAGTGATATCAGTGTATCCAGAGTGGAATCAGTGCAGTTTTATTGCAATCAAATTTTCTTCTAATTTTCTTTAAGTGGCTTTTTGTTTGTTTCTTTTTGTAATTTTGCATGGGAGTGTAGGGTGATCTGTGACTTGTGAGCCACTTCTGCTAGGGTGGTACCATGTATGCTGGTACCATTGCAAAACTCACTTCTGAGACAGTGTGATGCCCTTTTCTTTTTATTTCTCTTTAGAAAGGCAGGAAAAACTGTTACATTTTATCAGACTCGTAATGCATTTTGTGTCACTCTTCCAATTTATATGTTAATGATACTCTCAAATTTTATGATATGGTATGATTTTTGCACTTCTTTTTCTTGATCTTATGATATGGATTTATGATAGTTTTTACTGTAGATTACCTTAGGTTCTTGGTAGGAGGACAATGTGTTTTAGAAATGTAATAAACAAATTTCATACAAAGAACATTGTTTAAAATATGACGTTTTAGTTTTATACATATTATACTTTATAGTCTGGAATTAGCTTTTTTTTTAAAAGTAACTTTTAAATGTTATGTGCTTTTTGGCACATTCCCATGTAGCCGTCCAAACATATTAAACCTTAATTAGGACATGTGAGTAAATCCTGAGTCCTTATAAGACAGGCTGAAACCTAGACATCACACCAAACCATTTATTTATTTATTTATTTATTTTACAGTGCTTTCCCCTGCTTTTCTGCCGCAAAGGCTACTAAAGATATTTTAGAACCTTAAATATGTTTTGCACTACAACAGTGGTTTGTAAATTTAGATATTTTGAAATTAATAATTTTTTACCATGCACACACACACACACACACACACACACGAATTTCTATTTTTAAAAAATAAAAAACAAAGCATCTGCCATAGTGAATGCTTCAAAGGGCTGTCCTTTGGCAGTTCTCATGAAGTTTTAGGAAAACATCCATTATACAAAATGCATGTTTTACTACTAGTTAGATATTTGGCTCATAAAGTATTGTTATGGCTTCAAAAGGAGAAATGGGATAATTTAATTTGAGAATATTACGGGAAAGGCTTGAAGAGCTGTTTTGAACAGCAGCAGACGTGTAAACCTCAAATGCAGATTTTTATACTGGAGCTTCAAAACTACCAAACCTACTAATTTTTTGTATAGTCCAAAATTGTTTCAGCTTTTGAGACTGGTCAGCTACACTAAATGTAGCATTTATTTTCTGCAAATGGCAAATAAAAATTGGGAAGTGTTCTTTTAAGGGGAAAAAACCCTCACACTCATATAGATAATGTGTGCATACACACAATATTTGCTTTTATTGACAAGCAGCAAAGGTGGGAGAACTTGTGACGTTTGTATAATGCAAATCTTATACCTTGCTTAATTGGATTGTGCTTTTCATATACATTTGGCCCTCTGTATCTATGGATTCTTTATTCATTGATTCAACCATCCAGGGCTTGAAAATATTCAAAAATAATATAAATTCCAAAGCAAGCCTTGTTTTTGCCATTTTAGAGATGGGGCACCATTTTATTATGACATTGTGTTTAATGGGACTTGAGCATCCTTGGATTTTGGTATCCAGGGGGTCCTGGAACAAAACCCCAGCAGATACCAAGGACCCACTGTAGTTCCTGGATTACTTGAGGGAGGATAGCAGGTGACTGTTTTTTCTACAAAGTAGAATAGCACTACATATACAAGAAGTACAGAGAAATAAGATTGAAATTTAAAGAGATCAACAATATCTCACATAGGAAAACTTTTTTTATCACTTTATTTTTGAGCTGCAGTACAGTGTAGTTGTGAAGCTATACATAGACTTTTGAAAATACATCTTAACGGTCCCACTATGTTTTAGTTGTTGATGATAATTTGAATAAAGCTTTGTATGTTCTGTGTTTTTCTTTAATGTGCCCCTATACTCGTATATTCTATTTTACTCATAAGGCCCTTAAAGTTGTAATCTTTCCATCAGGAGTGGACACCTATGAAGGGTACAGAGGCCATTTTTCTCCCCCATATCTTCATCCCAAAATTGACCAGTTAAGTAACTGAAAATAAAGTCCATGTTTTGTTTTAACACTGATATTCTTTGGGTGTTTTAGGATAGTGAGGGTGGATATGTTTGAAAGATCTGCTACTCTAGGAGGCCTCCATGAGTGGCTTTTGTTTAATTTTGGATTATTTCCCCATCCGTATTTTGGGGTTTCAAGGCTGTCAAGATGGATCCCTTCCGGCAGGCCTTCCAGGGATAGATAATCCCGGCCTCAAGAACTCCGCTCTGAGGAGGGTCCCCAAGTTCCTCCTAGAAGACTTATGAGAACTGTTGTTGTAGTTCCAAATTGCCACTGCAATTGCACTGTCTTAATTTTAATTGCTGTTTTAATTGGTAACTGATTTAATAATTTTTAAGGGGGGAGGGAATTAGATTTTGTATATTTGTATTGTATTTTACTGTTGTTAGCCTCCCCGATTGATCTCAAAGGGGCAGGATATAAATAAATGTTATTATTATTATTATAACTGTAGCAGTTTGACCATCTTGGCTGTGCATAGGTGCCAGGGAATCCTTAACAGAACTGTGCATACCGTATATACTCGACTATAAGTCGAACTCATGTATAAATCGAGGGCAAGTTTTGGGGCCAAAATTATGGATTTTGCTATGACCCATGGATAAGTTGTGGGTAAAATTTAGGAGCATATAGGAAAGGATCTAAAGGATGAAGCAAAGCAAAACAATGTCAAATAACTTCCAAAAGTCCATCAGACATAACTCTTTGTGCTTATTCTTAAGACTGGATGGATGAGAGAGTAAAGGGGGCGCAGTGCTTCCAGGACAGATTATACTCTTCCTTTTCACCAGGGGATGGTTCCTTCTTTTAAATAAGAGTTAAGATACAGTACTTACATTGACCCATGGATAAGTCGACTGAGGTTTTTTGGGTCAATTTTTTGACCTAAATTTTTAGACTTATACATGAGTATATACAGTAGCTTGCTTTTGAGCATACAGTCAGCCCTATATTTTTGCGGGAGATCCAAAATGGAAATTTGCTGATAGTCTAGCCCCATTGGCTTGAATGGCAGTGTGTGCACATGCCCCATTTAAGCAGAGGGCTGCCACATTTTGTCTTTTTCCAAACAGGCACTGTGTATTGTCATGTGAATGTGTACCAGTGACTTTACAATCTTGTATTCTCCACCTTGGAACTGATAGATACAGTCTAATTTTTGGGGAAAGTGAAAGATTGTATACTATTGGGGAAAGTTATTGCTACCAGTGTTCTGAAGACAAAAATTAGATGTTTTGAGTTAGGGTATCATGAATATAAATTTTGGTCACAAATTTAGTTACTTGAAAAGTAGGTAAGGCAGGAATCATTTGGAAGAAGCTATGCCCACTTTGATATTATAAAGAGGTTTGGTCTTGCCACTTATACTGTTGTCTTGATTGCCTTCTGCTACTGCAAATCTTTTGAAGAGGATGGGAATTGTATTACCCATGCCTTTCTTTTTACTCTTGCCTTTCCCTCTCAAGTTCTGTGATCTTGAATGGAAGGTGACATGATGTCTTCTTAGTCATTCAAATCTAATAACTTTTAATCTGAAGGTTAAGTAGTGATATATAAACTAAGAGATAATAATATCAATTTTATGTTCACTGAAGGGCACGATATACCTCTTTCAGTAGACAGAAAATTGTGTGTAAAATGGCTATTGCTTCTTAGAGAAAAATGTTCTGCCTTTCAGAACTTGGAAATATTAAAGTTGCATGTGAAAAGAAAAAAAAGCATTAACAAACATTTAAAGAAGTCTTAAAATTAAAATTAGACCTCCAATACATTGTGTAGATCTTGATTAATTCTGACATTTTTTATTGTGTTGATATTAAATTGACACGATCAACACTTTAGTCCAATGCATACTTTCTTGGGAGCAAGCTCTATTTTACTTAGTATGCAGATTGTTTTGGAAATTCCCTTCCTCATTTGGGAGAAATTATTCACATGTTCCTCTCCCGTGATGTTTTATGTTTGTAAAACCATAGATTAAAACCATTGTTTGGCAACCTTAAGTTTTCAAAATAATATTTACAGATTTGGAAATGCAGTTGTATATGTGAGCTAACTGTCTGGATAGCCTACCCTTTGAGCAGTTTGGAGAACTGCACTTGTATGACTCTATGGGATGTCTTCCTCCTAAGGGGGGGGTGGAGATTTGAAGAAAACATTATGTGAAAACTTTTAAATAGCTAATTTTAATCTTTAAAGGAAAATCTGAACGTTTGAATAGGAAAATGAGACAAAGCTTAACACTATCTTACGCTTGTGAAGTTCCATATAATAGAGTGCATAAGGTTTTTTAAATATATATATATATATTGTCTTCATTTTCATATTTCCCCCTCCCCCACACTTCCCTTTTTAAAAGGTATATTTTCCAGTGATAGTACTGGTGAAAACAAAATAGATTTAAAGATAATACCCAGTATTTGCTATGTTGGCAGAAGAGCATCCACGAATATAACCTCTATCACTACAATCATTAATTATTATTTTTTTGGCTTTGTTATACAACAGTTTCCATTGTATTGACTGTTATACTTGCAGGAGAACATTTTAGAATGGCTCTTATGCTTCCAGGAGAGCATTTTAGATAAAATTTCAGGCAGTTTTGGGGTAGTATTAGTGTACAGGTAACCTTTTGCCTGATCTGCATGCACAAATTTTATATCAATCTGCCTCTGAAGACTTCCTAGAAACTTCAGGTAATGCAAAATAAAGCTGTTAGGTGTCAAATTGGAACCAGGTACAAGCAAAGGGAAGTTAGCCACTCTAGCTCCTACTCTGTTTAGAATTCAGAATAAGAAAGAACAAGCTGTGCTGGATGATACCAAGGACTTATCAAGTCCAGTACTGTATTCAGTTTCTAAATTGCTCATGCAGATGTCCCAGGGGGAAGCTCACAAACAGGACTTCAGTAAAGTAGCACCCTCCCACTTGTGTTCTCCAGCAGCTTGTATTAAGTATGTTACTTCTGATGCTGAACATATTATGCAGACATCATAGTTCATCATGGATATCTTTTTGTTTCATGTATGTTTCTAATCATCTTTTAAAACCAGCAAGGTTGTTTGCCATCACTACATCTTGTGGTAATAAATTCCAGAGTTTAGCTGTGTAATTGTAAATGAAATTAAACGCTTGCATTTATTTGTCCTGAATCTCCTGCCATTCAGCTTCTTTGGGCAACTTCAGATTCTCATTCTATGAGAGAACAGAAAGACTTCTCTGTCTACTTTATACAGTCACTGCATAATTTTATTATCAGCTTCATGCCTTCCATACTCCCCTTTTTTCAAAGCTCTAAACATTACAACCCTTAAAGGGGTTGCTCTGGCCCCATGATTATTTTAGATGTGTTTTTTTTTTCCTGCAGCTTTTCCAGTTCTACAACATACTGGTAAAAGTCTGGTGGGCAGATCTCTGCATAATTGTTGCACCATAATTGTGTATAAATACATTATAATATAGATAATTTTATTTTCAACTGCAAAATGGATTTTGACTTTTCCACAGCAGCTGCATACTTGGAAGCAGTGGTTTATAGGTAGGGAGAAGCAGTAGGAGTTAAGTAGCCATTTGCTGCCACTTCTCCACTCCAGAGCATCTCCTCCAGATGTTGTTTTGCCATAGTAGAAGTAATAATTAGGTTTAAAAAAAAATGCTTCTATATATAGTGTGCAGTTCTATGCTTAGTTTTCATCAGTGTTTGCCCAAGAAAATCTAGGTCCTGGAAAGATTATTTCAAAATGAGATAAAGAAGGTCAAACCACACCCAATAGCCCTGGGGAAAAGGTAAAGCCTCTGCCATCCTGTTTATATTAGCCACAGTGACAGATCTAATCTTAGCTACTCGTTGTTCATATACCCAGGGCAAATCATATTCCTTTTGTAGTCAGCTCCCTTGTTGAACAGAATACAAGCAGTTTTGTTTCAAATGTATATAACAAATGGACCAATTTAAGCCTGCCCAAGATTTAAGATCTTCAGAGGTAGGCTCCCTCTTTGTTTCACACTCATCCCTGAATGAAGATGTTCAAATCAGTGCTTATCATGGTGCAAGCACTGGTAAAACTGTGGTAAAACGTTTAGGAAGCATGTGTGTGTGAAAGCCTGATGCACTTCCTAAGCATCAGGGACTCGTCCCCTCACCTCCAGCATCCCTGAATCGTTCGGGGAGCAGGCATTTTCCATTAATGCAAAGTTTCCGTTAATGAGAAATGGCTGCTCCCAGAATGATTCAGGGACGCTAGAGGCGAGGAGACGATCCCCTGACATTTAGAAAGTGTGTCAGACTTTCACACACACACATGTTTCCTAAACGTTTTACTGGCATTTTACCGCTAGTATGAAAATTGAAAACATGGAACCTTCTCAGTGGCTGCTCCCAGATTGTGGAATCCCCTCTCACTGGAGGCTCAGTTGGTCAACACTCTCCTCTTTTTCCTCCAGCAAACAAAGGCCTTCTTATTAAGGCAGGCCTTTGGTTTATCAGCTTTTAAGGGATCTTTTAATTATGTTTTAAATATGTTTTCAATAGAATTGTTTGTTTGATTGTTTTTAACTGTTTGATTTTTACATGCATTACTTTTGATTCGATGTGGAAAATGGTGGAATATTAATTAATTAGTTAATTAAACAAAGTAGGCTGCATATAGCATTGCAACATTTGAAAACCCTAGCGTTCTAGTGGGTTTTCACAGCTATTAGACTAGTCACCACACAATAAAGCTACACTTGGTAAGACTTTGTAACTATCTTAATAGAAGTTAGATTTTCTTCTGTAAATGAAAATAGTACTCACCCTCTAATTTGTAAAGCCCTCATGGATACCTAATTTCACACTGCTTTCAAATTTAAACTTGATTCACACTCGCTCATTTTCTTGTTTCAAGGCCCAGGTAAACCAAATATTTCTTGTCAATTAAAATGTACAGAAATAGATCCCCCCCCCCCCCCCAGGCTTCACTTTATAAGTGTAATTTGAGCACTGCCATCTGTGTCACTACTTTGTACATTTTGTTAGCCATTATTATTCTCTCTCTCTCCCGCTTAAGGAACACTAAAAATATCTATTGTCTCATTTTCAGTAGTAAAAGTTGTTATGTTATGATGGTTATAGGTTATGCTTTTTCTTTTTCTTCTTTTTTTCAGGCCATATATTTTTCAGTAATTGAGGGTGAGCTCACAAAAATTCTTGTTCAACACTTAACGCACTATTAGTTGACCTGTTGAATGTTTAAAGCCAAAAATCCATTAGCACAGACAAAGCTTTAGCTTAGTTTCAAACAATGTTTTCCCCTGGAAACAATTCAGATGTTTAGCTGGAAATCTTTGAGTGATACATGATCAGGTCTTATGCACTCTCCCTGGGAGAGGCCCATCAAGAGTCTGCTTGGACTGAGTGGAATGAATGACTTTCCTTCATTCCCTTTTTAGCCCCACTTATTTGTCTGCCCAGTGGAGAACTGTTTGCAAGCTGCATGCATTTGTGTTGCTGTGGGTTCAAACATCTGTCTGAGGGGACTGTAAGTGGGCATGAGGACCTTTTGGGATGTGCCTTTGCTGCCCTTTAGTGTGATGCAATGTGGTGGTCTGCATTAAGGAACACCCTGTGGGGTTTTTTTTCTCCTGCTTGCTCAGTTCTAAGCTCACATTATGGATTTGAACTTAACTGCATGGGGTGATGTTATTGGATCATTTGACCATCATTTTGCATTGGTTAGTGCTTCCCCTTTAGGACTGATGTGGAACCACTGGCAAGCAACTTTATTTATCGCACTTACATCCTGCCTCCCCTCCCCCCCCCCCACCAATTAGAATCCAAGGTGGCTTACATTAATTTTAAAAAGATCCAGCTAAAACATCAGTTGTCTGCATTAAGTTTCAATCTGTTCACCCTCATCCAGTGTTTTGTTTTGTTTTGTTTTAAAAAAAGACATTCCTTGTTCTTTGGCTTAACAAAAATTAGTATGTCTCAAAAATACATCCACTTAAGAAATGCATTACACAATATTTGACCCATGATGGGAAAATCATTACTAATAAAAATGAGCTGATCCCTCTGCCATACACGTGACAATTCATATCTGTAAGTTCTTGTCCATAACTTTCGGATGTCATAGGATGCGGCTGCATGAGCCTAATACATTGGTCTCCCCCCCCCCCCCCCGTTCCCTATAGGAGGAAGAAAGGATGACGCATGGCTGAAACCCAGCTCTTGTGCAGATAGACTGGACATTGTTCAGCATGTTGTTCATCAGAACCAGGGCACTGGCCACTTACCACATGTCAAAATAAGTCCCTCATTGCTCTCTTTCCTCCAGAGCCCTTAGTCATGACTAGGGACAGTTCTGTCCTCTAAGGTCAGAACATAGCACCCAGTCTAAGACCTCAGAGTATGTGAAGCAATTGTGCTGGATGGCCAAGCAGGCCACTTGTGTGAACAACTCCCCTGCAACAGAGGGCCGTTGCAGCAGAGGACCATAGGGACAGCTCTTGGGCCAGGATATACTGGGCTGTCCCCAGCATATCCTGCATGTACGTTTGCACCTATAGTGGGACATACAGAGTTGATTGTTTGAGTGCATGTTTAAAACCCAATAATTTAATCAGTATTCTTAACAGTCTCTGTTGTTTTAGTAGTACCTTGAAGTCATTTCTAACTTATGACAATCACAAGGTGAATCTGTCATGAGATTTTCTTGGCAATATTTGTTCAGATTTGCCTTCCTCTGAGGCTGAAACCATGTGATTTGTCCAAGGTCACTGAGTGAATTTCCATGGCAAAGTGGGGATTCGGGCCCTAGTCTCCAGAGTTATTGTCCAATGCCCAACTATTGCCCTAGGTCACCATGCTAGCTCCCTTCACTGCTTGTAGTGGTAGTTACTGGAGCTGCATTCTGTTAGTAATGGTGCTGGTTCCAGTATGTGGATAGAGATTTAAAAGAGTCACATTTTGTACCAGCTTTAGGATGTGCTCTGAGCTAAACCTGGGCTAGACAATCAACAGGAAGGAATTTTGTTTTCTAGATGCTGTTGGACTGGAACTGGAAGCATTCATCTCAGTTGGCTGTGGTGGCTAGTGCTCATGGGATTTGCAATCTTAGCAACATCTGGAGGACTGAACGAATCTTACCCCAGATGCAGAAAATACATGCAAGGTTATATATACTAACACACAAATATATTGGTAGGAGTTTTGCACAAATATAGACCAAGTAATATTATTTAATATGATGCTTCAGAAAGTACATTCTGTTCATATTATACCAGTATATTTTATAGACAAAATGAATGCAGCCCAATTTCTGTTTAAGAAGTTTTTCTTTATTGTCAGTTTGTGTAGGTTAACTGAACACAATCCTTGAAAATATAGATTCCTTTAGACATCTTGAGAAATTGTAATTGATTGACAGGCACAGAAAATGACTCATATTTTCAGTACTGTGTTATACATTTGAACCCTTTTCACAACAGGGAAAAAATATACAGAGAATGAAATACACCTTCCCTCATTTTTACCACAGATTATTCCAAGTTCTGCTGATTAGCAGAGACCTTTTGAAGCTACTTTACACATAGCTCTATACTTTAAACTTGTGTGAAGACTGGATTATAAAGGCTTAGCTGTGATTAGCAATGTTTCTTTGCTCACATAGGAGGGTGCTTCTTTTAATTCTTTCAAATGTTTTGTTAACTAGCTGCTTCTCTCCCATGAAGAGTGAGAGACCATGGATGAAATGGTTTGACATAATTAGGAAAAGATTGCATTCATCAAGAGTGTGTCTGCATTACTATGGTATATATTTTTACACAATTCATGAATTACAAGTTAAAAACTTATTTGTTTCCCCAAAAAAAGATCAGAGGTAGAAGCATTAAAAACTTAAGATGTGCAGATGACACAATACTACTAGCAGAAAATAACAAAGACCTGGAGCAATTGTTGAAGAAAGTCAGGGAGGAAAGTGCCACTGTAGGCTTGATGTTGAACATCAGGAAAACATGACCATGGAAGGCCTACAAAAATTCATCCTAGATAATGAGAAAATTGAAATAATTTTCAACATGGTAGTGGATTAAACATTAATCAGAATGGAGGTAGAAATCAAGAAATTTGAAGAAGGCTAGGATTGGGAAGTTCAGCTATGAAAAAACTGGATAAAATCCTAAAGAGTAAAGATATACAACTGAACACTAGAGTTAGAATATTCAATCAGTTGTATTCCCCATGGACAGTAAAGAAAGTAGATTGGAATTTGAGATGTGTTGATGGAGAAGAGTACTGGGGATACCATGGGCAGCAAAAAAGACATACAGTTGGGTCCTGGAATAGGTCAAGCCCAACTTCCCTCTAGAAGCCAGGACGACTAAATTGAGGCTATCGTACTTTGGGCACATCATGAAGGCTTGAATCATTATAAAAGACTATCATGCTGGGAAAGGTAGAAGACAGCAGAAAGAGAAGAAGACCACATGCCAGGTGGATGAACTCAGTCAGAGGAGCCATAGGCCTAAGCCTGCAAGAGCTGAGCAGAGCAACTGTACTGTACTGTACAGGAGGTCTTGGAGATCTCATCTGGGTTGCTATGGGGTCTACTTGAGTTAACAACAATAATACTTGTGTATGTCGAAAAAATGTATTCAAAAAATTTGACCCCAAAAACATAGGTTCACTTATACATGGGTCAGTAATTGCAGTAATAGTAATTGAAAAATTGACAGCAGTGGCTCTTTGGTTCTCTGTCATAGTGGAGAGAGCAGTGGGCATCCTAAAATAAGTGCCAACCCCCTCCCTCTGAGCAGCAGGAAAATTGCAGATAACTTCTGTCCAGGCAGCTAAAGGGGTGGCAGTGCTTCTTTTACAGGAGGCCGTCCTTGGAAGGATTACAGCAAGAGCTTTAAAATATCATTTTAAAGGAAGGGACCTTAGGTCATGGGGTTTTCTTGACAAGATTTGTTCAGATGAGGTTTGCCATTTGCCTTCCCATGAGGCTGAGGTGTGTGACTTGCTCTAGGTCACTATGGCTGAGTTGATGGGAGAAATTAAATTCAACCAATCAACCAAAACCAAAAACTCTTCAAACTGGGTAAAGCAGTTGAAAAGTCTAGTTATTGCAGAATACAAAGTGTGTGTGTGTGTGTGGGGGGGGGGGTAACAGCAGTGATGTCGCTTGTAAGTCC
This sequence comes from Urosaurus nigricauda, assembly GCA_034509955.1. Taxonomy (NCBI): domain Eukaryota; kingdom Metazoa; phylum Chordata; class Lepidosauria; order Squamata; family Phrynosomatidae; genus Urosaurus; species Urosaurus nigricauda. The sequence continues at coordinate 292,970,502 of JAOEGL010000002.1, forward strand.
CCTGTAGTTTAGACAGTTCCTCTTTTCTATTGTGCTCTTCAGACTAAGATCCATGAAACATGAAATTAAGATTTCCAAAATAGTTGTACTGCCTATATAAACATTGTTCATTTTGGAAGGAAAAGTAGTGGGGGGAAAGGCAGATAGAAGAAAAGCATGTGATCATTTTTTTTAATGTCATTGAGCAAATCCTGCCAAATATATAATCCTTTCAGAACTGCTTTCCATTTATCAAAGCCTTTCCTAATATTTTAAGTATAGTTTTATGTTTGTAGTTTTTTGTTATCTTTTTGTCATTTTTGTTATGGCAAAATATTCCAATACATGCTATTCACAGATAGACATTTCGGAAAGGGATTGCATATATGCTCATTAATGACCTACCTGTGAAACCTTTGGGTTAAACTGGATGCCCTTTAATTTAAATGATCTTTTGCCTTTAAAATGCAGCTGTTAAAAATGCAAACAGAGTCAAGACAGATTGTGTTATAGCTATCAGGACTACAATAGTAATGGAAGGGGTATTGAACCCCTTCTTCTGCTGTTTTTTTCTCCTGAGGCAAATAGCTTTACGAATAGGGAATTTGCATTGCAAGAAAATCTTCATTGGTTGTTCTGTAGTGAAAATATAAGCTTCAGATGAGAGGTTTCCCTCAGAAAACCTCATAGGGCAAAAAATGGATTAAATATTCACCCAATCCATGTATGGCAGGCTTTCCAAAGCCTGTGCTAGCCCACCCTCATGCTATCAGCACACTATGAGTAATAAGCAATTAGGATGAAAGGAAGGAAATGGGGGAAGAGCCATGTTTTGAAGTTGTATGGAAGTTTTGTAAACCCGTTGACTGCTATTGATTAAGGCTGCACCTGCACTGCAGAAATAATCCACTTTGACATCAGTTTAACTGCCATGGCTCAGTGCTATGAAATTGTGTGAATTGTAGTTTTATGAGACATTTAGGCCCAATTCCCACTACCTTTTAAAGCAGATTGTGAATCGTTTTGAACTGATTCAAATGACCCTGGTTCCCACTTAATTCGAATTGCTGAAGCGATTCTGAAAGGGGGGCATGCTCTAGGTCCAGTTGTTTTTTCCCGATTCATTTTGGTTGAATCAATTTATTTTGAAATAAATTCATTCAACCAATGTGAACCATGCAAATTCGAACCTGCTTCCTGTGATGGGGGGCATCTGCAATGGCCCTGGCCTTCTGCCATCCCTTGCCTCTCCATCCTTTGCCTCTCCATCCCTGGCCAGTCCGTCCCCAGCTTCTCTGTCCCTGGCCTTCTCTGTCCCCTGGCCTCTCCATCCCTGACCTTCTCCCAGAGCTGCTTCAGTGGCGCAAATATAATGTGAACCATGCTCTGCTGCCAACCCAATTAATCGATTCGGATCAGATACCGAATCAACTATAAGTGGGAATGAGGTCATAGCATTCTTTGTCAGAGAGCCCTGGTATCAGAACAAAATTCCCCAAAATTCCATAGTATTGAGCCATGACACTTACAGTGATGTCAAACTGGAGTCTTTCTACAGTGCAGATGTAGCCAACAGGGAGGTTAAAGCAGATGCATTATAGTGGGATAGGTACCTTTGTGTGTGGGTGCGTGAGAGAGAGAGAGAAAGCAAGAGTAAGAATTATTTTCGTATACTACACTTTTGTTCTGTAGATTTTCAGGTAAAATGATAATTAGATAATCCGGCTCCTGCTTTTTATATTCAGCCACTCAATGCTGGTGAACAAAATACTAATTATAGTGTAAAACATCTCATAAAATGAAAGCCAGTGTGGTATTGTGGTTTGAATATTGGACTAGGATTCCAGAAGCCAGAGTTTGCATCTCTGCTAGGTGACTCTCTCAGCCTTGTAGGAGAGCAAAAGCAACCCCCCTTTGAACAAATCTTCCCATAGGTCGAGGGTCACTATAAGATGGAAACAGCTTGAAGGGACACAACAAGAACAATAGTGTAATGACAAAAGTGTCATTAAGGGAAACCTGTCTATGAAATTTGTTGGGTAAACTTGGAACACTCACCCTACTTAAAGCTTTGCTTACTCCACAGTGGTGGTGTAGACATAAAAAATGTCAGGAGCAGGTTGTCTTTTAAGACTCTTGAAGGAGAGATGTAACAGGGAGAGAAAGAGAGAGAGAGTTCTAAATGGATAGCTAGAGTTATAGACGTATAATTGGAAATTATAGATTAAAGGTTCTGCTGGTATTGAACTGGTATATTTTGTACTTGGGATGTGTTTTGGGTTTTAGGTTTTTCAGGGGTTAATTTCATTGTTGAAGGAAGAACTGAAGAATTTAAATTAATTTCTTAGTGCTGCAAGAAAGACTTCAGAAATTATTTTTTCAAGTCCATCCACAATTCAAGACTTTGTGGCTGGCATGCTGTTTGTTAGTCCCACCTAGAACTGATCTACTCAAACACTTGATGAATGGAGAGTCAGTAGCACAGGTAAATCATATCAGTTTCATGGGTCTACTCTAGTCAAGACTAACAACAGAATTAGGTCATTATGTGCAAATTTAACACTTTTTTGATGCTAAAAACAGCATTTTCTGTGCAGAAAGCAATATTTTTACACAGAGAAAATATGTTCTGTGCAGGGAAACAGCATATTCTGTGCAGAAATATTTTTGGTGTAAAAATTATGCCTTCTGCACATGCACAAAAAAAACACATGCAGATTTAGAAAATAATATTTTTATGCAGAAATATTATTTTCTGTACAGGAAATGCTTTTGCCTGGACACAGGGTGATCAGATGTCATAACCACAAAAGAGGACAAGGCTCCACAAAATGTAGGATATTCAAGAGAAATGTAAGACATTGCAAAATGAAAGGTAAAATCACTAATAAATAATAAATGCATGCTTCTGGAATGGAATTTCTCCTGGACAGAAGGCTGAACTGTAGGACATGTCCTGCAAAGGGAGAATATTTCAGGATTCTCCACGTCAGGCTTTCCTGACACTCAAGAAACACATTTTGACCATTGAGAGGGACTGAGGAAATTATTTCTGAAGTATCTCTCAGCCATCTTTGATTTTTGTTGATTTTTTGTTGTCACTGTTTCTTATCTTTTCTTATTCTTATTCTTTCTCACAGGGCTTTTGTAAGGCTTTATCGTTTAAGTGGGGTGTCCTGTTGCCCTTGGAGGAAGTGTGTTCAGTATATAAAAGAAAATTAATCACAGGTTATCTGTTTTGTAGTTCCTCATAGAACAGCAGATTGTAAGAATGAAAGCCCCAACTCCTCCATCTGGGATAGTTTTGGGTAAAGTAATAGAAATGCCAGTGTCCATCTGAGTGTTACTGTGCTGAGAGTAACTGCACAATACATAGGCATTAAGGAGTAAAGAAAGACCAGTCCAGACAAATTTCCGGAATTTTCCCCTTGCATGTCCCACTTAATCCATAGGTGAAATACTGCAGTGCTTACATCTTGATTCTGCATGTGCTAAGTAAGAGTGAGTCACAATATCTAAGCTGAATTCTCCCTAACTGCATAATAACTAACCTTATATCACTGAATTTTACCACCTCCCTGTCTTACTCTGATTTGGGGATATTTGCATAAGCCACAGACATTTGTGGTGGCATGCCAGGAAGTTAGTGATATGAGTAGTTTCATACATTCAAATTGTTAGTTGTGGTTACCACTTGAGTAATACGATGTGTGGATTCATTTAGGTTCAGTTGATTGCAGAGTGGATCTGATCCAGAGAAATAGGCTAAGGAGCAAAGCATTTCAGTGGTTAAAAAATGGAAGAAAAAGAAGACATTCAAACAAAGTTAGAGTCAAGGTTACATCTAGCATTTGTCAGAATAGATCCAGGGAAATTAATAAGATTGTATAAATGTGTCTAAGTCTGGATCCAGCCTACCACAATTGATGTCTTATTTCCTTAAAACTTACATATTATTTATTTGTTGCTAGCTAATGGCCAGCCACCCAGGTTTGAGAGATGGAAGAAGTGAAGGATGAAAAGTGATGGTCTTTTCCTCAACCCCATTCTCTTTCTGCTGGTGACACTTTATGAAAATGGGGCAGAGAGAAGAAAAGGGGGGTATAAAGATCTTCAAAAGGAATCTCCGAATTGGAAGAACAATGGCAAATGAATTTCAGTCTAAACATGTGTAAAGTATCATTTCAGGCCATTTCCCCCCTCAACTTTCCTTACATGCTGATAGAATTTGAGCTGGCAGCAACTGACTAAGAAAGGAATCTAGGGGTTAGGGTGGATAATTCAATGAAAATGTTGACACACCATACAGCTGCTGTGGAAAAGGCAAATTCCATGTTGCAGGTTAAATAGAAAAGGAATCAAAAATAAAACTGCCAATATTACACTGATTGTTATACAAGTCCATGGAGTGACCACATTAAAAAAAATCCTATACACAGTTTTGTCCATGGCACTTGAAAAGGACATTGGGACACTGTAGAGCTGGTGTGTGTGTGTGTGTGTGTGTGTGCAGAAAATGATGAAGGAACTAGAACCTATGATTACCACCATGGCTGGCTTTATGTTCTTAAATCAGTCTAAAGTTGAAGAATTGATTTATTTATTTATTTGGTGTTCTGAAAGAATTCTCAATACAAGGTAGAATTTGAAATATTAGGAATGTAGAAAAAAATTCAGCTTATAGTGAAGCATAGATTTAGGAAAGTAAAGGCCTCTTACTGATTAGGCAAATAGCAAAAGATGGAACTAAAAAAATAAAAGAAAATATGTAAATATCCCCCCCAAAGGAACAAAATGTATCCCTATATTTGGGTTCCTTCATAATGAAATGTTCTTTCACCATTTTATATTTCTTACTATCCCTCTCTCTTAATGGCGTTGTTAGGAATTTACTCTAATTTTGTAGTTATCATGTACATGTAACTGCAAAACAAAAAGTTAATTTTAAATTATAGAGAGACTAGGAATTATGCATATTAGCCTATTAATACAAATAATATGTATGCCTATATCTTTATTTACTTGTTGTTATTACTGTAACTATTCTCAAGCCCATGGCGACCCTGTGGATGAGACATCTCCAAGACTCCCTGTTTTCCATTGTTCTGCTTAAATTTTGCAAACTCGTGCACATTACTCATGCACATTACCTCCCTAATTGAGTCCAGTCAATCTGGTTTGTGGTCTTCCTCTATTTCTTCTACCCGCAACCTTTCACAGCATTATTGTCATTTCCAATTAGTTGTGCCATCTCATGATGTGACCAAATTATGACAGCCTCAATTTGATAATCTTGGCTTTTAAAGGTATTTCAGGTTTGATCTGTTTGAGGACCCATTTGTTTGCCTTTTTAGCTGTCCACAGTATTCTCAGCATTCTTCTCCAACACCACATCTCACATGAGTTGATTTTCTTTTTATCTGCTTTTTTCACTTTCCAACTCTCATATCCACACATGGTGATGGAGAATATCATGCCCCTTTCCCCACAAAGTGAGCCTCCAAAAATAGCAAATTAAAATATTTACAATAAATTCTTGCATCACAAAGTCAGTCATATCTAAATTATCAGTGTCCCAAAGCTAAAATATTGAGAAAAAATAGCTTTAGAGCATATGAAAAACAAGGAAACCCTCCCCCCAGAAATTTTGTGGGTAGTATTTAGTCAAGTATTACAGAATCATCAAGATGATAGGAGGAAAATCAACTTGAGATGTGGTGCTGGAAAAGAGTGCTGAGGATTCCATGGACAACCAAAAATACAAATAAATACAAACAAGTGGGTCCTAGAGCAGATTAAGCCAGAAATCTTCCTGGAAGCCAAAATGACAAGACTTGGGGGCTGTGCAGACCGGCAGTTTAGGCCGGCTTGGGGGCGGAGTTGGGTCATAGCATCTTAATGATGCATGCCTGGCTCTGCCACCAGAGCGTGATGCCACATGTACAGATGATGCAGTGCCAAAGGAGTGCCACCAAGGCACTCCTTTTTGCACCCTGCAAAGGCCAGATCAGGGCTGCAGCATGTGGTTGCTTTGTCCCTGATCTGGTTATAACGGGTGGCTCCAGGCCCTGCTTTTGGGGCTGTGTGTACAGCCCCTTAGTTTGTCTTACTTTTTAATTTGTCTTACTTTGGATACATCATGAGAAGGCATGATTCACTGGAAAAAAACAATAGGGCTAGGAAAGGTAAAGGGAAGTAGAAAGGGAGGAAGACTGCATGCTAGATGGATTGACTCTATTAAGGAGGTCACAAGTATGGATTTGCAAGAACAAAGCAGTGGAGTGGAGGACAGGAAGTCGTGGCGATGTCTCATCCACAGGGTTGCCATGGATCAAGTTCGGCTTGGAGGTGGTTAACAAAAACAAAAATATTGTAGTAGATATTTCTTTAGATGTTTCTCCAGTACAAAGAATAAAATTGGCTGCAGAAAGTTCTCCTCATTTTCTTCTGTTCCAGGAAGTATAGTCTGCCCTCTGTATCCACAGACTTGCCATGTGCAGATTTCAGCATCCACACATGGCAAGCCAGGGAGGCAGAGGAAGGGGGAGAAGGAGGAGGGAGGAAGTGTCCAGGAAAGCTGCCAACACCCACTTACACTGCTGATAAGAGAGTCCTTGGCAAAAGATATACAGCAAGATGCCGAGGCAGTACCTTTAGGAAACACAACCAAATGTAGTCCAAAAGAGAGTAATAATATCAGTCCAGTCCGAGGTCAGAAAAGCCAGAAGCGTGGTCAGCGGGTCTGATACAGGGTCTAGGAATCCAAAGCAGTCAAGGGTCTAGGAGTCAGATACCAAGCAGCCTTCTCGTAGAAGAACTAATTTGCCACCTTTTATAAATAACTTCCTGATCACAGCTGCTGCCTGCCTGATGAGGCTCTCTTTGCAAGTCACTTTGACCTTCTCAAGCCCTGCTTTTCAGCTCTCTTCTGAGTAAAGGCAGGGACCTGAACATTGTCCACTGTATCTTCTGAGTCCTGCCCTACTACTGGGGCCAGACTAGGCTGCTGAGCCTCAGACTCCACTGGGGCTGAGAGAGCAGAGCTGGGTCCTGGTTGGGCCACCTCTATAGGAGCTGGCAGGGCAGAGCTAGGACCTGGCAGAGCAGAGCTGGGACCTGTCTCAACCTCAGGTGGTACCTGTACCTGAGGGTCCAACTACTCCTCCTCTGATTCCTCCTCCTCACGGCTGACCATGACAGGAAGAGGATGAACAGCAGTGACAGAAGGAAGAAGAGGAGAAAGGAGGAAGAGGAGGAAGGACAAGGAGGAGGAAGAGCAGCAGTGATGGAGGGGGTTAAGAGAAGGAGGAAGGACAATGAGAAGGAAAAGCAGGAAGAGGTGAAATACCAATGGGAGGGGGAAGAAGAGGGGGAGAAAGGACGAGGATAATGAGCTGTGGCGACGGGGGGAAGAGGAGGAGGAGGAGAAAGGAACAAACAAGCTTCATTTATATACCGCTTCATACTGCCTAAGGAGTGTCTATGCGGTTTACAACTGTAAGCTAATTTGCCCCCAACAATCTGGGTACTCATTTTAGCGACCTCAGAAAGATGCAAGCCTGAGTCAAGCTTGAGCCCTTTTGCTGGTCTTGAACTCGCGACCTTAGGGTTTTGAGTGAGTGGCTGCAGTACAGGCATTTAACCACTGTGCCACCAGGAGGAAGGACGAGGAGGAAGAAAAGGGAGGAGGAACAGTGGCAGCAGCAGCAATGGGAGAGATCATAAGAGGAGGAGGAGGAAGGAAAAGGAGGATGAAAGGGGACAAGAGCCATGGCAGTGGCAATGAGAGGGGGAAGAGGAGAGGAGGAGGCAGGGAAGAGGAAGAAAAAGAGTTACCCCCCCCCCCGCCGCCTGCCATGGTGCTGAGTGCTGAGGCTGGCTTGGGGGGGGGGGGTAATGCCATTGTCCTCAGTGGTGGCATGGCCGTGCCACCATTGAATACTGTGGGACTTGAGCATCCGCTGATTTTTGTATCTGTGGGGGGATCTGGAATGTATCCCCGGTGGATACTGAAGGCTTACTGTAAATGTAACCTTGTCTCAGTGAAACTGTTGGGTTAAATGTCCCTTTAAGGGAGTTGGACTGGATGGCCCTTGTGGTCTCTTCCAACTCTGTGATTCTATGATTCTATATATGGCTGTAAATAGGGGAAAACACCAGGTGCCAATCCTTTGTAATTGGTTATGTATGTAAGGACTCTGAAAGCCAGAGCAGGTGTGAGTTGAGGATAGTGGATTGGATAAATAAATAGGTGTGTTGGTTTGGTGAGTTTGGATAATGTGGGTTGTAAATATAACAGACAGTATTTGTCAGAGCTTTTGTTGTACATATTGCAGCTGGAAGATAAAAGCCTCCAAGGAATTTGAAAAAAGTCAACCGTGTTTGTGCCTTATTTCAGGTTGGTCAGTACCTGGTTGCCAAATACTATCCACTAGGTTGTGCTTTGGCACTCTGCTGTTTGTGAGCTACTGTTGAGGTCAAGCAGCTCAAACAGTGCTGAGTGTTGGCACCTCTGTATTGGCCTAGTTTGTTTTTGTCACTGCACACCTTCAATGCACAGAGGGGAGCCAATAGAAACAGCTCTAAAAATACAGATATTTCCTAGGGTCAGGCCATCCTAACAGTTATCATAGTGGCTAAGGACACAATCTAGGTCTTTGGTGGGTTTTGAGCCTTCACCTTCCATCCAAGTTTCCATTTACTATGTTCTTCTTTATACACAAAGTCTTTAGGTACCGAGGAGGTACATGAAGGAAAAGACTGAGCTAGAGTAGGCAAATGGCAATGCTTTGTACTGCCTCATCCTCTCTTTAACACCTCATCCTCTTGGGTTTTGAGAGAAGATGTTAGTACCTGGTTTGCACTAATGCTTCCTCCTTCAAAGTAGTTGTGTACAGAGGTACACAACTACTTTGAAGGAGGAAGCATCAGTACAAACCAGGGGCAACCCTGGCCACAGTCTCGGGTCTACTGAGCACTAGATACAAAGGGGAGGATCTCCCACCTCAGTGCAGTCCTGACTTGTCATGGTGTACTTTTGCTCATAGAAATAAATCAAAGCCACTTATTTAAATAATAAAAGAAAGGCACACCTTTTTGGTGGTATATTTTTTCTATGTCCCCCATGACCTCAGAACTTAAATATCAACCTTGCTTCTCTCTACAAAGCTATCTTGAAATATTAAGTGATCCTGCATTAGCACACAAGGGAAATATGTTTGCCATATGCCTCAGTATAAATAAATGAGATTGTTACATGTACATTTTAAATATAAATAATTGATCTACCAAAGAAAACCTCTCACTTTATTCTACAAATAAAATTTGGTGTGATTAATAATGTTCTGTTGTTTCAAGCCGAGAATGCAAATAAAGAGACTTTCATTTATTTATTATTTATTTATTAAAAGTATTAGTTTATCACTTCTCAGCTTTCCAGGACTCATGAGGTAATGCACAGCAGGTATAATAAGATTAAAACATTATTATTATTATTATTTTAAAAAGGAGATTAATTTTTTTTAAGTTTTAAAAAGGCACACAATCAAGATGAAACTATTATAACTATGAGATAGTTGCTGAAGCCAAGGTACTATTCCAAAGAAAGGTTTTGTCTTGAGTAATTATCAGCTTGGTGTCTTGGAATGGTGTTCCCTGCAACAGGGCTTCCACTAAGGATCCCTTATCATCTGCATCCTTTTACAGGAGGGCGAGGTCTTTCAGATCTCCTGGCCACCATTTAGGACTTCGTAGATCAAACCAGCTCGTTCAAGTGAGCTCAGAATGAGATTGGAGGCCAGTACACTTGGTACAAGACTATTGATATGTGCTCTCTAAAGCAATAGGCAATTGTGTGGCTGCAATTGTTCATTAACTGTAGCTTCTGAGGACCTGAGGAAACAGTCCAGGATAGCATGTGATGAGCCTGTGCTACCCTGACCCTGGTGCTCACCTGGGTTAGTCCTTGGGTCAGCGTGGGGATGAGGGAGGTTCACATACCTATCCCCACATCAACCCAGACTTGTGAATTGCTTTTTACCTTTCCAGCAGTGGATCCACTTGAGAAGCCCCAGTCACCCCATCTGATGTGGAAACAGGGCACCTGGCTGCACCCACATGGCCAGGTGCTCTGTTTCCACATCAGACAGGGTGACTGGGGACTTCACAATTGGATCCACTGCTGGAAAGGTAAGGACTTGCGGGGTGGTGTGGTACGGGAGGCTGTCTGAACAGCCTGGTTTTGCTTTAGAGGTTTTTAAAAACTGTGGAAAAGCAGGGCAGTCCTCTGGATCTGTGTCTGCACAATAAGGATTGGGCTTGATCCTGCCCTGGGGGTTTTGGCCTGTGTTGGCTGCATTAGATAGTGTGAGGCAGAGGGGAACTCAGTGTTTGGCTCATGTGAACAAACCCTGAATATTTTTCAAGAGCATGTCCATATTACAGAAATATAACTGGGATGGCACTCAGACATTAATCGCTGTGGTTGATTCCACTTTCCCTAGGAGGAGATGCAGCTGGGTCATCAGAGAAAGCTAGGCAAAATTACTCTCAGGTGTAGCAACCATGTGGCCTTTTAGGAGAAAAGTTAGGTGCAAGAACATCCCCAGACTTTGATCCCCAGTCTGTGTACCCTGGTCCCTCCACATTTGCAGCTTGACTTTGGCAGATTTAATTATTCACAGATTTTTTTAATATGTTCTCTCTAGGAATATCTAGGTCCTTCAGTGCAACTCTGTGGTTGACTGTAACCAAAAGTCGCCACTGGGCATTTGTAGCTCCTCCAACACAATTCTATGGTCAATGTCTGGCAGTTGTTAACCACAGAGTTGCACTGGAGATTCTTACAGAGGTGATCTTTCAGGTAAAAAGATAGTGTTTTTGTTATTTGCAGTTTTTCCACATTCATGGGATCCTGTGCTCTTAACCTCAGTGAATGGGGAGGGACGAGAAAAGCTGCAATCCCAGTCCTGGGTTGATTTTCCGGCTCACCAACATAACATTTGTCTTGTCTGGATTGAAATTCATTTCCTAACTGCATCCAAACAACAATTCAGAGTTCCCACAGTCTCCTTTTCACATTTTGTGAAATAATGATAGAACTAGGTACCATTAATGTGATGGTGAAGCCGAGACCAACCATTCTGAATGAGCATTTCCCCATATCTTTGTGTAAATGTTAAAAAAACAAAAACAAAACAAAACACCATAACATCTGTTCAGCAAGAGTTGGTAAAAATTACTTTTTAGATTACAGTTTCCAAAAACCCCTAGCGAGCATGACCATACCAGCTGAGGCTTTCTGGAATTTGTAGTCTTAAATAAACTCTGCTCATTGTCTAGTTCTGGCTCCAGGGTTTGGGGTTTCCTAATTATTTAATACTGCAAGCCCTGGTGTCTTTCAACTTTATTCTTTCTTCACTCCTTCCTTCGTGGTCTGCATACTCTCATGCCTCATTGTTAAGACCTATTTCATGGTCCCATTTTTCAACTTCCACACCCTTCTGAGTCTGTCTCCTGCTTCTCAGCTGTTCCTCTGTTTCAGATGGCCCTGAAGGACTTTTGTAGGCAAAGCTTAAGGATTTCTATTTATAGATGAATTTGAAACTTGTTTATTGTTTGTTGCAATAGACCTTCTATCTATCTCTATTGTGCAGATATATTTTTCTAGGATGTGTCTTTTAGTTTACAGGAGAAAAAGTTGGTTTCCAATATAATATTGATAACAAAGTATGAAGGACAGGGGAGGTAACAGAGAAGGCAACTTGCTAATGCAAAAGCAGTGTACTGAAAGTCACTTTTATTTCTTATTTATAATCTACATGCACACTCTGGATAATAGATGACAACGCTCATTCAGTACTTTAACTTCAAAGCAGAGAGAAGGCATGGATGACAGAGCTGGGAGCTGGAACACAAAGGTACTAACAACAAGAGGGAAAATGCCTGTTTACTGGATTGCATTTGTTAGCACGCTGTCTTCAGATATTGTTCCCCCAGGAATAGCGAGAATATGTGCTGCAAGAACAATGATTTAACATCTGAAAATGGTACTTAAAGAGTTTTCTGTCTGGTAGTAATGTGATGAAGGCTTCTGAATGGAATCTGGGGACTTCATTTCTTCTGTTTATCTATATGTCTCTCTGGTTTTAGTCAGTGGTAATTGCATATTTAACCCCTTAAACAGATATAACCCTCTCAGCTCCGACTATTTTTTTCCCCTCCTTTTTGGTGTCACATCTGCTTATGTTATGGAACAGCTGCGCTGTCTACATTTCTTGCCAAAAAGGAAACCTTTCAAAAGTCAAAAGAAGTTCTGAGTAGTGCTCCACCTATTTATTTTAAGCAAGAGGGGCAGAGGTATATCTCAGTAGCTGATAGGAACTATGCAGCATATCCTAATGGGACTGTGTGTAGATGAGAGCTTTATAAAAGAGACAGAGGGTTTTTAATAAGGAAGGGCATTGTAGATGGGTACTCTAAATCAGTGTAAATTTGCTGCTTATTTCAGCAGTATGGCTCTTTGGAGATTTCTCAATTAGGACTTGTTCTAGGGGGAGGCTTGCTTAATAGCTTATGTGAAACAAATATTAACATAAATTGTTTAATTACATCAAACCCTTGAATTCCTCCAAGATTGGGGGGGGGGGGGAAACGTGTTCATTTGCAAAGCATGTTTTGGCAATGAGGATTCCATCCAGCTGGAATTGAAGGTGCTCTGAGGAAAGCCATGAGATGGTAGCTGAACTACTTTAACAGTTTTATTTTCATGGTATTTAAATTGACACCAGTGGGTATTTTTTTAATTAGTGCCTCTTTAAAATGTGCACTTGTCTACATAAGTCATTTTGGCAAATTTGACTCATTCATACAATGGTAGTTGCTGTAAAAGAGGCCAGCACAGCCTGCAGGAATCAGAATTAAAAGTTTCTGCAAGCTGTTGTCGACACGACCACATCTCATTAGCTTAAAAAATGGAGATTATTTGCCTGAAAGCTTGATTTGACTAACAGTAATCAAATATTAGGCTCAACGGAGGAAGAGGAGGTGGGGTGGTGAGAAGCAAAGAAAAGCTTCACTGTTGTGATCTGTATCATCCTTAAGCATTTGTGGTTTGTTTTAAATAGCTGTATAAGATTTCTGTTTTGACAAACATAATGGGGGAGGGGTGAGAAAAGACTAACAAATAGACACTTGGCTTTGAAAATAATCTTAGGTTGGTTTTATTTTACATTCTGACAATGTTAACTATGAAGTTTGCTAGAAAGGAATGTGACTTTGCTGTGGCTTCTTTCATTAAGTAGACAGAATTAATTAGCTTATGTAGTTTTCCCTGCGAATGATTAAAGTTTAAGTACTGGAAATCAGTTCCGTCTCTCACTTATCTTTTCCTCTTTCTCGCTCTTTTTTTTCCTTCATCTGCTAAATAGGCATGAACCTCAAATTTATACCCTAGGTTCATTTTATTGTTTTAACTAAATATGATGAAGTAGGTTGTAAAATTGTGCATAAAATCAGCCAAAATAGAAAGCTGCCTTTCTTATCTCATGCATTTGTTAAATAGCTTGTTAGTTCAATTAAGTATCTTGAAGCTAAATCTCTTTTGGGTGATAATTAAGGTATTTCAATTGTGTTTGATTTCCTAAGAATAGTATATTATGATTTTTGGGATTTCATATTAAATATAAGATATGGTATATCTTACTGTAAACTGTAGCGTATATCATTTAAGAGGGGGCACTTAAACAAAAGAAGATAAAGTCCTACGTACGTGTGTATTTTTATGTCTCTAAACTGAGAACATGTGCTGCATTTTAGTAAAGGAACATGAGCCTTGAATGTAAGTAACTGGTTTTTGCATTAGGTGCTCCCTGGAGGTAGCAGAAAAATATCATGTCCCTGCATGAAATGCGAATGTGAAATCTACCAGAAAGAAATATTTATGACCATTTTATGCTTGATTAGACTTGGATGACATCTGTTAGAAGACAGGGACTGGACAAAGAGAGAGACGCTTGAGGGCAAATGTTAACAGAGTTGTTTAGATGATGCTGGGGCAGAAGCGTCCATTTACTGCCAGGCAAAACATAGGAATTGTGTTAGCAAGGAGCGCAGCTGACAAGAATTCACTCTGATGGAGATACTGTACTGCGGCTTAGCTGAAATAGTAAAATGTGGTTGTTGATATTCACCAACCTTCCACAACTGACTGCTAGGCATCTTAGCTAAATTCAGATACCCTAATGTTCTCAAACCTTAAGTTTGTAGGAGCAGATATTTCAAGAAAGTTACATAAAATAGTAATTCACTATTTTAATTATTTTTTTAAAGGACCTGTAGATCCACTTTGTCATGTGACAGTTTTTACCAGGGCACAGTACAGATGTTCCCGGGAACACTTTGCGGTGTTCCTCCCTTTTGGAAAATCTACTGGGGGGGGGGGGAACAAACAAAACAAAAACACAGTACTGAATTTTCCAATCTAATTGTACCCATTCTATTACTTAATGCAAAAACTCACACTTTTGCACCCTAACCTGTGACCTTACTATTTTTCTGTGAATGAGACTAGTCCCTTGGGGTGGATTTCACTTTTCATTTGAAGGGAAAGGGCCAAATTCTGACCTCATATATACTGATTTAAAACCTGGGTTTCATCACCAAAGCAGCTGTTGGCATTATGCCAAAGAAATCCGATTGAGACCAGACCCAGTTGTTGAACCTTGTCAATTGGTGCACATGTGCAATGTGAAATTGCTAGATGAGCATCATGCAGTCACTAACAGTCTGTGGTGAAAGCAAAACATGTACATTCTCCTTGTTTATATCTACAAAATTTAGGTGGAGGAATGGACACTACACACCCAGACATATACAGACAGCCCTCCTGGTCTTTCATTCTGGTTTCTTTCCCAGCTCCATTCCTTGTAAAATTGTTCTGTCTGGAATGCTTATGGGAAATGTGATTATGTTTTTGTTTGCAGCAATTCTGTTGTTTTGATTTTGTCTGTGTTCTATGGAAAACAGTACGTCACTTGGAGTGGGTGTTTTGTCTATTGGCCATTTGGCTATTGCACATATATTTCTCATACTTATCACATGATGACAAGGGAACCCAAGTGGTATCATTTTCTAGTTGCATTTGGCTTTTGAGTTTAATAATAGCGAGAGAGGAAAACAAAAGTTAATAGCTGTAGCTGTTTTTATACCGCTCCCTTGCTGAAAGATGATTCTGGGGCTCTCCCACCCACCATCCAGCCGTGGTTAAGGGGATATTTAGGCAAAGGTCAGACAAAGGGATATATCACTCTCCCTAATAAAGTGATATGGATGATGTCACACGTTTTGCATACAGTTGTGAAAAATGGTAACTTAAATAGCAAAACCCATAAAAAGGCAATAAACAATTTTAATATCATTAGTCTGATTAGTTTATGGTATTTTACCTGGCTTTTAGGCAGTATGTAGCATAAGCTGCCCTAATAAATGTCCTTTAATTAAAAATGATTTAAAATAAATTTCTCTGTTGAAAACATAATGCAATATCCCCCAAGCTTCACCTAAAACTGATGACTGTAAAGATTTAAATGTAGGCTGCGTTAATTCAGACTAAGGATTTTAGTTTTTATTTTTTTAAATCGTGGTAGGAGGTGTGTTTGAATCTATAGAATGCCATTAAGACTAGATAATTTTTATATGTAAAAATATAGTTGAGAATGAGAAACTATTATTAATTTTTCAATTCCTTTCTGTAGATATCTAATAATTGTACCCCTGGACTGCCAAAGGCTCCCATTAAAGATTTTAAAAGCAAAAGAAAGGTAGAATCAAAAAGATGGTATTTTGGATTAAATAATGTAAAATAACTGCAGGGCAGTAGCAAAGTGGAAAGCTATTGGCAAAATAAAAGCCTGGTGTACTTTTTTTTTTTTTTTTTGGCTTGCTTGAAATGCACTTAAATACTGACACAGTTGCATGCATCTCCTCGCAACCAGGACAGAAGCAGACACGAGTGGGTGGGGTGGGTAAAAACCTGTTTGATTATTTTTCCAAAGTTAGCATAATTTAGAATGTGTATTTGTCATTCATAATGAAAATTGTCATAGTGAAGGTGGCATGTCATAACTAGGCAGACAAACAGACACATGTCATATAAATACGTTATGAATAGTGGAAACTATAATGCCCAGGATTGTGCTCCCGTTCACTCAGAGATTCTAGATTTGCATTTGTGGGAAAGCATTTACCATATATCAGGACTGATATTATTGTTTTAAAACACATATTTTAACTTGAAGGAAAAAAGGATAGTTTTTCAACACAGATACATAAACCAGCAAATACACCCAAGGCAGTTAGAAAGGCCCAGCTAGACCCCCCCTCCTCCTTTTCTCTGTACTGTCTTTATCACTTTGCTCAGCTCCACATAATAACATCTTCATCTGAGATTGCTGTGGCACAGGGGAACTGCATTTGTTGATCAAATTTGGCTGGATAACACTGTGATCTCGTATCCTGAAGTGCAGAGATGTGCCTGGAATATGCAAGCACAAAGCTGGCCTCTTGATTGATTGATTCTGCCTGTCACAGAACAAGATAACTGGATCAGTAAATACCCTGTGCACTTCAACTTCATCTACACAATCAAAAGTGAGGGGGCATCATGGGGCTGAAAAAATACTAAGGCATGATGGGAATATATGCATTTGTCAGTGATATCCAGGCAGTTACCAGTAAGAAGGAAAGGGAAAAATCATTGTTGTGTTCAAACATGAGCAACAGAGAACATTATACTAATTTCTGAGTATCTGTCAAAGGTATGGTCAGTTTCTGCTTTTCTCTTTCTTTTCCAGTCCCCAACCACTACTCATATAACTCCATTGGGATTAAGTTGTTAGGGATGAGTGGATTTTTTCAGTATAAATCTGAAATTAGTACCATAGTGATAAAACAGGCTCTTGGATTGCTTTGGACCTTCTGTAGCTTGTTGCATGCTATTGATCAAGGAAGGCTATGATACTGGTAACTTTTTAATATAAGAGTTATTTTGAAAGGCTAGATATAATAAACTTACACTTGGCATTCTAAGGATTTGCTGCTTGCAGAGACTCCCCCCTTTCCTTCATAAAACATTCCTTATAAAACCTCCATCTAATTCTTTCACAATCTGTCTCACAGACACTTTGTCCCAGAGAGAAGGGGTATGGAGTGAGAGTGTGGATGTACATTAAGAAGAAGGGGTTGTATCTTAAGTTATTTTGGTAATCAGTGACTTGGATGACAGAATTGGGGGCATACATATCAAATCTGCAGATGACACCAAATTAGGAGGAGTAGCTAATACCGCAGAGAACAGGAACAAACTTCAAAATGACCTGAATAGACTAGAAAGCTGGGCCAAAGCTAACAAAATGAAATTCAACACTGAGAAATGCAAGGTACTGCACTTAGGGCGGAAAAATGAAATGCACAGATATAGGATGGGGAACATCTAGCTGAATGAAACTGTGTGTGAAAGGGATCTAGGGGTCCAAGTAGACCATGGGGCTTTCTAGATTGGCAGGAAAGTGTGACATGAAGTTGCCTTTTCCTTAATGCTTAGCAGCTGCACCGCAGCCTTTAGATGGAGCTGCGCTGTTCCGCAGTTTTTAAAAAAGAAGCTGGGAAAACCAGCACCTTTTTAAAGGCGCTTCTTCTCCCCTAAAACGCACAAAAAGCGTTTTCATGGCAAACTTTTCCTTTTTCTCATCTAAAGGCTAGACTTTCATGCAGCCGTGAACACACTTCTTTTTGCCAATCCAGAAAGCCCCCATAAGTTGAACATGGGCAGCTAAAAAGGCCAATGCTATTTTAGGCTTCATCAATAAAAGCATAGTGTCTAGATCAAGGGAAGTAATAGTGCCACTCTATTCTGCTTTGGTCAGTCCTCACCTGGAATATTGTGTCCTGTTCTGGGCACCACAATTCAAAAAAGATGTGGAGAAACTGGAGTGTGTCCAGAGGAGGGTGACTAAAATGGTGAAGGGTCTGGAAACCATGCCCTATGAGAAATGCCTTAGGGAGCTTGGGATGTTTAGCCTGGAGAAGAGAAGGTTAAGAGGTGATATGATAGCTCTGTTTAAATATTTGAAGGGATGACATATTGAGGAGGGAGCAAGCTTGATTTCTAATGCTCCAGAGACTAGAACGTGGAACAATGAATGCAAGCTGCAGGAAAAGAGATTCCACTTCAACATTAGGAGGAACTTCCTGACAGTAAGGGCTGTTCAACAGTGGAACACACTTCCTCGGAGTGTAGTGGAGTCTCCTTCCTTGGAGGTCTTTAAACAGAGGCTGGATGGCCATCTGTCAGGGATGCTTTGATTGAGAGTTCCTGCATGGCAGGGGGTTGGACTGGATAGCCCTTGGGGTCTCTTCCAACTCTATGATTCTATGACTTTATGATTCTATGGTTCTAATAGTCTTGAGTGGCAAGTATATCGATGTTTTATATCCATAGCCTCTGTCCACTCTTCTCCTAATGCTGATCCTACTTGTCTATATGGCGGTCATTGCAAGGCCAGTATGAATTAGCCATCCCACACAGCTGGTATCCAGAGTGCAGGTGTCCCAGGACAAGACAGAGCTGCCTTTCCCAGGAAATGGCCTATAATCAGAAAAGGGCCACGCAAAATTGCCCTTAGAAATTCTTCATTTCCTAATTTCTATTATGAGTAATCTGATTATTATTATTATTTTGTGGAGCTTTCAGGCTATGTGGCCATGTTCTAGAAGCGTTCCTTTCTGACGTTTCGCCAGCATCTGTGGCTGGCATCTTCAGAGAATGATAGCCTGGAAAAGATTGGATATATATATATATCCTGTGTGACTCTGGGAAAGGAGGAGTGATTTGCATGTGTTTTGTTCTGTTACTAATGGCAGTCCTCAGGGTGGGAGGATGTGCAAGAGAGAATTAATGTTTACTAACTAGTGCTCATTGTCTGCTGGGAATCCCCTGACCACAGGCTGTTTCTCATTTGCATTGGTTGAGTCTTAACCTTGCTGTTCTTCAGGACTGGTAACCATGTCAGAATACACAGGGAAGCCATTGAAATCCATAAACACCTGGACAATTTCAACAGAAAAGAGGAAACCCTGAGGGTAAACAAGGCTTGGCTACCAGTCCGGAAGAACAGCAAGGTTAAGACTCAACCAATGCAAATGAGAAACAGCCTGCGGTCAGGGGATTCTCAGCAGACAATGAGCACTAGTTAGCAGACATTAATCCTCTCTTGCACATCCTCCCACCCTGAGGACTGCCATTAGCAACAAAACAATACATATGCAAATCACTCCTCCTTTCCCAGGGTCACACAGATTATATATATCTAATCCTTTTCCAGGCTATCATTCTCTGAAGATGCCAGCCACAGATGCTGGCGAAACATCAGAAAGGAACTCTTCTAGAACATGGCCACATAGCCCGAAAGCCCCACAAAAAACTATGGAGGCCGGCCATGAAAGCCTTCAACTCCACACTGATTATTGAGCATTATGCTCTTTATGCCGAATGAGGTTCTGTAAAATTTTCCAGAAGTTTTTGTTTTTAAAATAGTCTAGTAATGTAAAGGTCTATGAGCATCCTAGCTGTATGGATCTCCCAACAACTATGGAAGATAAACTGCAGCACACAGTTTTGATGTGTGTTACGTAAGTGGTACATTATTTTATAAAACATATGTGTGGAATTATTAGATGTATTAATGATTACATCTGTTATACCCCCCCCCCCCGGCAATAATTGTGGTATAACAATGATCAATGTTTTGTTTTCCTATTGTAACATGGGAAGGCATGGTTTAGAATGCACTGCAGAGAATTTTACCTGACTTAAGACTGCAGAAATGAACCATAAATTCATGTCCTGTCCTGTGTGCATAAACACAGTATTTGGCAGGTTTGTTTTAATCAAGAGAAAACAAGTCCAAAAGTTAAGGGAGACACTGAGAGATTTTGTTTGTTTGGTTTTACTTGTGTTAACATAATCGGCTTTTGGCAAGGCAAGTCTGCACTGTAGGTAGGCTCACCCTTTGGTTTTTACAAAATGTTCCTCAGCAGAAACTTAAAGATGCAAAAATGTTTTCCTAATTAAAATATACCAAGCGAGGAAAGATCCACTCCTAAGCTTTCATTACAGTTTCATGGGCCTGTGTATGCTGTGGTTGATAATGAGGAATTATTTCATTTAGTGGCCTATTTGTAGCTTGTTGTGTGGAATCTTCCAAAGAGCAACTGCAATTTAATTTGAATGGTGAGTCTAGTGCCTTACATAGTGCACTGTTGAGCATCTATTCAAGAAAGTAAGGACCATTTTGATCTGAAGAATTTATTTTCATCTAAGTGGTTATATGATTATAACATAGTTCTCTGTGGCCCCTAGATCTATCCCAGAATAATGCTTTCAAAAAGGTACCCAACATCTACATATTTCATGTTCATCTGGAAATCAATAGAATTGTAAAAGTTGAAAGGGAACCCAAGGGTCATCTAGTCATCTAGCACAATAACCTGGGGAGAATCCAACACCACCACTGAAACCAACTCAGCTGGATCAGGAAGGAAGATGAATGAGCACCAAGGTGGGTAGCATACCATTAGACTGTTTATACTGTCCTGGTCAGGTGGTCATCTTCAAATGCTCATATCCAGCAGACTGCCAGATGAGGCATCTTGCGGGGAAGATGGACCTCCCTCACCCCCAGGTCTTGCTTCCTCCATCAAGGCAAAGAGAGCTGAGAGAGGTCCCCGGCTGGTTCATCTAGCCAGGCCTCAGTAATACAAACCAGGCTTACTGTTCAGGATCATGTTCTGAATCATGGTTGTTTTTCCATTTACTGCCATGGCATTGGGCAGCACAGGTGTGTGTGTGGCGGGGGGGGGGGGGTTGTTGCCCAAGCTTCCAGTAGGGGAAAGTTTGGGGCAACTGTCACTCTGGCCCTGTTCAGACTGGCCTTCAAGGCCGGCTTGAGGGTGGAGTCAGGGCATATTGTTCACCCAATTCCATCCCCAGGGAGCATGATGCCACATGCTGCTCCTTTGCGCTGCGTCCACATGATGCAGCCCCGAAGGACGTGGTGCTGTGGCTATCGCTCCATTTGAAGGGTGCAAAAAGAAACTGCTTCTTGCAGCTCCTTTTTGCAACCTGCAAAGGCCAGATCGGGGCCGTGGCAGGAGGTTGCCGCAGGCCCGATCTGGCTGTAAAAGGGGCGGCTGGAGGCTGCCACTTCATGGCTGTCTACACAGGCCCTCCATGTCTGCTACATGGTGATAGCATAATCTCCCAACTACTTACATCTCCCTGCCCATTGTAATTTCAGATATTGCTTCTTCCTTCACTTCTCCAGTTCTCTGTAGAACACCTCTTACAGGAAGTTGAATAGGCTACTCCTATATATATATAATAATAATAATAATAATAATAATAATAATAATAATATTTATTTCTTACCCGCCCCTCTGTAAAACAATCGAGGCGGGGTACAAGGTTAAAAACAGATTGCAGATTAAAATAATTCAAGAATTCCATCCCAACCTCCCCCCCTTAAAATAGGATTAAATTAGTTAAGTTTAAAATTAAATTACTAACAATAAAAGTATAATAAAACATGATACACAAAACCGCAATGCTGGCCACAGCATGGGTAGCAATAAAATACAGAGGGGGGGGATAAGGAGTTGAGAATTGGCTGAAAGATTTTAGGAGCCAGGTAGATTATACAGTTTCAGGGAAGGCCTGCTGGAAGAGATGCGTCTTTAAGGCTGTTTTAAAACAGTCTAGTGATGTAATGAGACGCATCTCGTCCGGCAGGCCATTCCATAGCCTGGGAGCAGAAGCAGAAAAGGCCCTCTGGGAGGTTTGCGCTAACCTAGTCTTCATGGGCTGCAACAGATTTCTCCCAGAGGACCGAAGCGTGCGGGGGGGTTCATATGGGGAGAGGCGGTCCCTGAGATAAGATGGACCCAAGCCATGTAGGGCTTTAAAGGTTACAACCAGCACCTTGTACTGCGCCCGGAAACTAATTGGCAGCCAGTGGAGAGCTTTAAGCACAGGTGTAATGTGCTCTCTCCTAGGTGTACCGCTAACAAGCCTGGCTGCCATATTTTGAACTAGTTGGAGTTTCCGGGTTAGGCACAAGGGTAGCCCCATGTAGAGCGCGTTACAGAAATCCAAGCGTGAGGTTACCAAAGCGTGCACCACTGTTTCCAGGTCCCTCTGATCCAGGTAGGGGCGCAGCTGGCGTATCAGCCGAAGCTGATAACAGGCACTCCTGACTGCCGCATTCACCTGACTAGTCATGTGAAGCGACGAGTCAAGGAGCACCCCCAGACTGCAAACAGGGTCCTTCGAGGAGAGTGTGACTCCATCTAGGACCGGAAGATGTATTCCCGAACCTGGTTTCGGGCGTGTAACAGCTAGTACCTCCGTTTTGTCTGGATTGAGTTTCAGCCTGTTTTTCCTCATCCAATCCATTACCGCTGCAAGGCAGTCATTAAGAGGAGAGACGCCATCAGAAGTTCGAACCGACGATCTGGTCATGGAGAGGTATATCTGAGTGTCATCAGCGTACTGAAGACACTGAGCTCCATGCCTCCGAATGATCTCACCCAGCGGCTTCATGTAGACATTAAATAGCATCGGGGACAGAATGGCGCCCTGAGGGACGCCGCAGTTAAGCTCAATCTTGGAGGAGCAACTGTCCCCGAGCCTCACCCTTTGAGATCTCCCAGAGAGAAAGGACCGGAGCCACCGGAGTGCGGTGCCCCCGATCCCCAACTCCCTCAGTCGACTCAAGAGGATGGAGTGATCTACAGTATCAAAAGCCGCCGAGAGATCCAGGAGCACCAGCAGGGTCACACTACCCCTGTCGATACTCAGGCGGAGGTCATCGGTCAGAGCGACCATGGCAGTCTCCACTCCATGTCCTGTCCTGAAGCCGGTTTGAAATGGATCGAGATAATCGGTTTCATCCAAGACAACCTGAAGTTGAGAGGCAACTGCTCTCTCGATCACCTTGCTCAAAAAAGGGAGCAAGGACACTGGTCTATAGTTGTTCCTGTCCAGGGGATCAAGAGAAGGCTTCTTCAGGAGGGGCTTAACAGCTGCCTCCTTCAGACAGGATGGTAAACAGCCTTCTCTGAGGGACGCATTGATTGTATCCCGAAGGAATACCCTCAGTGTGTCCCCTCCCTGGACGACCAGCCAAGATGGACAGGGATCGAGAGAGCAGGTCGTCTTTTTCATACTTCCAAGAAGCTTGTCCACGTCATCGGTACTCACAGGTTGGAACTCATCCAGCAAAATGACATCAACGGAGTTGTTGGACGCCTCATCTATTGGTTCTGGTGGAAAATTGACATCTAAGTCGGCCCTTATCCGAGAGATTTTATCTGCAAAGTAGGTATTAAACGCGTCACAGCAGGCCGTCGTAGGGTCAAGTAGGGGATTTGACACAGGAGGGACCTGTGTTAGCTCCCCCACCACCCTAAATAGCTCTGCTGGGCGGGACTCTGCAGACGCAATGCGTGCAGAGCAGAAGGCTCTTCGCGCTGCACGCAAAGCCTCCCGATAGGCACGAAGATGCTGCCTATGGCGAGTTCTGTCGGATAGGAGTCGAGTTTTCCGCCACTTATATATATGGGGTATAATAGCATGCCCCTTCCCTCCTGAGCAGGGAGGTTGGCCTTTACCCTATCCTCAAAAGCAGCTGCCCCCAAGAGTTGACCCCCCAACCCCACCTAGGTAATGATCCCACTGACAGTAGGCCGTCCATTTCAATAAACCATTTATATCCCCTTCTCAAACAGATGTTCTTATTATAAGGCAGTTAATTTGCATTTAGTAATTCTTTAAAGAGAGCCAATGTGGTATAGTGGTTTGAACATTAGACTACAACTCTGGAGATGAGGGTTCAGATTCCCACTCAACCATGAAAACTCGCCATCGAGTGACCTTGGTAGACTGTGGGTTGCCGCAAATTTGTCAATACTTTTTCATATAAAGCATCTCTTTTGAATATGTTTCAAATTTTCATTTTATTTTGTAGCTTTGTTGTCTCTTCCCCTCCTCCGCCCCATTTTTAATAAGGTAGATAATAGAACTGATGCCAAGTTCCATCTTTCTTATAATGCCCTGAGAACAGTTTGAATGTGAGTTAGGTGAGTTAGCAATTTTAATGGGCAATTCAGCACCCCTCTACTATGGAATTTGTTTTCTTTGGCTAGAACTTCTTAGGAAGAGTGGCATATTTATGTACGTAGCTGGTATTTAGTTTTGAATTTTGTACATGTGGATAATAACCTAAACAGAATTCATTTATTTTCCCCCCTTTCCTCTGTAGCTTTTTGAAATGTGAGGTTACATGTTGCAGACAAGTCTCGACATATTCACCCTGTGCTTGACCACCAGCATTAATAACTAGCCACATTCCTTGATGATTCTGTAGGGATTGGAAGCTAGGCAGCAGAGTTTGCTATGCAAGAGAGTTAATAAAAAATTTCATTGCTGGAGGAAAGCTTATATACAGTAGTCTGTTTGTCCTGTATTTCAACCACCTGAGTCAGAGCCAAAAAAGCAATTGTCTGCTCCATATTTCAAACAGATGCTGAGGGGTAGAAAAGGTGTCTAGAATTCTCAGCAATAAAAAGAGTGGTTCTTTAAGTTCCCATGAAGGAAGTGAACCCATAAAAATGTTGCTGCTGACTTGTTTGTCCAGTCCTTTGAAGTATTTAACATTCATTTCGCCTGCAAATCATTACCAGCTCAATTTTTCATTGAATTATCGAAGTCTGTTAAACACATAACCTTGGAGTGCACAAAAATTGATTCCTTTAGCAGATATATTAATTTAACTGTTATCCATTTAAAAGGACATTACTGAAGCTGGCCACACTTATGTGCAAAGTAGGCACAAGTAGATACATATTTGAGAGGTAAGCATTTAAACATGGTAATTATTTTATGACTATTAAATTGAAATCATCAGGAAAGTGAATATTAAGTAGGGATTCCTGTCCTCTGTGCTTTTCAAAGGTACCTCTTGCTCACAGACCACACCTGACATTATGGTACTAATGAACAATGTTTTCTCAGATTGACATAAGATAGCAGCATATTACTAGACTCAGGATGATTTTCTGTGATACAGCCCACATGCTAGCACAAAATGTCTCAAGCTTATCACCTTCCATCTTGGCTCCTATTGTTGCTAATGATCTACTTCAAATCATAGTTTGGCCAGTATTTTGGTGATGGTGAACCAGTATCTTCTCCCCTGTGTGTTTCTCCAGATGTGTTGCTGTGTGACAGAGCTTAACAGCAGAAAATGCCATCAGCTGTGAGTGAAACAGGAATATTAGAAACCACTATTAGGCCTAACTTTGGGAAAAAAAATAATAACATGGGAGGGGGGAGGAGGGTGTCAATTGAAAACCAGCAGGGTGGCAAACCTATTGTGCTATCGTGGGTATGTAGGAGCCTCCAGGCCTTTATAGTGATTGGTGACACACTAGAGATATTGTTAAATTGCCTTTTTTATTGGTTCTCAAGTCTCCTGTATTAAAATACAATTCTTTGGAAGAAGTGAAGAGAATCTTTATATTCTCTTCTGAGATAAATCTGACCCTTCTCAAAAATATGGATGTGTAGATGCATTCCATTCAAATGTGTGGAGAGGCTCTATTATTTGTGTCCAGCGAATTATCTTTTGGTGGTTTAACTTTGGAATTTTATGTCCCCATAAGAATTAGCTGTAATGAAGTGGGATCTTTTAAATGTTTTCCTCACTCCATAATTTCATTTTATATTCTCACTTGAGGACACCTTTGTGAAGAGCATGTTGTGTGTGCAAAATAAGACATGAACAACATTGCAGGAACAGGAAAAAAATGTGAAGAAAAATTGGGAGGGTCCTAGAGCTATTTGGAATAGTTGCTTGAATGATTTGTTATGAGTTTTATTATCATTTGACAAATGAAAAGCAAATACATCTTAACTCCAGAGTAACCAGTAGACTGTCTTTGCACAGAAAAAAGAAAGAAAAATAAATAGGACAAACTATCCACCATAAGCAGAGAGAAAGGCTATATACCATTCTTTGTGGTTATTTTTCTTTGGTAGCCCTGTGAGATAGGCTAGCCTGGATGTGGATGACTTTCCTTCATTCTCTGTATCATATTTTTTCATCAAGGTTTTCTTCTAGATCCCTATTTGTTTTGATTGATATTTGCCTTCATATTTTGTCTTGCTTCTCCAAATCTCAAGCAAATCTAGCTAGGGTGCTGAGGGAGTCACTTGTCACGCATTGAACAAATCCAGATCTGCTTAGCTCCATTAATTGTTGTTTCAGATAGTGCCTTGAGCACGGGTTGATTTTTGTGCCATCTGCACTGGATTTCTAAAAGAATAACAACTATCCTTTATTAGTCGATATGTTGTCAGAAACTGAATTACAGGATTTTTTTTAATCTTTATTTTGTTACATCTCTGTACTATACCAGTGACCAAAGCTTTCTGCACAGTTCACAAAATACAGCCAAACTGTAAGAAACTGCCTGGTAAAGCATTGTGTAAAGCTCTGTATACTCATAACAATAAGATGTTACCTATTCAATATGACTTATTCTGTGAGTCCAAAATGGCAGCAACTGTTTAAACTATCTAAATTTGTAGCATCAAAGCTAGGTCAAAGAATATTCATAAATAGGCACTCAAGAATTGCTGTCCATGTACATGTCAAAGACTATTCTTGAAACTGATAAATGTGCTCTTGAGAATCTCCTTTTTATATATACAATGATTGCCTGACTCTGTGTCAATGGGGCTGATTCTCTTGAGGTTCTCTATAATATGAAAACTCCTGACCTCATGTAAGTTGTCTTTCAGATTTCTGTAAAAACTCATAAAGACCACTCAGAACACTCAGACAAATAAATATGTAATTACATTTGTGTATAAAAATATTTGTCCTCTCATATTTCCATGGTTTTACACAATTATTTGTTTACAATTTCAAGTAGCCCCTAATGCAATTTTCCCATGGAAAAAATCCCCTTTATCATGTGTTACCTAACTTGGATATATCTAGATACTTAATGTGCAAACAGCTTGCAGGTGGAAATATAAAAGCAAATTTGAAGGCTAGCACTAAATACTGAGTTTCTACAAAAGAAGATAGGAAATAAAATATGCATGCCTTACACATTGGCATACAGCTTGTCTTTCAGTTAATTTTTTCCTTGACCAAACATATTCATTATGCTCAGTGTTCAGAAAATTCTGCTTTGCCTGTAATCAATAAATATTAAGAGTATATTTCTGTGTGAATTTCCTATTTGTAGAGTTGCAGACTAGTAATCAACTGCTTGGACATGTAGGGAAATTTTTAATTGTACTTTATTTTGGCTTTCAATATCCATGTCTGAAGAAGAACATTTGCTTTGAAAACTTGCATAACTACATGTTTAACATTTGGTACAATAAATGGAATATATGTTTCATTCTGATTACTTAATTGCTGACTCTTCTTGACTTCATGTGGAAGATGTATATCCCAGATATAAATACTACACTCTGGAGAGTTGGGCCAGAAAAGAGAATTTTTATGAACTAATAGTTATTATTTTTTATCCGGAGGGCATTAAAGCGTATTTTGACTCACGAATACCCAATGATACATCTGGAGAAATGTGTAGAGCCCTATATGGGAAGTGCCTCACTTGCTCTCCATAGTTCCCCCCCCCCCAAAAAAAGCTGGTCAACTAATTTAATTATTATTATTATTATTATAAATTATTACTAATTTAATTATTTAATTTTAAAGCTGGACTTTTAGTTAAATATTCATAGTGTGAAGGCTTATTTTAATTATGTTGTTTTTAACTTTGATGTCAGTTTAATCTAATTTTTAAGGGGTAGGTGGTTGGGTATGGGTTATTGTAAATTTTACCTTTTACCTTGTATTTTTAATTGTTGTAACCCGCTTGGTTGACAGAGGAGCGGGCTATAAACTACTACTACTACTACTACTCTTCTTCTTCTTCTTCTTCTTCTTCTTCTTCTTCTTCTTCTTCTTTGGTGAAATGGGCTTTCCTATTTTGCCTGTGTCTGGAGAGTGGGCAACTCTTCAACCTAGTTAAGCCAAAAAATTGTTTATTTTCCAACTAGGAGATGACAATATCTCTTCTAGAGTGTAGAAGATTTCCCCCTATGTTGTAGAAGAACAGGAAGTGGAGAGGACATGTGAGCAAGAAGGTTCCTCACTTTTATCCTGCAAATAATAATAAAACTCATTTTGCCTTTGTAATAATGAAAGGTGTGACTTCATCTGGAATAATGTTTACAGCAGTGGTCCACACTAGGAAAAAAAACAACAACAGCCATAGAAGGTGCAGCAATGAGTAACCAAAATGATCAGGGTCAAGGATTTCTCCCCTACAAGGAACATTTACAACTTTGGAACATGTTTAACTTAGGAAAAGAGCAAGTGATAGAAAATAAGATAAAGATATATACTATTATACATGATGTGGAGAGAGTAGTCAGGCCTTCTGTTATACTAGAGTCCAGCGTCATCTTCTGAAAGTAGATGGGGCAGATTCTGTGGATTTCATTACCACAAGAGGAAGGTATTTTTACCAACTTCAATGACTTTACAAGAGGATTGGATAACTTTCTGAGGATTGGCCCATTAATAGCTACAACTAATGATGCTTTATATTACCTCAGGTATCAGAAGCAGCGTCCTTGTGTTTATCAGTTTGTGGGGAGCAGGAAATGGAGGATACAGTTGCATTCATTTTCTAATGCTAGACTTCCCTTGGACCACTACTATTATGTGAATTGTTGGGCTAGGTAGACTTTGGTCTCACCAGCATGGCTCTTCTTGAATGTCTATGTCATTATGAATTCAGGCTAAGTATTTTTTAAAATGATTTTCTCTGCAGTCTGTCTCATTTGAAATAAAATGGTTGACCTGGACAACATCTAGAACAGGACTGCACAAGATAGACTGCTTGCAATCTCCCAAAGGATTTTGGGCAGACCACGAGGACTTCAAGGCTCCTGCCCCACCTGGCTTTGTCCTGAGAAAGAAATGGGCTGAGGAGGAGGAGGAAGGGTTGAACATGCACTGCCTAATCCGCGTGCACAGTTGGGCTTTCTTCCGGGGAAAAGCTGGGCTGAGGAGGATTGATATTGATTATTATTAATAATAATATAAATTATTTAGTAATAAATTAATTAGTAATAAATAATTAATTGGTTTATTATAATGATTAAAATAGTTTATTCATTAATTATACCTTTATTTGGAAAGTGAGCTGCTAAAAACCTATTTGTGACCTGAAGAACATCAGCCTATTTTAATTTTGGCCTCATACCTACTGCCAAATTGTGCAGGTCTGATCTAGAATGTCTCAGCTTCAGGTACTTTCATATGTCCTAGACATTTCTTTGTGACACCATCACAAGAGGCCAGTCTTAGTGGGCCTTTGTGTACTTATAATACAGTTTGTCTTTTATCAGCATTGCAGTTCCCAGAATACAGTTCTCAGAATATCAATTTCTTCACCTTTATAAATAAGCATTTTCTGTTTTTCTTAAATTTGAGCTATCTGTAGGTTTCATGCTATACAGGTGATTAGGTGTGTTTATTTTAAAAAGCATGTGGCAACTGGTGACAAACATGAAATCAAATACTTAAAACCATTATACCAGCCATCAACGTGCAAGCAGTGTCAAAACTGTTCTATATGATAAGTGGATGCCTTCTCAAAAATGACAAGTAGGTAGCCACTGAAGCCATCAGAGTGTGCAAAGGGATTGTATAGAAATGAAGATGCAAATGCATATGCATCAAATGCCAGGGAGAGCAGAAGCTTTTGTTATACATGCCATTGCATCACACCGTCTCTTGCATTTACAGTTGAAAAAAATCCAACAAAAATATTACAGTGAACTAAGAATATGGGTTTCTCATTGGTTCACAGAATACAGCCATGGCTTTAGGCATCAATGGATGGCAAGCCCCTTTGCCCCAATGGACGCACGTGCACATAGCTGTGGCAGAGCAGCTATACATACATGTGTGCATGCATCACCATTGAAAACCGCAGGACTTGAGGTCCTGTAGCATTTTTCATCTGGGGTGGGAGGGTTCCAGCCTTTCCTGATTCGGTGTCTTGCTTCAGGGCCACGGCTTCCCTAACTGAGTCTATCTACCTATAATTAAGTCTTCCTTCTCTCCTACTGCCTTCTACATGGTGATGTTGTGTTGGCAAAAATCAACTGATACGTTTCTGCACTACTTTGAATAAATAAATTAATATTGTAGGTCAAATAGAACAACATAATTTCAGCTCATTTTCTTCAGCTGTAACAGATGGTGGGGGGACTGTTCTTGCCTTATCAACATGTGAGAGTTGTAGTTTATCCTTCCCTGCAGAAATGAATAACAGCTATTCACTTGAATGGAGAAAAGTCAATCACTGCTCTCAAGGTCATCTTTCAGACATGCCTACTGACCTTACGGTCAGGTATAAGTGATGTCTTTCAAATGTGGAAAATGTCCACCGAAAAGGCTGCATAGTTCAGGCTGTGACTCTTTCCTGCTGTGTTCTTCAGAACAATGGGATACATCTTGCCATAAAAGTGAATAGGATGTATTGGGAGTGGGAGACCTTTCCTAACTTGAAGTGCACGGTTTCAACCCTCCATATTTAAACACCTCTATTGGGAGGGGAAATAGTATTGAGAACATGTACAAGCCTTCAAATAGACAGCATGGTGTAGTGGTTTGAGTGTTGGTCTACAACTTTGGAGGCCAGGATTTAATTCCCCACTTGGCCATGGAAACCCACTGGGTGATCATGGGTGAATCACACACTCACAGCTGCAGAAAACTGTGATAGGTTCGTATTAGGGTTTCCATAAGTTGGAAACAATGAAGGCACACAATAGCAGCAAGAAGTAAATTTCCAGAAGTCTTTACATATGTCTAGTTTCCAGATTCTTTGATCAATAACTATCATAACTGAATGCAAATTGTAGGACTTGATAGAAAGAAGTTCATACCATAAGCTTTCATAGACTCATCTACTTCATCAGATCCATGGAGTGAAGTGCCTAGGATTAGACCTTTATAGTTATGAATGAACTGGTTTGCATGTGTGAATCACTATAGAAATGCAAGATGCAGATATTAACCTGTTTGCCCCATGTAGAGTGCTAAAGAGCATCTCTGTGCCAGGGGCATAAATCAGTCATTAAGAATGGGAATTCACAAAAACAAAACAAAAAAACAGTTGTAGTACACTTCCGTCTTCCTTGGCATATTACAGTCCTTGAACAACAACAAACTACAAAGGAAAATTGAAAAGAGAAATAACAGAATTGAATACATCCGCAGACCCAAGTCCATCAACAGTGGGTTGAACTGAGACAATAGTTTTCTGGCACAGTACACATATTACAACATAATGATTAGAAAGAGTATCTTTATGTATGAAGACATAATATTGAAAAAGTTACCTGCTGCCAGATTTGTTACATCTCAGACTTATTTTGTGAAAAAACTGCAAATGGATTTTTCTTCCCAAACATTGGATTTTGCATTAAGACCTTGGGGTTTTGTGTGTGTAAAAAGTACACTTTTTCTTCACAACACTCTAATAATAATAATAATAATAATAATATATTTATTTATATTCTGCCCCTCTGGGTGAGCAATCGGGGCGGAGTACAACATTTAAAAATACATACAGTTAAAATAACACTTCAGTCTCCCCTCCCACCCCTTAAAACTAGATTAAACTAAGAATAAGATTTAAAACAGTGAAACATTAAAAAACAAACATTGGACAATAATACAGTGGTCCCCCGGGTTACGAATCCCCCGGGTTACGAAAACCCCGGGATCCGAAACCGGCGGGACCGCTAATGTATCCCCCGGGATCCGAAAGATCCCCCGGGATACGACGGCCAGGCCTCGGAGGGGAAGGGACGGCCTTCCCGCGGGTCCGCAGGAAGGCCGTCCCTTCCCCTCCGCCGCCAGCCAGGCCCCGGAGGGGAAGGGACGGCCTTCCCGCAGGTCCGCGCGGGGCCGTCCCTTCTCCTCCGCCGCAGGCCAGGCCTCGGAAGGGAAGGGACGGCCTTTTCTCTTTCTTCTCCCCGTGGTTACGAAAATTTTCGGGTTACGAAAGTAATCCGGAACGGATTACTTTCGTAACCCGGGGGACCACTGTAGCTCTAAAAACTGGGTAAGTGAGCAGACTCAAGTGTATCAGTGTCTTAGTAAATGGGGCTGGAGGAACAGTAGATGACAGAGATTTAATCATTTTCTGGGAAGGCCTGCCGGAATAGATGCATCTTGGTGGCTCTCTTAAAGCTGTCCAAAGTTGTAATAAGGCACATCTCATCCGGCAGGCTATTCCATAGCCTGGGAGCAACGGCAGAGAAGGCCCTCTGGGAGGTCTGTGCCAGCCTAGTTTTCATAGGCTGTAGCAAATTCCTCCCAGAGGACCAAAGATTGCGAGGGGGCTCATATGGGGAGAGGTGGTCCCTAAGATAAGATGCACCTGAGCCATGAAGGGCTTTAAAAGTGAAAACCAGCACCTTGTACTGTGCCCAGAAACTAATTGGCAGCCAGTGGAGAGATTTCAGCACAGATGTTATGTGCTCTCTCCTAGAAGCACCGGTAACTAATCTGGCTGCCATATTTCTCTCTCACACACACAATGCCATGCTTTGCAAAAACCCTTTACAAAATGTCCCCAAACTTCTGAAATACAAAAGAATAATTGAAAAATATGCAAGAGTCTAATGTCACCCAACAAGGAGGAAATCAGATTTTTTTAAAAAATCTTGCATGCAAAAGCTATGTAAGTGAAAATAGCCATCCCAAGTAACTGGCACCACCCATTATCACAAGAAATTATTCCTTCATACCACTTGAAGACAGATTTGAAATACCAATTACTAAGTGTTGATCACTTTTGTTAATAGTAGATATATATGGAAGAACAATAAGAAAACATTATAGTCCAATATTCTGAGCAAAAATATTGTCATTAGGCTGTGTCCACAAACCTGGTTTTTTTTGGGGGGGGGGGGAGACAGGGACACAAGTCTTGATCACACAACATTGGGGCAAAATCTCTGTATTTCATTATCAAGTCTTGTAATGATTAACATGCTGCAAACTCTGTATAGACAATTCCCTCTTCCTCCAAATGGTTAATGCAAATTCAAGATGTGTGTGCATTTTGGCTTATTACTATGTATATTATAAAGGTCTTCCAAGTAATGTGCTATGGAAAAGGGGAACCTTGGAATCATTTCCCCTGTTTTCTAATAAATGTACCGTACTGAAAAAGCAAGTTCGTCTCTGACAAAGAACAAATACCCTTCTGTTATCTTGTGTAGTTGTTTTTAACTGTTCTCTACATTTGTGGAGTTGTCGCAGATCTCCACAAGGGCAAAAAACAGAACAACAAAATATTTGTTTTAATCTTTATTGTATGCTGAATGCCCTTGTGCATGTTTATGAGAGTTAAACATTAATAGCAGATGTTGTTAATGAGTAGAAGTCTTGAACTGGTTTCTGAGACCTTTTAGTTAGTACATGAATCTTCTGGTTGCTGACAATACTGTAACATATCTAATTATGAAGTAGTGTTCTAATCAAGCCTCAGATAATGGGAGAAATTTTACCCCACCTATTGTGTTTCTGTCAGTGGCAGACAAAGATCATTCAAAATCTTTATCCTTTCCTCAAGATTAATTGAGATTCTTTTTGTTCCAATACCTTTATCTCTGTGCATTTTAATTTCCAAGCAGGATTGTAGGGTTTATTAACATTCCCACCTAATGTTTGAAACAGAGCCTGGATTTTTCCCCCTCCCCCAAAGTTTTTTCCACCCATTTTTAATACTTCTAGGAGCAGTAAGGGAAAGTGATTATAGGTAATAAATATCTTTTTTTAAAAAACATTGCAGAGGCAGTTTTTTCCCCCTGTTAATGAGGGTAATTTGACTTGGTTGAAGGATTGCAGTTCTTAAGAATTAATGCAGCAATCCAATTCAGAGATTTAAAGAGATCTAAGATTTTTCACAGGTCGTGTGCTAGTGAATGTGCTCCTATCACATAGCAGCTAATGGACTTGAACAACAGTCTGTCATTTGCTGTTACCTCCGTGTATAGCAGCTTTGCCCTTGATAGCAAGTATTCTTTTCCAGCAGTACAGATTATTTAGTGGTGTGGTATATTTGTAACACTTTAAGAGATGGTATCCTATTTCCAACAGCCCTAATTACCGTATAAAGTGAGGTTATCTTTCTGACTTTCTTAATTACATGTTTGAATCCTAATCGACTGTAGTGTAAAGGTATTTTATAGTCTAATAGTTACCTTCTAGTTTTTACTCTTTTCAGATATGATGCACCATAGTCATAATATAATTTATGTGCTGCGTTTTCATTATGCCAAGAACAAACATGATAATTGTCTCCCCCCCCCCCCCACAAAGACACACACCAAAACTGTTTCCATTTTGGGGGGTGGGAGTGGTTATGAACTGGTGTTGTAACTGATGTTGCAAGTGTTCTAATTTCTTGATCCTATTATGTTCATAGATATCAAAAATCCTATTCAATTAATTAGAAGGATTCATCTTTGTTTAGATGCATTCTATAGACAGTGGCTTTCTGTATCTTGCACACTAGAATCTTTGTTCCTTAATTAGAAAAGGGACTAGAGCTCATTAATTGTGGACATCAAATGATGCCTGGTCAAGTGGAGAAGTAATAATACAACATATATAATATCTGAGCCTCCATTTAAAAAAATGCCTTCCAGTGTAAGGACTGCTAATGTATAGAGTTAGTGAATTCATGTATGTAGAAAATCAATTAAATTTTGAAATCAGGATTTTATTTTTATCATTCTTCTTTTGGAGAAAAAAACTACCAGTGCTTTGAAATAAATTTCATTCTTACACTCTACTTGAAAGCATTCCAGTACTCTAGTACATATGTGGCATGTCACTGCATTTCAGTGGGTCCTCTCTCTCTCTCTTTCTCTCTCTCTCTCTCCTCTTTTTTAAGTGCCTTCACATAAAAGTAACTACTGATCAAAAACTCAATATAAATGCTTTTAAGAGGGTTTTAAAAGTTCATCTGTTATTCCTAGCTTTTAAGTGTAAACATTGGTTGTCTGCTGCTCACAGAAAATTTGAAATTATATTTTATTCTGACTGACTGTATTAAAAACTGTTTGCATTTGTTATGACTTTATTAATGTCTGTTACTATTGTTTTTATGTTGTAAAATATCCTGGAAAGGCTATGGTCTTGAAAAATAACTGTGGAATGGATTAAATAAACAGATAATATACCCTAGTCAATGTTTGAGGTGTCTTCCCTCAGCAGACATGAAGAGTTTCTAAAATTATACATCAGCTCCTTCCTATCTGCTTTCATGCTAGTTGTGCATGAGTCTTGGATTGGCCAAGCAGCAATCATGTATTCCCATTTTCCTAGTATATTGTTTACCATATCCTTCTACATTGTATGTTGTGTGCCTTCACGTTTCCAACTTATGCCAACCCTAAAGTGAACCCATCAGAGGGTTTCCTTGGCAATATTTGTTCAGAGGAGGTTCACCATTCCTTTGCCCTGAAGCTGAGAGCATGCTACTTGCCTAAGGTCAGCCAGTGGGTTTCATGACAGAGCTGGGAATCAAACCCTAGTCTCCAGAGTCATAGTCCAATGCTCAAACTACTACGCCATGCTGACTCGATCCCTTAGATAGCAACCTTTTTGGCTTTGACCTGGCTCTACATTCCTCATATTTAATAATAATAATAATAATAATGTTTTATTTATAGCCCGCTCCTCTGTATCCAATCGGAGCGGGTTACATCAATTAAAAAATGCAAGATAAAATATACATGACCCATACCCAACCACCCGCCCCTTAAAATTAAATTAAACTAACATCAATTAAAATTACATAATAAAAATTTCAATTTAAAACGGCAACCCATTGCATAGAGATCAGGGTCAAGATGTTAAAATGCTAATGGGAGAGCTTAACCCAAACAGAGCCGGGAGGTTAAGAACTTTCTGGGAACTTTCTTACTTAGTGCATTATCAGAAATGCAGGCAGGATTTCAGCCCTTGTCTTGCATTCTGTGAGGTCCTGTTCTCGTTTGTTGTTTGGCATCTGTGTCTCTGAAACATTGCACTCTCCTTTCATCTGCTCTATAGCTTCTGTATGTACATTCAAGTCAGCCCTAGAATTAACTCTTTGACATGCACTCCCACTTTCTCACTTTTTCTGTGCATCCTCTATCTGTGTTGATGAGTTGACTACCCTATACCCTTTGATGCCATTCTTTCCCATATTGTGGTTGCTGTTTCCCATACCATTATTCCCC
Organism: Urosaurus nigricauda; assembly: GCA_034509955.1. Classification (NCBI taxonomy): domain Eukaryota; kingdom Metazoa; phylum Chordata; class Lepidosauria; order Squamata; family Phrynosomatidae; genus Urosaurus; species Urosaurus nigricauda. The sequence goes on from JAOEGL010000002.1 coordinate 293,006,947, forward strand.
TTTTGTCTACATTGTCCTCAGATCTTTCCTTATAGGCTGTAAGTCCACAGTTCTCACATAACTATTCTTTACTTATTTTCCTTCTTCAACTACAGCACCATCTTAACCTCCAGGCTATTTGATTATGCTATCTACTATTGCTACCTCAGCTTTCTATTCTGTGGCTCCCATTCCTTCCATGTTAGTGACATACACATGTGTAAGTAAAAGTTACACTGAAACCATATCAATTTTTTGTGCTTGTTGTGAAGGAAGGAATCCCTAATACAATGACTTAATACAATGACTTAACTACCCACTGGTTACATGTGTGGGCTGGTGGAGAGTATGTGCAGTCATCAAAGTAACATCTGGCTATGTGTATCTAACTAGATGCAAAAGGGCAAAGGTATCCTCTCAGACCTTCTGGGGGTATTACAGAGGGCCGAGAGGATGACGTTGTTCTGCATATGGTTATAGATGCATAGAATGATGCCTGTTTGTTTATTTATTTGATTTACATCCCATCTTTCTCCCTGTGCAGGATCCATGATGTCCTACAGCTACAGTTAAAACATTCTTTATACAAAATTTGAAAAAGAATTAAACAGTGGTTCCATCAAAAGCAGAAGATTAAAACAGCATAAATCACACATCATCTCTCTCTCTCTCTCTCTCTCTCTCTCTCTCTCTGGCTTTTCTCCACTAACGAAGATTCAGGAAGGACTCATCCCACACTTTCTACAGGTGCATTGATGACTGAAAAAGCCAATCCGAGATAAACAAGTCTGGTTACAGAAAGCACAGCAGAAAGTCTCCTTGGGTGATGTTTCCAAGTTGTAGTTCTTTCTGTGTTGTCATTTCTCTTCAAGATTCATTCGACGTGAGTTCTCGAAAAAGGCTGCAGCATTTTGGATAGTGCTTCTCCATGCCTCCCAATGTGAGGCGGACCATTGTTGGTGATCAGTTTGGCCGAGCCTGAGGTGTTGTTTCAGGAAGTCCTTGTATCTCTTCTTTGTGGCGCCCCTCTTACGCTGACCCATGGCGAGTTCCCTGTAGAGTACTATTTTGGGGAGGCGGTGATCCTCCATCCTAGAAACATGCCCTGCCCAGCGCAGCTGCATTCTCGATAGCATGGCCTCAATGCTGGTGATCCCTGCTAGCTCCAGGACAGCAACATTTGTCACATACTCACCCCCACGACAAGGGGGCATCAATGGAGAGAACACATCATAATAAAAAACATAAAAAGGCAACTCCACCACAAACCCTTTCTATTAACAGATTTTAAATCAAAGGCCCTGCCAACCTCCAGGCAAAAGGAAAGGAGAGAAGGGGCTAACCAGACCTTCCACAGGAGGGAATTTCACAGTATGGTAGCACCCACTAAATTATATGGGGCCTTAAAATTCATACCCAGCACTTTGAATTCTGCATGGAAATGTACTGGTAGCCACTAAAGTTATTTCAACAGGGGAGTTATATGTTCCCTGAAACCAGCTCCAATCAACAGCCTGGCTGCCACATTTTGGATTCATTATTTTGGAACCGTTTCCAAAGACAGCCCCATGCAGAGCATGTTGCTTTATTCCAACTAGGTTATAATCGAAGCATATGTTTCTATGGCCAAATCTAACATCTCAAAGAATGGGCATAGCTGGTTTTAACTGTATGCTCCTGGCCACTCTTGAAACTAGGTATCCAGGCTCAAATCAGAGTCCAAGACCTGGAAACCTGATGTTTCAGGAAGAGTGTAGCCCCATCTAGCACATGCTGAATCTCTATTTTTTTTTATCTGTTTTTTGATGGACCAGAGGTATCTCTGACTTGTCTTGATTAAGTTCCAATTTGTTTTCCCTAATCTAATCAACCAACAACAGATACTTGGAGTTATATGGTACAGAGAGATAGAGTTGGGCGTCATCATCATACTAGTGACACTGAACTCCAAAACACTAGATGATCTTCCCCATTAGTTTATTGTAGATGTTAAATGATTAGGGGACATGACTGAATCAGCGCTGAGTATAATTACAGCGCTTTAGAAATAAAGATAATAATAATAATAATAATAATAATAATAATACTCAGGGAGTCCACAGATCAATGACCAAGGAATTGAGCAGGAATCCCCCAGCATAACCCTCTGAGAGCACTCCTCCAGGAAAAAAAAACCTGAGCCACTGTAGAACAGCCCCTCCAGGCCCCATCCTAGAAACATGACTCAGAAGAATACCATGGTTGCTGGTATCAAAAGCTGTTGAGAGGTCCAGAAGAATTTCATCATATCCAATAGTTTTCAGTCTCTCTCTGTCTCTCTTTCTGCTTCCACATTTTCCTCTTAGTCCCATATGGAATCTCCAAATACCATTCTGTTCCTGGTTGCATTCTTTATAATCACCTTGAAGTCAATATATGCAAGGCTGAATTTCTTACCTTTATTCTGATGCCCTCCTCTCCCTTTATACTTTACTCTCTTTTGACAGTGTTCAATCCATCGTGTTCAGCAGATACATAGACTTGGTTTTATTACTGGCCACCATCCCCCTCTGTTATTTGTATTCAAGCCATAGCTGAGTCATGTAACTTCTGCCTTCAAAGCATTTTCCTGCTCGTTTGGGAAAAACTCTACTCTATGCTCTGGTTATCACCTTTTTTTTTCCTTCTTCTTCTTCACTTTGGTTCCCTCATATCTTTCTTTCTCTCTGCTATCAAATCTTACTGCTTTCCTGAATTATAAGTCATTTGGTTGTGCCATTTGAATATTTAACTGTGATTCCTAGCATTAAGTACATTCACATATATCTTTCCGTAACTTTTTGTCCCAGACTTCTAATATAAAAAGAGGTGGCCCTGGCAGAAAGAACTGATTTTCTTATCTAGATTTTGTAGCTTTCTATGCCCATTATGACTAGGAGTAGCTACTTAAGACACTGTGCCATTTCTTTTTGTTCCAAAGCATATCTGCCAGTTTAATCCAGTTGAAAATTTCTTTAGTGTAAAGTTTCCCTCCAAAAATGTAGAAAACATGGTTCCTTAATTGTCTTTGCAATGAAAATAAATAAAACTTTTGGCTGTTGGAAAGGAAGAGGCACTAGGGACCACATTACAAGCATAGAGTGGTTAATCAAATTCCAGGGGAAAAAAATCAGCATGTGTTTTATAGAGTATAGCAAAGTATTTAATTGCATAGATCACAAGAAGGTGTGGATGGCTCTAAAAGATATGGGAGAATATATGTATGTAATTACTATATAGAACCATTCCCTTCTCTGAGTAGAGTTGTGAAAGGTGAGAACTTAGACTGTCCTCGGATCACCTAAAAGAAGCATTAACCTCTCAACTCTCTCCTCCTTCCAGCCTTTAGGGTGAGCACTAACAGTTATGCCTGCCAGAATTTGTAAGTTGTTTGGCATTGTTTTTCTTGCTTTATCTTTTGTTACATGATCCTAGATTTTACCTTTTACTTATCCATGGGTCATATCAAAATCCATAATTTCGGGTCCAAACTCTGCCCTGAACTTATACATGAGGGTGACTTATTAAGTATATACAGTATTTATTTTGATCACGGGCCTGAGTTTACAGGACCTCAGGAGAGCCATGGAGGACAGGGGTTCTCGGAGATATCTCATCCACAGGCTCACCTTGAGTTGGGGTCAACTTGAGGGCAGTCGTGAACAACAACAAAGTATTGATCTTAGCTTTTACAAAGTCACAATGAAAAGAAATTATTATTGATGCAAAAGGCAGAGCAAACCTTTCCCTGGTTGCAAATAAAACATATCCTTTCATTTTTGTACTGTTTTGTGGTTAAATTACCTAATAATATATGTTCTCTATATTTGTAAGAGAGAGAAAAGCAAAATAGTCAGGACTGATAATATAATTGCGTAATTGAGAAGGCAATACCTAGAAAGCTTTTCAGAAACTTGGACTTGCAATTCATTATTTGAAAAAAAATCAGATTATATGGCTTCCCAAATTGTATATATTTTTTAAAATGATTCTCCCTGGTCAACAGACTGATCTCGCTCCTGCAGAGCTGTGGAGCTGCAATTTGTTCTCACCTGTTTTACTATCCCTTGTCATATTCCTCCTGTGATGATTAATAATAATAATAATAATAATAATAATAATAATATCAGAAGAGATCCTAGCTTTATTAGTCTAAGCCTGGCATCTACCATTAAGATTCAGATATCTACCACCTGTTACATACAATGAGACAGGCATGCACTGGCAAAGCCATGCACAATCTTGTGTGTGCATACTGCTAGGCACACATACATATTTCCTTTCCATAGGTACCAGTGTAATTGCAACCTATGCTATCAAGAATTAAAAGTTCCCATTTTTATTTCTCATTGTGCTTTGACATCTTTTTAACCAGGCCATGTACTTTTCCTATATCTGATAGTTTCAGATGAGACATGCAACACTGATGGGAAATGCAATGTGAGGTGCAAGGAGCTGTGAAGGACCTTAGTTGATCATCAGATATGAAGTCTGTTGCAGTGTTGCGAACCCATCTTGCTTATGAACTAATACACAATTATGAACTAATACACAACCTGCAGCACCATAATCAAACCATTATGGTCTATGACAAGAGTAGGCAACCTTGCAGGATCCCTTACAGATGTTTTAAATCTCAGTTCTTAAAATGCCATAATCAGCATGGCTAATTGTCAAAGAGTATAGGAGCTGTGCTGTTAGAATTAAAAGTGCTGCCCTCACAGTTTGGTATGGGATCATGTACCCAGTCCTTTTGTATTTAACTCTAAAATGCCACAGTATATATATGTGTGTGTGTATGATTTCTCCATGTTATCTCAGGTGTAAACTTGAAGAATGAGTTAGAATAAATTGATCTTATTCTTCTAGCTCTAATAAAAGGATGTGTTAATGTAACAGAATGTTTCATAAATGAAGGGGTGGAGGAACATTAGGAAAAGGAAGCATGGCTGAGCTCTCCTCTGTGCTAACAGTGTTAGAAATCTGAAAGATGTGGATTGTGATGGTGAAGAATCCTGTCTGGCTACAGAATTTTTTTGCTGTAACTCTGTGTTGCATGTGTAAATAGAATGAGAAAGACAGTGGAAGGAATAGTCCCATATTCTTTCTTTCTTTCTTTCTTTCTTTCTTTTTTAAATGTAAAAACCAGTTCTTCAATTGAGTATGCAAAAATCTCATTGCAGTATTTATTCCAAACCTGCACACATAATGTTCAGTCAAGGAGAAAACAGCAAAAAACAGTTGTTGATGGACTTAGTGGAGAACTGGATTAAATAAGCATTAGTCTACTGAAGCTGATTACAGGAATATGAAAATGCAGTATCTTAATGGTACATATTTTCATGTGGCAGCTCAGTTGCCTTTCATTTTGCAGCTAATATGTCTATTCTTATGAGTCATTTACTTCTTTAATTACCTTTTGCAGGCAAGGCACCATGGTATATTAATGTGAATGATTTTTACTGCCAGTTTATCATACAATGCCCCAGAAGTTGAAAGGCGTAATTGACTTGGAAGAGCAGCTCATGAAGGAAACAATATTTAGTTGACAGTTTTCCTTGTACTCTCTGTTGACGTTTATGAGTTTACACTATGCTAAAAGAGTAATAAACACAATTTTCTTTCAATAACAGGAAAGGCTCGCTTCTAAAATACATTTGTGGAAAAACAGATTTGTTCATTTTTTGAATAATACGGAAGAACGTGTTGCCTGTGATGAGACATACATAAGATTGCCAATTGAATTTAACTTCACAAGGTGCATTTATAACCCGCCTTGGAGCATTAGACAATATTAGGGTATATATGAATCAAATCAAAGTAATGAATATTTAAATTATATATAGATTTGGTTAAATCACATTTAAATCTGTGGGTTAGATTATTTGGCATTATCCCCTTGCCTTCAAATGGTGGTGCTTGACAGCAGTCTTCTAGATAGCAGGGGATACAGTACAGAGGTGAGCAACCATCTTTTAAAGAGCTGTTTATAGGGAAGTCAGTATTCTGCTTTTTTAGAATATTTTTTTCTGTTTTTATTGCTGTTGCTGAAATATTTTGTAAAGATAAGATTTACAATCTGTCAAAATGATTTGGTTTTCAGAATAATACCCTGGATAAAGTTGACATGGTCAAACAGCAAGAAATGTTTCAAAGATAACAATCCTTGTAGGTAAAGGGAAACAGAATAGGCACCCAGGAACCTGTCACTCATTTTTGGCAGAGCTTGGCATCTGTATGTTTTGTAGATTGTGAAAGCAACTGCTAGGATCCAGCGTGCAGCACGTTTTCAAGAGACTGACTTGGATGAGGGAGACCTGGGTTCAGATCCTTATTCAGCCATGAAGCAGCCTGAACAGCTTTGTACAGCACAGCCTGAATTACCTTACAAAATGGTTATGACAGTAAAACATCCTGAACTTCTTCATGTTTCTTATATATTTCTTATGTATTTGAGAAGTAAATGTACAAGAGGTGTACGGACAGAGGTCCTTTATAATATTTTCTCTAGGAAATAATTTTGTTAGTATTGTGGTTGAGCAGTTGACCTTCTCTGATGGATATAGCTCTTCGTTCATTGTATTACCTGTATTTGTTACTCTTGAAGTAGCAAAATCAGCTGTGATCTGAGTTACTTCACTGTTTTTCATAGCAGGTCTTACTTTGGGACCTAGGAATGCAGCTTGAGTTGTTGTTGTTGTTGTGCTTCTTCTTCTTCTTTTCTTCTTCTTCTTCTTCTTCTTGGGTGGTGGTGGTGGTTTTGTTACTTTATTGAAAGAAAGTAGTTGCTCTTAAGTAGTTGTCACAGTAGCTGCCTGAGTCCTCTGCACAGACACTCTGGTGGCATGAGTCTTTGCCAGATGATCAGTGAACTCCTGATAGTGGGATTTGCTTCAGATGATTAGAAGTTAGTCTGTATTAGTCTGTGAACTGTACATCTCTTGTGACCAAAATTACATGGGATATGTTGGACCAAAAAGGAAACTAAGCCTTTCCACTGGATGCTTCCCACACTTTTGTTTGCATGTTACTGTCGCGTCAAAGAAAACAGAAGCTGCCCTCTGGATGAGTCCTTCAGGAAGGTCACAATCGCACTGCTCCTATTAGAGTGCATGCAGTGGATGATGTAGAGGTTTGAGTAATCATTACATTTCACATTAATTAATTGCAAAGCATACACTGTCTATTTTTTCAATTTTAATAAGAATGGCCCCCTCCCTTCTTTCTGCCTGCCTTTTCCCTTTTCCTTGCCAACTCTTTTCGACTTGGCTGGGAGGGAGTTAAATTTTTCACAGTTTTTTCAGTGATTGTTTGCAGTTTAGCCCTGTGCAACATAATGAAAGTTTTCTAGCCATCTGTTGTTAAGCTGGCGGTGACCAAGGCCAGTATATCCAAACAAAGTGCTGGCCCTGCTGTAAACGGAACCTGTCAGTTTAGCATAGCTTAGCTGACCTTCTCAATGTGCAGGGCAGCCTGTGGTACCAGGCACGGACTGTGTGTATAGCTTAGAAAGGAACTACTTGGGAGGACTATGTTTACTTTTTCCACTTAGTGTTCCTCCCACAGGCTTGAGCTAGTTTATACTAAATCTTTAAATTGACACTGTTTTTTCAAAGCCAAGCCCTTTCAGTTGCCAAAAAGAGGAAAGGAAGGGGGAAAAAGGTGGGGGGAAGGAATCCTTCAGCCATTACTGGCAGCCCTTTCAAAGAAGTCTCTCACTCTCTCCATCTTTCTCAGTCCTGTTAAGTGTGTGATAATATTGACTTGAAATAATCAGGCCAGGCTCTACCACGAGCCGTGTGTGGCAACTGTGGCATGCCAGGGGATGGAGAGGGCAGACTCCTACTTGTTCCTTTTGAACTCTCAGGCTCCTCCTTCCCTTCCAGGACAGAGCAGTATTTATCCTGCAACCTGTCCTAGACCAGGATGCTGCCTCAGGTAGAGGATGCCTTCCCATTGCCAGTGGTGAAATAAGATCTAGCTGTCAGTCCATGCATATGTACTGAAAAAGGGTGCATCTTGTTTTACTCATCAGGCAGCAAAATGTCTTGGGCTGGACCAAAGCAAATGCTTTCTAGAGCCATATTTTGCTTTTTTGGTGCATTTTTGCTATCCAAAATTAAACAGTACTTTCCCTGTACTATATCTTTTAACGTTGTACAATTGGGGTATACAGTGGCCCCTTAGTAATTGCTGGGATTTGGTTCCAGGACCACCCATGGATACCAAAATCCATAGATGCTTAAAGGCAATGACATAGTGAAATGTTTTTTGTTTTGTTTTTTTGTTAATGTAAAATAGCAAAATAAAGTTTTGCTTTTTGTGATTTATATTTATTTTTGAATATTTTCTAACCATGGATGATTAAGTATGTGGATAAATAATCTATGGATATGGAAGGCCAACTTTATATCTTTCCTGTATTTTCATGGTCAGATAAAGCATGATGTATAACATTAAACATGATGTATGCGATTAGTCCTTGGCATCTGCTGGGGTTTGGTACCAGGACCTCCATGGATATCAAAATCCATGGCTGCTCAGGTTCCAATATATACTGTGGGGTAGTATAATGATGCCCCTTATATAAAATGACAAATCTAGGTTTGCTTTTTAGAATTAAAAAACATCCTTCAAGTTGTGGATGATTGAATTCATGGATACAGAATTTGTGGGTATGGATGGCCAACTGTAATGATGAATTCTAATAATTTCTAAGAATAGATGAAATTCATATATGTTAACCTTTTTGCACTGTTTTGGGCAAGTTCATTCCCAAACTTTTTAAATTATTTAATAAAAAAGATGTACACCTGTGATATTGACACCTGTTATTAATTTGTATCAGGTCAAACATAAAAAAGTGGAAAGAAAGATTTTAAGATTGCTTCTCTGTAATGTTTCACCTTAATGTGGGCTCTTCATTTTCTGGTTCCAATGTATTTTTTAAAATTATTATTATTATAAATCTGCTGTTCTTTGCAATAAACAGGACAAAATGAAAGCAAATCTTTGTTTTCAGATTCAGATCTGGTGCTGAATTATTGTGAAGTGGGGTACTTCAAAGTACTATAGGACTGGGCAAGTGTGAGTACCCCTATAGCTTGAGGTTTCCCACCAGAAGCCTTTCCCCCACCTCCAGCCAAGGTTTCAAGGGAAGTAATAGTGCCACTCTATTCTTCTTTGGTCAGGTCCCACCTGGAATACTGTGTCCATTTCTGGGCACCACAATTGAAAAAAGATGTGGAGAAACTGAGCATGTCCAAAGGAGGGCGACTAAAATGGTGAAGGGTCTGGAAACCATTCCCTATGAGGACCGCCTTAGGGAACTGGGGATGTTTAGCCTGGAGAAGAGAAGGTTAAGAGGTGATATGATAGCCCTGTTTAAATATTTGAAGGCATGTCATATTGAGGAGGGAGCAAGCTTGTTTTCTCCTGCTCCAGAGACTAGGATGCAGAACAATGGATACAAATTGCAGGAAAAGAGATTCCACCTCAACATTAGGAGGGAACTTCCTGACAGTAAGGGCTGTTTGACAGTGGAACACACTCCCTCGGAGTGTGGTGGAGTCTCCTTCCTTAGAGGTCTTTAAGCAGAGGCTGGATGGCCATCTGTCAGGGATGCTTTAATTGGGAGTTCCTGCATGGCAGGGGGTTGGACTGAATGACCCTTGTGGTCTCTTCCAACTCTATGATTCTATGATTCTAGTGGCCCCCGTGTGGAAGAGACGCTACCATGATGCCGCTGCCGGCACATACTAGGGTTAGAGACTGTGTAGTTGGTGCACAGTCCCTAACCCTAGTGTCGCTGCCAGGACGGTGCTTCGTGGCCATCTGTGCTGACCCTTAGTAATGTTTTTTTGTACTAATGTCACTCATAAATTATAATCCCTGTATATCACTGAATGTAATGGTAATAGTTGTGACATAACTAGCAAAATTAAAATTATACCTTTAAATTACAATATAATACACATAAATGTATTTACATGTACATAGTTTCATGTGGTTAAAGTGAAAATTTGGCAAAATGTGATGTTTTTAAATAAAATTTAAAAAAATAATTTAAATTTTTTATTAAATTAAAAAAACTTAAATTTTAAAATTTATTTTTTAAAAATCCCAGAACAGAACTGGGGCCTCTCCTTTGTCCTCCCACTGAGCCTTGCCCCACTGATACAGTTTCTTCAGGGTTTTAAAGGAATGCAACGAACACCACAGCCTGTTTCTCCAAAAAGATATTTGGGGAGCAGTGGTGTCATCCCCCCTTAGAGTGTCACCTGGTGTGACTCACACCCTCCCTAATGACACCACTGCTCCCATTCACTTCCTTTCTAAACTAAAACAAAAGCAAAAACAAATGTTTCAATCCCTTTCTCATTTCAGTTGTCCTCTTTCTGCACCTTTCTATCTTTTATTTTTGATTAATTTGTTAATCATTCGCCACATAGAATTTTCATGGGAACCACATATTTCATTGCAATTTTCATAAAGCTTTTCTTGGTCAGTTATCATCAGTTTAGAACACAAAAACTATGGATTAAGATTTCTAAATTAGGATTTCTTGCCCCTGTGGGCATCCTTTTACACCAGGGATGGAAATTCCCAATTTCCCCACTTCCCAATCGATGTTGAGGAAAAGACCTTGGTGGTTCTTCTCATAGTGTCAAAACATTTGGAATTTTTTTTCCTGTTCCCAAAAGAAGGAAAATTCACCACAACATTTAAAAAGTGTTCATTCTCAAGAAACTCGCACAATTTTACTTGGAAATGCACAGTTCTTTGAATAACATTTTTGCAGTTGTAGTCTGCCTCTGGCCATGACTGTTTCATTTTTCACAAGTTTCCAGCACAGGAATGAATGGATTGGATGCTAGGAATTAATAAATAAAGGTGTATCTCATATGGCAGTTTTGAGGCTGCTTTTCTAGTTTTGCTTGATGGAAGAGCCAAGGCATGCTGCAAAAATCTCCATCAATCCTCTTTCACCCTCTAGTCTAAGGAACCCCCAAACAATGGGTTCTTTGGGCTCTGAGTCTGTGCTCCCCTTCTTTCCTGAGCTGCCTGTCTAGTTCAATTCCTCTATTCCTTCTCAACCCCTGCTAATTTGATTCATCACTACCAAAGTTGCTCTTCTCCTGCCTCTCCTTCCTCTGCTGCTCTTTCTTGGTGTTTGTTTGTTTGTTTTGCATAACTTGTTCCCTGAACTTTCTGGACTTTGACTACTCTTCACTTCTGTCATGACCTGCCTGCTTAACATAAGGTTTCTGGAGTGGAAATTGTGTATGAGTTTCAACCAGTCTGGAAGTGTAGTCTGATACATGCTGGCCAGACTAAAATTGGGTTCTCTAGTAAAGAATTAATGAATTTTCTCACAATCTGCTTATCCCCTATTAGTAGTACCTAATCTCACCTAGGAATCATCCACATTGTAGAAATAGACTACTGAAAGGGGATAAGCAGATTGTGAGAAAATTCATTAATTCTTTACTAGAGAACCCAATTTTGAGTTGACAACTGACCCTAAAGTTAGAATCATCCAAGCTATTGGACAGTCGGACCTCTGTATCCACAGTCCATATTAAGAGGGGAGGACAGGTAAGTTGGATGGACAGTTCTGTTCTTTAGGAGGTCAGTCTGGGAAGGCCCGCCGGAAGAGATACACTTTTATCGTCTTTTTAGAGGTGTCAAGAGATGTAATATGATGGATCTCTTCCTGCAGGTCATTACAAATTTTTGGTGTACAAGCAGAGAAGGTCCTCTGGGAAGTCGCCACCAATCTTGTTTTCTTAGGTTGCAGTAGATTCTTCCCAGAGGACCTGAGTGTGTGGGAAGGATTATACGGGAGGAGGCATTCCCTCAAGTATCCTGGACCCAAGCCATGCAAGGCTTTATAGGTAATAACCAACACCTTGTACTGTGCCCGGAAGCTAACAGGCAGCTAATGTCGTGATTTCAAAATAGGTGTAATATGGTCAAATATTTTGAACAAGTTGAAGCTTCCGAACATGGCACAAGGGTTGCCCCATGCAGAGCATGTTGCAGATATCAAAATGAGAGGTTACCAGCACTTGTACAACTTTTTCTAGGTCCCGCTGCTTTTAATTTTAAACTTAACTAATTTTAATTTTAATTTTAAATTTTAATTTTAAACTTAACTAATTTAATCCTATTTTAAGGGGGGGAGGTTGGGATGGAATTCTTGAATTATTTTAATCTGTAATCTGTTTTTAACCTTGTTGTACCCCGCCTCGATTGTTTTACAGAGGGGCGGGTAAGAAATAAATATTATTATTATTATTATTATTATTAGCCAAAGCTGATAGCAGGCACTCCTGGCCGTTACATCTATCTGAGATGATAGCTGGAGCAGCGAGTCCAGAAGCACCCCTAAGCTGTGAACACAGTCCTTTAGGGGAAGTGTGACCCCATTCAGGACTGGTGAACATATTTCCATAACCAAATTAGGGTTACCTATAGCGAGTACCTCTGTTTTGTTTGGATTCAGCTTAAGTCTATTTTCCCTCATCCAGTCCATTACTGACTTCAGATAGTCATTCAGAGGAGAGATGCCACCCTTGGTCACTAAAGTAGTCCGAGACATAGAGAAACAGATTTGGGTGTCATCAGCGTACTGATAACACCCCGCCCCATGTCTCCGGATGATCTCACCCAGCAGCTTCATGTGAATGTTAAACAGCATGGGAGATATAATGGCACCCTGAGGGATGCCAGATTTCAGCTCTTTCTTAGAAAAGCAACTATCTCCTAGCATCACCATCTGGAACCTACCCAATAGGTAGGAACGGAGTCACTGCAAAGCAGAGCTGCCAATTCCTAATTCTCTCAGGCTTTTCAGAAGGATACGATGGTTAATGGTATCAAACGCCACTGAGATATCCAAGAGTACGAACAGGGCCACACTTCCCCTGTCAATGTCCAGATGGAGATCATCAAGCAAGGTGACCATGGCAGTCTCCATTCCATATCCTGACCTGAAGCCAGTTTGAAATGGATCTAGATAATCGGTCTCATCCAAGACTGTTTGGACCTGGTTTGCAACTGCCCTCTCGATCACCTTGCTCAAAAACAGAAGAAGAAATACTGGCCGATAATTGGACTTTTCCAGGGAATCAAGGGAAGGTTTCTTTAATATTGGTTTAACCACAGCCAATTTTAAACTGGATAGAAAACAGAGGCGTAGAAGATTAGGCCCGATCTCTCCTGGAAGCCAAAATGATCAATCTGAGTTTGTTGTACTTTGGCGACATCATGAGAAGACCTGACTCCTTAGAAAAGACAAGACTCCTTGGAAAGGTAGAAGGGAGTAGAAAGAAAGAAAACCCACACGTTAGATGGATAGACTCAGTCAAGGAGACAGCTGACCTCAATTTGCAGGACCTAAGCAGTCCAGTGGAGGAAAGGTGTTATTGGAGATGTCTCATTCATAAGGTTGGCATGAATCAGGGTCAGTTCAAGGGCAGTTAACAACAACAACCCCAAATTTTTAGACATTATATTGTCAATGTTGCCCAAAGTATTTTATGGCATACTGCATGCAGGCCTGGTGACAGATCAGGGAACTATCATTTCCCCCTCATAAACCACCTTTTGTTTCACTGTATGTAGACAGCCTTACAATGATACCATGCTAGAACCACAGGCTGTAAGATATCTCTTTTTGGAAAATATAGTTTATGCGCTAACATCATTAGAAGCTGCATACCGTAAGGAGGGCTAGTCACTTTCTATTCATTTATTAATAATAGCAACAATTAAAGCAAACCATTGGAACCCAACATCCATGGCATTTCACTTCTGTTTTTGGGTAAACTCTGTGTTGTATATCCTAGATAATATCATAGCATGATAAATGAAAAAAAATCATTTCCAGAATCAAGTATGTACAGTTTATATCTCACATAAGCATGACATGTGATTTTGCAGTTTTGCAGAGGTAAGGTCAGATGTTTGATAGACTGTACTACTTCAAATCAGCAGATAACCTTGGCTTTTAGGATTTCATCTTTTAAAATTTTAAATTGTTTGTTTATTTGTTTGTTTAAAAAAGGAGGGCTGCATTAAGAAGTCACCTCTTAGCAGTATTTTTGCTAGCTGTCTGAAATCCAGCTCTAAGGTCTATTAAACTCAAACCCACTATGTAAACATTCTTCTGTTGTTCCTGGTCTCCAAGTGGCCAGAAGGATCAGGTTTCACCTGCCTGCACATCTTCAAGCAATTAAAGCTGTTAACTTGAAGCTATTTCACATTCAAGGTCCATGGTGACATTCAAGTCCACAAAATGTCTGAAGGTAAAAAAGATAAAAACAAAAAACAAAACAAAAGGTTCTTCAGAGTACATACTGGTCAACAGTTTTATTTTTGTTTTGTTTTTACAGCACAGTAATGCAATTGGATTGAAGAAATTATTATTGGCCAGAGCAATATCTAAACTGAGTTACATGCTAAAGAAAATAAGGATGGTGACAACTTTGTAATGATAATTATTTATTTCTCAAGAATGGTGTTAAATTGGGCTTATTTGACAACTCAGTTCACAGCATGCAGACCTTAGTTTGCTTCTCATTTACAGGAGGATTTATGTTCAATGTTTACACTGCACAGTTAGCTCCTTCAGGTAAAGGCTTCAGTTCCAATGACATTCAGCCCCAGGTTTAGTGAGTTCTAGCGGTAAGTCTTGAAAGCTGTTATTTTTTAAAAAGGTTGAAGCAGATTAGTGGTGACCTTAAAAGATTAAACTAGTACAGTTTAAAGATAAATAATCAGCCTTTAGCTCATTAGATAGCTACATAAGCATGACAGAAGGTGACTTTCTTACAACAGTTTTAGAGTCTGGGATGTATTTTTCCTTTTTATATTTACAGTTTGGAGGTGAGGAAGATTGCTTGTGAAGATGTGTGTGATTTGTTTGTTTGATTGATTGATGTATGGATTGGTTGGTTGGTGTTTCTCCCCAGAAAGCACAATATAACTGATTACAACACCTTAAATTGTTTTAATGCAGCTTTAAAATTCACAGTTTTCCTGTTGGTTTATTATGCAGAAGAGTCTAATTTTAAAAGCTATGCCTGCTGCAAAAGAAGATCTTGTTTTGCTGTCCCAGAGGGTGTTCTTAATCAGAAATAACCACAGGCTAAATTATAATGTGGAATTCTACTGCCCTTTAACCTAACACTGCCTGTTCATTCGGTGTTTGTTAACAAACATCTCTAAGTACAAAATTGTTTGAGAATTACTTTTTCATTATATTCAGCAACTTCAATTAAAGTAAGAGGCTTATGGGGAGGGGGGAGGAATTAAACATGTATGGATTTTCCTTAAGAAAGTTTTAGTGATCATTTCCACATAAGTGTTTTCTCCTCCGGTATTTAACTGTCTCGGGGATAGTCCAATTTAAGTAATATCCTCTAACAAACTAGGGTCTTTTAGCAGTGGAAAGAAAATCCAGCAGCTAATCAGATTGCCAACCAATTTTGAAGAAGTGGAATTCTTAAGGGCCTGGAAACATAAATGGGTGGCAATCCTAGGCATTTTTGCAATTAATGAGTGGAAGTAGTGATTCACTACAGTTGCTTACTATATGAGAGTGCAACCCAGAGATAGGTAACTCTGCTTCAAGATCCATTAGAATTGGTGGGCTCTGGAGTAGGCTTAACTACATCTTGGATTGCGCTTGGTGATAACTATTCTGGAACATCTACAGGAGAGTGAAGCATCACACTTACTCATTTTTTTTAAAAAAAATGTTTAGCCTACATAATTGAAAAGCCTAATTAAAAAATTAACTGGTGAGCTAAAGGTGAGAGCTGCTGAGTTAGTAAAAGCCTTTTACAAGAAACCCTCAATTTCTTCCACTTTACATGCCAGGAGCAGAAAGCTGTGGTACTTAGAAGGTGATGCTTCTTTAAAGCAGATCTTTCCCATTCTGTATCCCTCCCCCCAGCCTAGCCTTTCTGTTTCTATGATCTGCCTTTTGAATGGTTTTTGTGGCTGATCAGTTCCACCTAATATGTCTCTTGATTTCTGCTATTGTAATACTCAGACGACATGCTGTTCTCTTCATTTTTATAAGCTTTAGATGCTCCTGCCTGTCATACTCTGGCGGTTTATCTTCAGCGTCTGGATTTGCTTTCAGACTTGCATGTCTATCAAGCTGCTGTTGCTTTGAATGTGAGATCAAAAGAAGATGAATTCCAGTATATATATAAAAAATCCTTGTATGAAGAAAAGATTGGGTCCTATGTAAACATCCCACTGACAGCTCCCAATGAGTTATTTTAGCTGAGCATTAACACCCAGAATGACAGACAGTCCAAGAGTACATGCTAAATAACAAATATCAGTGGTTGTCGCACATTGCAAAACAGCAATATATTTTCTAAAGAAATCTTGCTTCTTTGAGAAAGGGGGGGGGGAGAGAACCAAAGAGGAGAGGCAGAAAGAAAACTACTGTAACTGGAATATGGTTGTTCTGCTGTTCATCTCTTTACAAGCTTCCTTCAAGTGCCAGACCCAGTTTACTTTCCTTGACAGTATCTCTGTCATTTCTCTTGTTTGTCAAAAGGCTGGACTTTGATAATTGAAGTGAGGGAGGGTAAGCAGAATAGGGAGTGAAGGAAACACAGTTTACTTAGTCATCTAGATTTAAATAGGTATTTTATTTTAGTGTTTGAAAGGAAAATGTAAGAAGGTTAAGGTATCTGGCAGAACATATTGAATGCACACTCCTGAGATCTTACGACTCAAAGTGTAATTTATTTTAAAGGGAAAAATGTTATGAAGGAATTTGGATAATTACTGTGAAGTCTGGCCAACCTTAACACACATTTATTGACATAAGCGTGTGGGTACCACGAAGAGTGTGAAAAACAAGCTTTCCAAAACTATGTACAAATAAAGAATTTGCCTAGCAGCATAGCTAAGATGCATTGGCTGCTGTTTTGTCTAGTTATATATGATTTTTGCATGTAGGCCAGCTGCTTTAATAGGGTAGAATTAATGTAATTTTTTTGGAGTGTTAAACACAACTTTGAAATTACCTGCAAGCTCCAGCTGATCTTTCAGCTTTGCAGATGGGGAAAAATTGCTTAAATTCTTGTGGTTTCTTTGTCATTTCATAAAAGCAGACGTTGCTACTGTGGAGGCAAGCCTCCCGTTGTTGCCTACAAAGGGCAGTGCTCCAGTGTGTTTTCCCTTCAGTGTGTGTTTCAGCTGCACAGCACTTCCTGTTTATTCAAACATCTTTTTACCATTCTTCAACCCCCTGCTTCAGAGAAACAGCCAGAACACATCTTCAGCAAGAAGACGGCAAACTAGAGACAGACAGTAAGAGCTTGCTCTGTTAAACTCTCCATATTCTGTGTTTAACGTTCAGGGGGAAAGGGGCACAACATGTAGCTACGGTGAACTTTTAACTTACTGTCTTGCTTACGGAGGCATTCTTTTGCTGTAGGAAAATTTAATTGCGGAGGCTTTGCAGCAAAATAAGATGATTCATGTTGTTTACTGCCTTGTTGGGCAAAGAAACAAGATGAAATGAAAGCTGGCTTCTGCTAAATCCCCCTCCCTCTGTTGCTTTTCAACTGTGTATCTGGAGCAGCCCTGTGCTATCACTTATGTAAGGAGAGATGATTTTCACATAGAACATGTGTAAGATCCTGATATGTTTTGTTTTGATGTGTGTGTCTGTGTTGTCCAGTCATTGTCTCAAGTTTAGAAGAAACAGTGGCAAAGGGGAGGGAATTGGAAGGGGTCTGTGTCTTTAGAAATGTCCTTTCCTTGTGGTTGTCTTTGCATTTGTGAATCGGTCTCATTAATATTTGTACAGATAGAGTACTAATAAAAGCCGGGTTGCTGAGACAAGCATAGGTGTTATCTCTTTTGTATGACTGTCGTCTAGACTTTTGGTTCTACAAAAGGAGGAGGGGGAGGAAAAGGCAAGGAAGACTTACATTCTAAAACGGTTAACTTTCATGTCAGGGGCTTTTCTTCAGATTTCCAGGCTCTGTGATATCTGTGAAACCTGGCACAGTCCAGAGATAGCACTGATTAATATCTGCTACTCATGCTATAACACATGTTCCTTTTCGGTCCTTTTTGTTCACATGATTTAACAGGGTTTGTTTGTGTTTGTTGTTGATATCCTAATGTATTTCATTTGAAAAGTCCATCAGTACTGGTATGAAACATTTTATCCGTTCATTTCAAACTACCATTTCAAGGCAAAAGGAATAAACAGGTATGAAAATGTGTATAGTCTAGGGAGGAAATAAAAGCATCCCCTTGAAGGCTTTCTAAAAATAAGGACACTTCTATGGGGGTCTATTCAGTCTTAAAACTTCTAAGAAGAGGAGCATCTAAATAGACAAATTAAGCCTTGTCTTCCAACTTCAAGTGCAACTAACATTGAACAATTCAGATCTCTGCATGCATTCTTGAAAACGTTCTTTTTATAGTACTTTAAAATGTGCAGTGGGAAACAACAACAACATTTGCAACTGCCTTGAGGACAGTTTGTTTAACAGCAAGATTAACTGCATAGAGAAGATGGAAAGAGTGACTGAATTTATTTACTCAGATGTTAGTGTAGGTGTAGGCCTGCAAAACTTACTGTGGGAACAGTGGTCTGCTGCCTTTCTTGGTATCTCATTCTGTTTGATGACCATCAGATTTCCCAGCTCACTGATTTTGTTTTTTCTGGATGGCAGGCTGATTATTTATCAGAAGGGAAAGGGAGTAGCTCAAGCAAATAAACATGTGACCAAACTCTGTTTTCTTTGTGGCTTAATAGAAGGATATGTGGAAAATAATAAAAGGGTGTTTTGTTTTTTTTTCATTTTAAATAAGAGGAAATTATGTGTCACTTTAAGTTGAAAAAAGAAAAGCTTTAACTGAGTCAACCCTTTTTTGTGTGAGTGTGTGATCTGTGGCTTCAGCTTTCTGAAAATTCACCTGGTTCTCAGCCGAAAATTAATCTGCTGTTTTGTATACTCTTCCAGTGGAATGTTTCCCCAGATAATATTGCTAACTACTTAGGGCTTAACTAGATGCATTACAATTGTACTTGTTTCTCCACCTTCATGGAAAATGTTGTTTTCTTTTCTTTTTAACACATCAGCTAGGTGCTTGCCTAAATGAGAAATACTTGCAATCTTGTGGAAGGATGGATGCTGACTTTGCAGCAAAATATTGACAGCGCAGTTGTGCTATCACCCCATCGGCTGCTAAGTGTTTGCAGTGAGCGTGTGGAGTTTGCAACCATGTTAAATCTATTACAAGCATCCCTTTCTTTTTTAACACAGTTCCTGTGAATCTCATTGAGTATACTGTGCTTCTCTTTCATGATCGCTTGGCAGAATATTGAGTAATTTTTCTGATAAGATATGCCCTATAAACTAAATTACTATCAAGAAAACTATATGTGTGGGTGTATTTGCGTTTGGATATGTATATATGCACATACATACATATACTGTCATATCTATATCTATCTACCTACCTGACAAACACATAAAAAGAGTTACACATTGAGTGGGCAGGTATAAATTTAATAGATGGACTTGCTTTCTGCATATTTTCTTGTCTCTGGAGCTTGGAATTGCCCGTCATTTCTAGTGCCTGTAGTATATCACCTTGTCTATAATATTAAGTGACTAGCTGCTTCATATCAGTTTTGTTATCTAGGGTCAAGATCATGCTGCCTTACGGAGAACCTGTATTGTGTTCACAACATAATTATGGAGTCTTTTTTTAAAAAAGGAAAGGAAAGTTCTGCCTTTTAAATATCTTGCATGCTAGAAGTGGATTTGAAGGAGAAACTTAAAGGTGGGCAAGCTAGGAATGCAGGGTTGCACACGTACTCTTAGCAAGTGCAGTAACCAATTTTTAGTTGTACCAGCCACTTTCCTGACATATAAGCAGCAGTGCTGATGTCTGCACTAGTCACCTCCATTGGTGCAGAAATGGTATCTTTCTTTACCTTTACCTTCCTTTGTGAGGTTGCTGTTTCAGATACCTGAAACATATTACAATCTTCTATACACCCTCCCATCTGTGGTACAGTCTATGAGATGAAGTGTCAAAAGCTACATAGGTGTGCTATTCTCATGGAGTAAATACAACACTTGTAATACATTTTCAGCTCTGTTGAGTGTACGCCTATTGTGCTAAATATCCAACCATTATCTTGTGTGTGAGTTGGTTAGTCCCTGTTTGCGTACATCATAGTTTGTAGTGGGTATATGCCTAACAATCTCCAAGCAAAATGAGATAGGAGCATGTTTGCCAAGCTATTCTGAGATGGAAAAGAGGAGCTGGTTGATTCTTTGGTGCTCATACAAAGCTTCAGTATCAGAGTTCCAGGGAAACCTGGAGAAGACAAGTAGAACTCTCATTGACTTTAGTGATTTATCCTTTGGGGCAGGTCTTGCATTTACATGGTTCCCAATGTTGTCCTTGTCATGTATTATTATTATTATTATTATTATTATTATTATTATTTATATAGCGCTGTAAGTTTACACAGTGCTGTACATACAATCTTATAGTTAGACGGATCCCTGTCCACAGGCTTACAGTCTAAAAGACAACACAAAAGGAAAAGGGGAAGGTGGTGGGAAGGGGATGAGGCCCAGTGGTTCTTCTCTCCCTCTGGGGCCTGGACCAAGGCAGATGGACTGGAGGGAGGGCTTGGGTTCTTAAAACATAGTTAAGAGGAGGCATCCTGGGGCAGATGGCACAATCCTGGGTACGCTTCCCTAAACAATATAGTCTTTAACTTACTTCTGAACCTTACTTTTGTCACTGTGTCAGTTTACTGTTTTATCACTAACTTAAGAACAACAGAGGGAGAGTCCTGTTAGATTATATCCACTCTCCATCTGATCAGCATCCTTGTCTCATAGTGGTCAACAAAGTGTCCTGAGAAGCTTACAAGCAGGGCCCGGATGGCCCCAGAAGCTTATAAGCAGGCTACAAAGGTGATCCCCATGCCCTTGTGTTGCCCCTCAACATGGGTTATATTGCCTGTCCATATCTAGTTCCTATATTAATGATGTAAATCTTTATAAATCTTGATACATTCTGTTCTTGCAGGCAAAAATGAATAATTTTATCATTTCTCTCCTAATTGAAAATTGTGCAGTTTTTAAAGGCTATTTGCAGTTCGAGACTTAGGCCCAAAAAAGGGCTACACAGAAGTACCAAACAAACATGGTTTGACAAGTGGAAGTTCTTTGTGCTGAACATTACTTGCAGCATTCTCAGTATTTCCTGCAACACAAAATAAACAAGGGAAAGGAATAACACCCTCTTTCTGTGCTCTGCTTACTTTCTGTCAACCTGCACCATTGTTTTCAGTGTCTTCCAGACTTAATTTTATCTACTGTATATATTCATATATAAGTCTAGAAATTTAGGTCACAAAATTGACCCAAAAAACTTGAGTTGACTTATCCATGTGTCAATGTAAGAACTGTATCTTAATTCTTACTTAAAGGAAGGAACTATGCCTTGGTGAAAGGCAAGAGTATAATCCGTCTATCCTGGAACCACCAATCCCCACTACTCTCATTCATCCAGCCTTAAAAGTGAGCACAAAGAGCTATGACTGCTGGAATTTTGTAAATTCTTTGTCATGGTTTTGCTTTGCTTTATGCTTTAGATCCTTTGCTGTATACCCCTAAGTTTTACCCTCGACTTATCCATAGGTCATATCAAAATCCATAATTTCAGCCCCAAAACTTGCCCTCTACTTATACATGAGGTCAGCTTATAGTCGAGTATATACAGTATGTTCACTCACCCTTAATTCTAGGATATATAAAGTAATAATTGAGAATATTTTGACTATGTGAAAAATACAGTTCTGCTGTCATTGTACATCTCCTGCTAGAGTCCCATCGCTAGTATTGCTATAAGTGCATTCAAGCAGAAAGACCATCTAAATTCCAGCAGTTCAAATTATTGTTATTGTTAGCAGTTTCTCTTCAGCTCAATTTCCAGCTTATAGTGACCCTGTAACAGAGTTTTCTTGGCAAGATTTGTTCATTGTCATCCTCTGAGGCTGAGAGAGTGTGATTTCTTCATTGTCTCCCTGTGGGTTTTGATGGATGAACTGGAACTTGAACCCTGATCTCCAAAGGTCCTGGTACACTGCACTCCACTCCACTGGTTCTCAAAACTGGTGCTGTTCCCATGCCTTTTGTGTCTCTTTTCCTAGTATTTTGCTTTTTCTATATGTGTTGTTACTGCTGCTTCCTTTTCCTTCTTTACGGTTCATATATAGCATCTCTTTCCTAATGGAAAGAAAGATCTCCTGTGCCAACAATCCCCAGTAGCTTCTGGGAGACAAATATTAATTCTGTATCTCATCAGTTTTTTTTTTTTTTAAATACTCAGACATGTCTGTTTAGGTGGAAGGTTTTGTCTAGTGATAAGACCTTCACAAATACAAAAGAGATGAACTTCAAGGATTCTTCACTTCATGGGCCCAGATTCCTAATCAGTATAAGTAGAGAAATGAGGCATTATTGTTGGGCTAAGTGTGCTGGGAATAATAGTCTATAAATAAGATTTTATGCATGTAATAAATTACATAGAATCATAGAATCATAGAGTTGGAAGAGACCACAAGGGCCATCCAGTCCAATCCCCTGCCATGCAGGAACTCTCAGTCAAAGCATCCCCGACAGATGGCCATACATATTCTGTCCATTACAACATATTGTCTTATTCCAGGATATATTAACTTGTGTGACTGGTCCTAAATATGGCTTGGGACATTTGGCTTAATAACTAGTTTTACATCCTCTCCACTTTTGAAGAATGTCCAGAAATGCCAGTGGAAATGTCTAAAACTACTCTCTGGATTTTAGTTATTTACTTAAATTTTCAATCATATTTCATCAGTGATTGTCACTCAAATTAATTCCCAGGCTCTGGGATTCTCTTCCTAAGAGATCTAGACTAGCTTCTTCCTTGCTGTCCTTCTGTCACCAGGTGAAAATGTTTTTATGAATTGATTGTTTTGCAAGGAAAGAGCTTTATTAGTGTTTTTGCTTTTTAATTGGTACCTTTTAATTGATTTTCAATTTGTGTATAATTTAATTGCATTGTAAGAATAATATTTGTTATGTTTTTATGTCTCTGTGTTTTTTTAAATTATTATTTCTTTTATTTCCTAAGCCATGTTGCCTCCCTGATCCTTTAGAGATCCTTCCTACTTAGAACCTCATATTCATATGATGGTTCCCCACATGTGGAGAGCAAAAACTTTCTATTGGTGTCTCTTCAAAAATTCAAAAATCTTGTTCAATTAGAATACTATGGATTAAAAGAAATAATATTGCTTCTCTTCCAATGCAACTTAAGTTAGTACCTGCATTCTTATAATGCTGTTCCTGATGGGGCTTAAGTTTGAATCAGAAAAAAAATGTATCTGTACATTTGTGTACAGTAGTACAAGTTTTAACAAAGTGAAGGAGTAAATGTTATAGTTGTGTTAGCGGACTTTCATTTACTGTATCTTTCACAGTGGTCTTATTTATAATTCCATGTACAGAACTGAAATGGAGACACAGACAGTGACGATATTGCTCATGAGCCAGACAGATCTTCTTCCTAAGTTGCAGGATGGTCATATTTAGATATTTAACGTATCTTTGTGGGCAATATGTCAGAGGAGAAATACAAGAATAATATGCTGGGCCATTGCTAGGCATCTTTAAATCCAAATAAGTTATGACCTTTTTTATCCTTATTATATTCTTCTATCCTGATACTAGGCCTTTCTAGGACAGTGAAAGATCTTGCTGACTTATAGAACTAACAGTGTCATCTCAGTTAATTAAACAGCATAATCAGCCTTTACTAAATATTTCAGTGAACATATGTGGAAGGAAGTGTGGATGCCTCACTCTCTTCTTCCAAGTAGGCATCTTGCAGTAGGACTATTTCTTTCTTGTTTTACATTAATAAAGTCTTCACTCTTCCCACTGTTAACACCTACGCATGTACTGAACGTCTCCAAGGAGACAAGGAAACCCTTGAGTCCAGCAATGGTGAATCCTCCAATGAGGCAGCTAGCAAGAGGCAACTCCTTGAGGCATCTAAGCTTCCAGCTGTCCTCCTGCAGACATTAATTTCCTTCTGGTTCCTACAGGCAGGCATTCTTCTTTGCATCTGAAATGTTGGTGAGTGCTTCAGGTTTCTCAAAGTGAACTGGGTGGGGAAACACTTCATACATCTCTGTTCATTCCCCAGTTTCCTATTTATGTCACCCGGCTGCTACTCTCTCAACAATTCCAAATGTATTTCCAGCTCTGGCACTGCCACTGTTGACTCCTTTTATAGCTTTCCCTCTTCACTGTTTCTTAAATCCCGCAGTTGCTGACATTTCACAAGATTCTCCTTTTAATGCTGGTATCTAACTTTTCATCAGATTTTAGGCCCTGAGTTTCAATAAATTTGAGGTGCTGCATTCTGCTGTGCCAGATACAATCTACTTGTTTGAAGAGTGGAGTCTATTTTCATCAGATTTGCAGTGGAAAACTACGTCTTCTTTATTAGTTTGTGCATGTGCTACAAAGTTTTATTCCCCCTTTCTTCCACATAATGCATAGCTAACATGTAGCATTGATTGTCACAAGATATGACAATGGTGAATTGCTTGGATGGCTTAAAAAGAGAAGAGAGCTATCAATAACTATTAACTTCTAATCCTCATGTAATATTCAGAGGCATCATATCTCTGATTTCCAGAACAACAATCAGGAAATGGCTGTACCTATTGTATACCCTCTCTAGGAATTTCCCCAGTACTTAAAAGTTTCATACAAAGTGGTACATGAAATGAACATTTGGTTTGAGACATGAAGAGTATACCCATGATATCTAATCTGAGGCACTAACAAAAATTGCACATTTATTATCCAGCTTCCTTGTAAAAAAATAAAAGGATTTTCATTTTGGGGGCTAAAGGAGACTCTATATATCAATAACCATAGGACTTCCCTGTTCAGATGTTTACTTCTTCCCATAGTGAGAGGAAACAGGAGGAGGCAAGGCAGGAAGTGAGGATATAAACCCAAGATTGGTTTCAGATTGCCCCAAGGAGAATCCCAAAAAGGAAATAATGTATGAACAAAATTAATATAACTACTTTCATGTAATTTGTGCCTTCAGTGGGGAGGAATACAATGGTTATCTCAAAAGGTATACATGTCTCTAAGGAATCTAATCTTGTGTCCTTTTAGAGAGTCTCCAAAGAGCTTGAGATGTTGCCCATTGATGACTTATTAAACTGTAAGACTACAGTAAGGTTGTGCTCTTCCAAGAAAAAAATCACCCCTTGTCTGTTCCTCCTAGAGTAATTATGATTTTGTACATCATACTGTAAAATATTGCAATATTGTGCATCATATTGTTTTAAAAAAAACAATCTGGGGAACTGACAGTCTCTACTATGAAAGCTCCAGTTGTTCCAGCCCCCACCCCCCACCCCAGGTTAGGGCCAGAATGTCAAACCCTGGAGGTATACTTGAAAACAATTTATTAGCACAGTCAGTCAACTGGGGTCACTTTGCTCATTCATTTTGTGCTGTACAAAAAGTCATCATTGCCATGTGAACATCTGAGCATTGATTTTCTACTATCTGTTAGTGTGATTGTTTCTGTGTCACTGCTGTTTTCCACTGCCAGCCAAGTCTTTCTGAATTTCTTTGGTGAGCCCACCTCTGAGAGAATGAACTAATAGAATAATCACACAATTTGTACTATGACATTTGTTTCTGTTTTTCCCCCCTTAGGCTCTTCAGGTAGCAAGGCAGCTTCTGTTACAGCAGCAGCAGCAACAGCAGCAACAACAACAGCAGCAGCAGCAACAACAGCAGCAGCAGCAGCAACAACAACAACAAATCAGTGGGCTAAAGTCTCCCAAGAGGAATGACAAACAGCCAGCCCTTCAGGTAAGAAGATGTGTCTTGCCTTGACTTAAAAGCCTCAGTTGACAAGGGAAAAAATAGTAAGGATATAAAGAATAATTGCAGTTGTTGGTTTTTTTTTTAATCCTTGTTGAGAAATGGTGGATCAAATCATTGAAACAACACATGGAAGAAGTGGTAAACTGTTACAAGATTTTGTTTACACTGTCATTATTTAAGAACAACAAAAATCCCCCCCCCCCAAAAAAAAAAAAAAAAAAGAACAAGAAAAAGGTCAAAGGAACAAACATTTGTTATACAAACTTTTTTTCCAAAAAATAATGTATTCCCAGAAATACCACTATGTGCAAAATGACAGTATTTCTTGCACATACTAAGTTTTTTGCGCAAAAATATTTTTTCTGCCAAAAAAACCTAAAGTGTGAAAAATAATTGGAAAACAGGTAAACTCATAATTTTGCACAGAAAGAATCATAGAATCATAGAAATTTAGAGTTGGAAGAGACCACAAGGGCCATCCAGTCCAGCCCCCTGCCGTGCAGGAACTCCCAATCAAAGCATACCCGACAGATGGCCATCCAGCCTCTGCTTAAAAACCTCCAAAACTTTTGAAACTATTAGTTTTTGAATCAGAAGATGTAATCGGTGAAGATTCATACCTCTAACAGGTCATCTGAACAATGATTTGAAAATTTTAAAAAACACTTCACTGTCCCTGTTGGTTTTTTCTGATTCAACCATGCTTGGAAGTCTGAAACCTGTGGTAGAAGAGTAACAATGCTGAATGGTTTTTGTTATTTTCACCAATAATACAAATAATGTGGACAGTTTTTCCATGTAGTTGCATTTGTGAAAAAAAAGCAGTTTCTAAAATTAGAGGAACTCATCAGACATCCTATGTCCACTGGAAGTAAAGGATTTCTTGAAGAATTGATAGTCCTTTGAAATGAAAGATTGGTTGGTAGCCTAATTTAGAGTTAGCGAAGCCAAGCTTGTATGAACAACTTTGAATTATAGAAATTTCGGTGGTGTAACTTTGTGGTAAAGTTTGAACATTTTGATGAAAGAAAGGCAGTCTTGGTCAGACATGTTCTGCACAAATTATGGAAACTTTGATGTGGAAAAAATCTTCTACTAATCTCACTCTTAAGCTGGAGTGAGATCTCTTCACAGAGATTTCCAGTTTCTCCACAGAAATAGTGTACAGTATTTCATAAAAAATGAGAAATTTTACAAATATTCTTCAAATCAGTTCATATCAGGTAGAAAGTGTTACTACTGTTACAGTATTTTCCCCAATACCATATAACTATATTATATTACCATTGATTCACTCCTTGCCCTGTATAACTATCTTTTCTCCTTCCCTCAAGTAATAGTAACTTTAAAAATTACTTTATAATTATGAGGAGGCAGTGTTGCTAAATGACGGAGGTGAAATATCACATGCTTCAAGTGTGGGCTCTCACTATGATGCTTTATGCTGATGACTTGTGGGTGCTATGGCAACTGAGACATCAGTGAGCTGGATAGAGAGAGTGTGTTTTGTACCAAAGGCCAACAATTTGTACCATTCTGATTTTTCCTTTAAGAAATGGAACACTAAAGAGATTGGCTTTAATCCAGTTAGTCCCAACTAAAAGAGCTGTGTTGAATCATTGGAGCATACATAAGTGTTGATTTAGCAAATTATCATTTAGTGGGGCATTTATAGTTGGGACTAACCATTGGATTTAAGCCTTTTTTTAAAAGTAATTGTAGTTGGCTAAAACTTGTTTTGGTGGTATAACAACTGTTCCATACCCTCATGAAAGCCTTCGACCTTAACTTTAACTTTCTATACTTTGGTTATCCCAATTGTATGGTTAAGGCAGATTAAATTATGACACAGGGGCAGTTAAGATTCATCATAAGAACCGGTACATTCCATGGTGGTGCTCAACCTTGTAGCACTCAGTGTTTATCTTTATAGAAAATGAATATTATTTCAAATGTCATCTCTTGGTAAATGTGTATTTACAAACATT
This sequence comes from Urosaurus nigricauda, assembly GCA_034509955.1. NCBI lineage: Eukaryota > Metazoa > Chordata > Lepidosauria > Squamata > Phrynosomatidae > Urosaurus > Urosaurus nigricauda. The sequence continues at coordinate 293,034,932 of JAOEGL010000002.1, forward strand.
TTTGTGAAAGGACTAAATGCTGAATCCATGCTGTTTTGTTCAGCGTTCAAAAATATCTTAGTTTGTCAATCCATAACTGATCCATTTGCCTTTTAATAGACTCTCTTCTACTGGGGACATTTTTAATGAGATATTGTGCTGGCAGGGCCTAGTGTCAGGTACTAGAAGAAGTGCTTTGTTGTGCAGATGTCTTAAGAATTGCTCCAGAGGATGAAATATGACTGTGTTGACCTTTCAGCTGTGAGCTTATTTGTCAGAATTCAAATAAGTTGAAAGGATCAAACCAAACAGTTTCCGTAGTCAGACTGGGAATTGTGTTTCAGAGGTCAACAGTGAGGGCCACGTTGCAAATTCCATAACGTAGCCAATTGTTGGTACATATTAAAGTATTGGAGCTACTTCTGCAGTCAGAGACACAATTAAAATTCTAATTTATTAATGTATACAGAGAGCTGGTCTAACCTGTCACTCACTGATTCAAATGACTGCCCATTCTTTTTCCACCCTTGCTCCTTGAGCTTTTGCATCCTTAAACCTACTCGTGAAAATAACAGAAACTGTGAGCCCAGTGGCACAAAAAAGATGTGTATTTTAAAAGGGCTTGAGCATGAAGGAGAAATTGTTGAAGAGAACAACACAAATACACACATATCTTGTCTTGTTCTACTTGACAAGGCGAGATATGGAATATCACTGTTTTTGTCATTTTGTCAACATTCAGTTACCATACTCAATCTAAATCGATGATATTATTTCACATTGTTCTTAGTTTAAACTACACAAACTAGATTCTTCTGGCACTTAGCAAAAGAACAAATGTATTTTTTGTTTTTAAATCTTAAAATATTGTTAACAGGTTAATTAATATTGCTTAATAAAATTCTGGTTAACTAAAATAATAATAATAATAATAAGAAGAAGAAGAAGAAGAAGAAGAAGAAGAAGAAGTTGTTGTTGTTGTTGTTTATTTCTAGCCCACCCCTCTGAACGAGCAATTGGGATGGGTTACAGAAGAGAGTTAAAACAACAGCAGTTAAAACATCTGATACCATCCCTGCCTCCCCCCAAAAAAGGATTAAATCAAACAACAAGTTAAAACGTAGCATACACATTGGATACCTTTTTTTAAATGTTTTCTGGAATTTATTGATTGGATGTATATTTTACTTTTGTCCTAAAATTATAACTCAGAATAGCTGACAACACAAAACAACATCAAGTAGTAAAACAGAATTAAGTCAAGAGTATGTTTTTGTTTTGCTTTTTAGAAAACTGAAACACAGTTTTAGAACACATCACCAAAACAAAGTACAGCACCTCAGTGGGTTTCTATGGCCAAGGGAACCCTGTTCTCTAGAATCGTAGTCCAGTTCACAATTAACTAGTGTAAAATGGCTTTCTGAATACTGTAAATACACACAAAATTTATGGTCATCCACTGTCTCACTTTGTCTAAAGTAACAGTGTCTGGGATGTGCACCAAGCAAGAACTAAGGAATCAAAGTTGATACATTGTCACATTTTTTAGGAACGCAACAGTGAAAGTAAAAACATTCCATATGTCAGCACTGGTCAATTTGTGACATCACATGCCTAAAGACTGTGATGCAAGAATACAACCCAGTTTAATTCTTCCACTTGAATTTGTTTTCTTTCTTTCTTTTCCTCTTGACCTTGACAAGTATTGTTGGAGACACCTTACAGCACATTTCATATTTTTTACATATAACAATTTTTTCTGAGATGTGATCTACATCCATGTTTTAAAAAAATAAATCTCCAGATACAAATTCTGTGACTTGTGTTTTTAAGGATAGTTAGTGTACAATTTTGTCTTTTATTTGGCAGAGAGCTTTGCCTTCACAGCGCAATTATATAAACAAAAGAAATGTGAAAGTTTAAAGATCTGGGTTTAATATCAAGAAATTGGACCACAAAAATACCAAAACTGCAAAAACAACATAGGTAGAGAATAAATATTCAAAGTCTTTGTGGAAATATTTGCCATTTATGTCACCTTCTGATTTCATGGCATGATATAACCCTGGAGATTTTTATCTTCACCTGGCCAGGATGTGAATATCTAGGAATAAACTTTACATTGCTTACAATATGGACTTTTAATCACTGAGTTTTTAATCACTGCTTTTTCCTGTTGTTTCATCTTTTTGATGCCAACTTAGTTGGCATAATTATATAAATTTGGGGGAGGGGATAAAAATATATGCCTTTTATTTAAAAAATCAAACTATGATTTGGTGACATTAAACTCTGTTAGTAAAATTGTGTCCTGAGTTGAAAACTTTTTCAAAATGTTTGAAAGCTCATCCTGATGTTTCATATTTCCTAAGACTTTGCAATATTAACATAGCATTAACAAGAGATGAAAACTGTGTGTTTTGAAAAATTTAAAAATAATTATAACTCACTTTTTATTAAATAGTAATATCTACGGTGACTCCCAACATATAAACTTGAAAGCTCTAAAGAACAAATATCACAATAACATGAAGTAAGCTCATGAAACAGAAAAAGTAAAACAATGGTGTTTCATATAACTGTGGAAGGAGAGACACTGCAAACAAAACACTACCATAGAAAAGTTGTCATAAAATTACAGAAGTCCTGTGAGTGAGGGGAGAAGGCAAATAGAATACAATTCCAGGGATTTATACTAATATCTGAAAAACTCCTGCCCACATGCCTGCCTGCCTGCCTGCCTGAAGGCAGAAAATTGTAGAAACTGGCCTACATCTAAGAGGAGGAAGACACACGTCAGAGAAAGCAGATTTTAAAATATCCTAGATTCTGATCATTAGGCCTTTGTAATGATAATAACAAAAATGACCAATCAGTATCTTCCTTCCTTCCTTCCTTCCTCTCTTGTATCTTTTTCTTACATTTTACTTCAGACATGTGCCATCAGCCTTATGAAATAAAAAGGCAAAATACATGAGAATTAGAGAGTGCAATGGTAAAATAGAAGAGGGAAATTAGTTCTTCAAGAACAAAATGAAGAAAGCTGGAAGGTCCAATTCAAACCACCTTAACCTTACAATAGTTTGTCATATTCTGAGAATGAATGCAATTGGCTATTTCAGGCCCTTAGACCATTTTAGATCCAAGATAGACTTTTTAAAAACTGGAAATAAGCAATTGGGGACATTAGAAATAAGCAGTGACTAGTGAGGAGTGGGTGCTCTGGTGGGTGTCAGGGAGCTTCATGTGGGTGGGTGCTCTTCTTCTGCCATCCAGACTTTCTATCTTGGTGGTAGGCCACTGAGTAGATCCTCTGAAAATTATCTTATAGCAAGAGAAACTTCATAGAGCTATACGCAGCCCTGCAAATATATTGGGCTCAAATTGTTTAGGACTTTAAAGTTCAACACTAGCCCTTTTGCGCACTTGTCCTGAAAATCTTCCCTTGATGGAGGGATCATTTGTTTGAATAGTTTTTGATCGCTCATGCAGTCCTAGAGCAAATGCAGTCCTAGAGCAAATGGGCAATTCTGATGAGTACTGTTCTTTTTAGCAGCAAGGTAAAAGCAAGTTTCTGAAACTGCTAATTTGAAAATGGATAATGCTATGTTGCTTTCCTCCTTGCCACAGTCTCTCTTCATAGAAGATGGGTGTGCAGTCTCCTAGTGTCCCATGATCCCCATTTCTTTTTACTGGTGGCATAGGACAGAGAATGCTTCTTTTCCCCTCTGCCATTCTTTCTAGTTCTTGTAGTTCCTGTGTTTCAACAGCTTGGGGTATGTAGACTTCTGGTTTCCCAACATACCATTTTTTAAAAATGGTTTACATATAACTGTAAATCAGGATTAGCACTACCTGCAGAAGCTGGAACCACTGAATTCTCAAGCTCTCCTGCCATGGGATATGTAATGCCAGCTTAAAAAACACATGACTTGTTTAACTAATCAGGTTTTAAAACAATCATCTTTGGTTCATATGTAATGACAAGCCAAGATCCCTCAAAATTTAACTAGTAAAAAATCTAACCCGAGTACAGTCCTTCTTCATAGCATATGTGAAGAAAAGAGGACCAGGAGTCTTTGGAGCCTGAGACTTGGTTTGAGCTCATTATATATTGTGCACAAATATGTCACACCATGATATTATGTGTGAAGCAGCCTGTGTTTTGCATTGATGACATGTAAGCAATGAGCCACATATTCACCATCTTAATAAGGATGATTTACAATAGTTACTTAGACATTACTTTTACATAGATACTAACCTAAAGCTTATGGCATCACTTTTAATTCTGTTATTTTATCTCAACAACATATGCAGGCTCATTAACATTTTATAGTTTGAGGCTATGTTTCAATTTTTGACAAAACAGTATAATAATACTCATTGTTCTCAATAATCTGATCAGAGCAGATATTATAAATAGCGCTGTGGGAAAAGAAGTAGAAAAGATTCTGTTTTAAATACTTCAAGTTTAAATGATTGGTTCTTTCCTAACAATAAAGAGAACAATAGCATTAGATATAGGGGTGTGTTTGCTACATTTATATTTTGCCTTTTTTCCAATGAGCCCAAGGCTATGTGGTTGTCCTTCCAATTTTTATCATCACAACAACCTTGCGACGTAAATTAGATTGAGAGGTAGTGCCCAGCCCAGGTAGCCCAGTGAAACAGTACCAAGCCCATGGTCACCTGGCAAATTTCATATCCGAATGGAGATTTAAAATCAAGTTTTCCCAGTCTTAAGCTAATTGATGCACATACTGAAGCAGCAATCTCACTTCATTGTGTTGGAAACAACAAGAAACTTCTCCTCCTGTCACCCTTCAGATATGGGGAAAAAGCACATGATGCAAAACTTTTGATGCTAAAGGTGGAATTTTCTGAACAGTAGCAATAGCATCTCCCACCATCCCAAAATAGGTGGTTGCAATGTTAAAGGAGTGACCTGTATTCTATATAAAACTTTTAGTAAAAAAAAAAAAAAATGAAGAAGGTTAGGCCTCTTTATCTGGATAACACTTTTTGGCTAGGTCAAGGATGAAGAGGAAGAGAAGAAGTACTACTACTCTTTTCTCAAGACTGTTGTGTTTTAGTAGTACTTCAGAATTATGTGTCATAATAAAATATCTCTGTGACCACCCTATGTCTCTGTATAAGCCATGTTCCAAGAATTTTTCTTAATCACCTTTTTCCCCCTGGGAGTTGATAATTCTGCCATGTCATTGCACTGGGCATGGCTGAACCAAATAACACCAGATGATGTGATACAGCAATATTATCTGGCCTTAGAGGAGTATCCTGGTTGATTTCCTGCATGAATCAATTTTCCAAGTTTGCTTCCTTCCATTTAAGTTGTTCAGACTGGAGATGCACATGGCTACAAAGGTGTAGTCTTGTCCCAGCAGAGATAATTCTTAGCCCCACACACATTCTGTGTCTGTCAGGTTAAGGAGTCCACTACTCCTGAGATCATATTTTCAGCAAGCTGTAAAAAAAAAAAAAAAAAAGGAAAAAAGAAAAGGGGGGAAAGGAACTTGTATTGTCAAGTGCTTGAAGGGTCTGGACCCCTTCTAGTGACCCTAACACATATGTGGTATTATGCTGCTTGTAATAAATTGATTGGAAAAAGAAGTACTTTTTGTAAAGAGGCAGACAGCATCATTAGTGTAAAGTGAAAATTTCTAGAAAATATATATATAGGGGCTGCAAGCTTATACAATGTGCCAGAACATATCTCAGGTTTTGTTGCAAACATTATCAGGGAGGAAAACAAATGAAACATACTTGACTGGTCAGAAATGTGTAAATTGCTGACAAAATGACATATGTAATTAAGAGTGCTCCTGCCATTTTACCTTGTGGTTTACACCTACAGTGTTGAAAAAGAGAGTGACTCCCACCTCGCTAATTACCATTATCACTGAAATGGTAGGGTTTGAGTCATTAGTTCCATGTGCATTTAATTAGAGGAAGGCTGAAATTGGATTTAACTTATTACTTTTTCATGGATCACTTTCTTGTCATCACTTCAAATTGGATTGCAGCCCCAGGTAACTAATTATGAGAGCCACAGGATCAAGAGTGAAAAAAAGGTAATTAGGAATAACACAGTTGGACCCTTGCTGATAGTCCACTTGTGCTTTGGGGGAAAAGAGAGAGCTGCATTTTGTAGTATTATAGATTATGGAGTTAAAGGTATGCAATATTACTAGGAATCATGGGAGCTTGACACCACCTATAGTGGTTTATATGATGTGCAGCTGAGTTGAAGATGTTGTATCAACATGGTTCCACAATCAGCCCCTTAATACCAAGATTAAACTTGTAAAAGCAACAGATTGGTTGAAGGCATGAGGCATTTCAACAATTGTGTAGTCAGGGGTCTTTTACATGTATGATTACATCAGAGCTGTCAAGATTCAAGATGGTTCTTAGCTATAGTGAGGAGTCTTTAAATACAACAAGTTTACACTTGATAATATTTTAATGAAGGTACTTGATGCTTCAACATGATTTGCATACCTGATGGGGGATTGTTTTCAATAAGGAGCGGTCAGGGCATTGCAGATGTAATGTGCATGTATATTCATCTTTGGTGTTGCATTCTGGAGAAAAATACTTCATTTCCATGTGCAAACCAGATATTTGTAACTACAGGTGATACTTATCATTGGCATAATCTCAGAGGATGGGCTTACAGATCTTAAAATACTGTCTGCTTTTGATATGCTTTCCACACATTTCACATTTGAACTTAAGGTAAATTTGACCAGAGTAATATGTATATGGATATTTTTTTGCTATGCATCACCAGAAAGTTTTGAAATATAGTAATGGAAGATATACGTATTTTTAAAATGTTCAAATTCTGCAGCCACACTAGACTACAGAATTCAGTGAAACAATAAATAAATGGTTCATTTGTTTTGAACAATTGTAAGATCTACTATTCCAAAACTATGGAACTCGTGATGGTAGTTTGGGTAGCATAGTGCAAGATGGAACTAGGAGAGGTAGTTGTTGGATAACTAGATTTACAGTAGGTTTATGGGAAATGTTTATTTCTGGTAAGTTCTATTCAACTATTGCAATTGCCTCAACTTCAGGATAGACTATGGCATTATGACATTTCTTCACACAGTGGCTACTATGTATTTGGCACTGTGTAAAATGTTAGGTGGCTCAATATTCATATCAAATTCAATTTGCAATTGAAAACACTAAAAATGATAATTTAGAAGGGAACATTTTCAGTTCATATATTACATTTTTAAATATAACTTAAAATATTTTAGGTGTGCGCTTGGATGCTGCAGACAGATTTGCCAACATGTGTATCATTCTAGTCAGCTAATAAGGAAGCAAAGATCAGCTACATCCTCCTTTGGATGAGCTGCAGACCCCCATGGTTACCACTAACTGAACACACATACTCCTCCATATAAAGTTAATTAGAGCCATATTCATGACCATTTGACTTCTGCTAGGTTGGTCCATGACAGGGTAGTCACGTGTATATTGATACCAGGCACTGAAATCAATTCTTGTCATCTTATTGCACATTACCTGAAAGAGATCTGCTACTATTGCTGCTGCTGTTACATTTCCAACACAGAATAATACCTAAAAGTTGTGGAGTTGTTTTGTTGTTGTTATTATTATTGTTATTGCTTTTAGCAGAATGGCTTTTCAGCACATTATCAACTCAGTTCACACATCCACAACTCACATTCACACAAGGCGTCACCACATAGTCTTTTTTCCAGAAACGTGTACATACTCTTCCCTGCTAAGAACCCAAACTGTTGCGAGAATTGACTAATAGATCCTTACTATTAATGTCATGCTTTGACCTTATGGAGTACAGTCCAAATAAGATACCCAAGAGCCAATGATCCAACACTAGGCCAGCCAAAGGTGTATCTAATCCAACTCCTTCTCAGCACAGAGGTGTTAGAAAGTACTGTAGTTAGGATTGCCCTCACCATGGCTTAACTTGGTGCCAGCATTGAGGCTGTATCTCTTGGCTGGAGGAGGCATGGATCTGGCATAATGTGGCTCTTCTCTTACGCTATCCTTCTTTCATTCCCCCTTTGGCTCTTCTAACGATAGATTTTAGCCCATGCAACAGATCTGTTTGAAGATCTTTGAGATCATTTGGCATAATAGGATTCTGTTAGCAGGAAGACATCTCTGCTGGCAGAAGTTTTGTACCTAATTCTATGCCCCTATAGCTGACACATCTTTGAGTTGGAATTGCATTGTTTGGTCATACTATAGACACACAGTTTCCTAAAACGATTTGGAAGAGGGTTTTTTATGAGCAGATAATATTTATAATTAATATTTGTAAACTGTTAAATGAGTGTGAGTCACTCATTTTATTGTGATTAATTTATATGAAAGGTATGAGAGACTTAAATAAACATCTGTGGTAGTGGTAGACTTCAGTTAAAGAAAGTCATTGTTTAATCCTGATTTATTGTTAAATAAATTAGATATATGAAAAGATCACACTCACTTTAATAAAGAACAGAAGGTAGGACTACTAAACATACATCTTAAATTGATTTAGAATTTTAGTCATGGTATTTATCTGTGGTTGAAAAGGGAAGCAGCCTGATACCAAGTGATGTAGTGTTTCCATTTTCCATATGACTGTCACTTTGTGTGATAAAAGCACATTCATTTATTTGGTAAGTCTATAGGAATTTCTGACAAAGTGCAGAGGTCGCTTTGTCAATTTGAGTAGGCAGCATGCTTGTACTTCTGGTTCCTACCTCCAGTTCCCAAATTCTGCTACAAACTGTGGCACTATTTTGACACACACTGCCTAGAGGGTTGCAATCTTCATCATATTAATGCACAGCATTTTAGCTTGTCCAGTGGACAGAAAATTTCCTGAAGCCAAGAATAACAGCAGTTGATTCAGGTGCCTTAAGAACAGAAGCAACAGTGAGGGGCAACCTGGTCCACTTGGCAAGGTGCCCAGGCAGGAAAGCCAACTGAGATTGAAAAGGGGCAAGACTGAAGAACCATGAAAACCATGGGGATATATTTACAGAGTTCAATGCCTGAAAAAATTGCCTTGTGTGATCATCTTTGCTTTTTCCTACCGATGCAGTTTGCCAAAAGGTTCAGAAGTGTTTATCAGATTACTCTGGATGAACAAAAATAGACTACAGCAGGATAACATCTCTTTTACAAATTCGTACTGATTCCACTGTGCTTATCTGCACATTCTGTACAAGAATACTGAGAAAAAGGATGTACGTATACAGTGTTTGTTTGTTTCAGTTTTTAGACTGATTTACTACCAGCAGTCTAGCCAAAGTGGTTGACAAAATGTATAAGTGTACAGAAATACTCAAGGACATTGGCATATCCACAGTAATGTTTGCAGAGGAAGAATTTATAGATGGGCCTCACATGCCATAGAATTAACATTATGGTGCTATGAAAGAATCCAGTCAATGTCTATACAGTAGCCTGAGTGCTTCTGTATCAAGATTAAGCACATGGAGGGCCAGTAACTGTTTGGGTTTACCACTGTGACTGTTCCTGTTCTCTGGAAAGAGAATGTGTCTTTATATTAAATATCAGATAGTTATTCCTTTCTGTTCTTCATTTGCCAGAGGGTTGGAATACTTAGCATGGCAGAGTGGGACAGGACAGATGGACTGCTTCATCCTCCTAGGTCTAGATCTAGGAGGATGAAGCAGTCCAACTTTCTTGTCCCACTCCACCCTGCTTAGTACCCTGTCCTTCTGGCAAATCAAGAACAGGGTAACCCTATACATTATCAAGATCTACAACTAAATTGAGGAAAGTAATAGTATCCCTCTATTCTGCTTTGGTCAGACTCGCCTGGAATATTGTGTCCAGTACTAGTGACCAGAATTCAAGAAGGATGTTGAAAAGCTGGAGTGTGTTCAGAGGAGGGTGATCAAAATGGTGAAAGGTCTGGAAACCATGCCCTATGAGGAGTGGCTTAAGGATCTGGGTATGTTTAGCCTGGAGAAGAGAAAGTTAAAACATGACATCATAGCCATGTTTAAATTTTTAGACGAATGTCATACTGAGGTTGGAGCAAACTTGTATTTTGCTGCTCCAGAGATCAGGACATGGAGCAATGGATTCAAGCTACAGGAAAAGAGATTCCACTTAAACATTAGGAAGACCTTCCTCTAGTATAACAGTTGAATACACTGGCTTGTAGAGTGGTGGAGTCTCCTTTGGTGGCTTTCCAACAGAGGCTGGATGCCATCAGACAAGAGTGGTTGGATTGTGTATTCCTTCATGACAGGGGGTTGGATTGGATGGTCCTTGTTGTCTCTTCCAACTCTAGGATTCTATGATACTGTTACTTTTCCAGGTTTGCAGCAGGCCATTAACTCCCCTTGGAGAAGAAATGCAGTGGAAGTTGCTTGGATAGTGTTCTGATGCTTTTAATGTCCCCACATTCCAAGAATAGTCCTGAGGCCAAGCTGGAGTTTTTAATTCAATAAATTAGAGATGGGAATCCCCATTGGGCCTACTGGAGAATGTGTCTGGGCTGTGGGCTTCCAGGTTCTTCAGCCAGTAGATATAGGGGTGTGAGAAATTTGGAAACAGGCAATGTGTGTTGTATGTACATAACCAATGTAATGACAGTAGTTATGAGGTGAAGTCATACCTAGTAACTGATTGTGTGTTCCTTAGATTTTGTTACATAGCTGTGATATCATGGACAAAATATTATAAACATATCGTGGCTGTAGCATGCTTGTGTTAGAAAAGATCAGGAACTTTTATTAAGTTTGTTTTCCTTGTCATATTGTAAAAATTTATTATGTGTACTGTGTATATTAGAAACAGATTTGGGCAATTCTGTCTAAATGAAGTCATCCTGGTTATTTCCAGACTGTCTGTTTTTGGTTGTGAATAATTTTCATACATCAAATGGCAGTCATATTTAGAAGTTCCCCACATTTTTAAATAGGACATTTTCCCTTTTGAACCTTTGTGGAATGCATCAGCATGATATATTTAAGGGATATTTTAGTTTGTGTGACTCTTGTAACCATCTGCATACAGGCTAGTGGATTAAGGTGCAGCTTGAATTTACAAACTGAAGAATAAGACCACATCGGATAGCTTTTTTACTCATTGCAATTTTAGGCTACACATTTATTCTCATTTACCTTGATGGAAACTTTCATGTTAACTAAAATGCACTTATATCCACATCGACATGTATAGGATTGCTTTGATAATCTCACAGTCTTTAAAAATTTGATAAAAACTGCAATCTTTAACATAGTTACTACAGAAAGTAACTCCCATGGAAGTCAGAGGAACTTCTTTCTAAGTAAACATGCTTAAGATTATGCTCTATTTATTTAAACTTTATGGTATCATCTGAAATGTTTAGTACTGAATGTCCTTTGATTTAAACAGCAAATACAGTACAGGTGTTCTCCCATTCAAAAGGGGAATTATTTAAAAAGTATCAAAATATGATATGTGCCTTAGTGTGCATTTTCTAGCCTGTAATTAAGGGTCTGCCTACAGTAACAGCTGAACTGCAAGAGGCTACTGGAAACACTTTTGGATAGCTGTGGTTATTGCTATGTAGTAGCAATAACCAGTGTGATCTGCACTCCAGATGGAACACAGGATCATGAATCATAATGATAATAAGAAAAATTGACCCATCATAAATAAAAGTTCAGCAGAATAACTCACAGCTCTAAATGCTTCAATGGTTTCTGGAATGTCTGGAGGAAATGACATCAGTATACATGTCAGGAGAGTCTCCCTGGGGAAATAATTCCAAAAGCATTGTACCACAATTAGGTAAAATTTCCAGAAATTTTGAAGTAATGAGGAAAAATTGGAGGAGGTCTTTCATTTTTGTGTGTTTAAAATTGAATTTTGTGGATGAAATCTATGCAGTACTTGCTGTGATATCAAAACTAAATTTATTTAATTGCTTTATCAGCATAATAAAATGCTTTATTTATACCTCAGCATACAATATTCACATGGTAGTTTTATGCCCACAAAATTGTGCATATAACCTGTATTGAAGAGAAACCTACAGACTACTGCACCCTGTGCACAAACATTTTCATTTCTGCTAGTTGAGAAGTAGGGGAAAATGAAATCAGAAACAACAGGTTTTGTAATATGCAGTGTCCTGTTTAAACAGAAACAGTCTCATGCAGTCACATTTTTAAGAAATATGCTAGCAGTATATTTGTATATTGAGTTTAGCTCAGAATTCGAAACATTGAATTCTTCAATAGTGTGTCATCATCAGAAGCAGTGAAGCCCCACCTCGCAAAATATGAAGATTGTAGGAAACATCAGATGCAGTACATGTAATCCACACACATACTTGAAACGTTCATAGGAATTAATGTTCTCCGACTGTGAAGTCGAAAGCTTTCATGGCCAGCATCCATAGGTTTTTGTGGGGTTCAGAGAAAGATGCCAGTCACAGATGCAGGCGAAACTCTTCTAGAATATGGCCACATAGCCTGAAAATCCCTATTCTCTGTCTGTGTTGTTTTACATACAGCTCTTCATATTGTGCAGTTCCTAGCATATTGTATGCAGAAAACATCCTTTTGGAAAAAAATTCCAAAAAAAATCTTGGAAAAGAGGGAGATCCCCCTCCCCCCCCCGCCAATTTCCCCAAGGCTTTCACATCTCTATCCACAGCTGCCTTAGTTCAGAAAGCAGGGACACCCCTGGATAATGACCTCAGGGTTCAACAGTCTAGTATGGGAGGTTCAGTGAGTAGCTGGACTTGAAGCCAAGTAGGACCTAGAACAGATCAAGCCTGAACAAGTAATAGCAGTTTCAATTGGGAATTACGTTGTAAAAACACAGAAGAGAAGTGATGCTGCTGCCTGTTCCCAAATGGCAACTAAATGACTGTGTTTTTAATCAAACAATATTTTTAACTAACTATAGTTTTTCTGCAGAGATAGCCTCATATATGACACTACAGTAGTTATGTCTGCAGTTAACCAAGTTATCAATAACCGCAGCCAGATGCTACATGATCATAAGAACCATAGGGTTCATATCTGAGTCAGCTCTTGCTTCAGGCTCCTGAGGTTGCTTGAGATTGCAATAATGTAATTAGATTGATTAACTTTCCTAGATTAGATATTTTGAGAATATGTTTCAACATCCAAACTAATATTTGTGCAGGTTAAGTCTCCCTCATCCAAAATTCTAAAATGCGAAATATCATATGGCTGAGACAGTGATACCTTTGTTTTTTAATGGTTCAGTGTACACAAGCCTTGTTTTGTGCGCAAAATTATTAAAAATATTGTATAAAATTACTTTTAGGTTATGTGTATAGGGTGTATATGAAACATAAATGTTGGGTCCCGTTGCCAAGGTATCTCATTATGTACATATATGGAAATACAAGTATTCCAAAATCTAAAAAATAAAAAACTCCAAAATCCCAAACAGTTCTGGTCCAAAGCATTTCAGATGAGGTCGACTCAACCTGTATATCAAAATATCTATATTAATTACTCTTAAGAGTATACACATTACCTTTTCCAGCTATGCATAACTAATACTGTACTATATAAATAGAAAAACGTGAAACATGACTGTGCAAAACAATCCTTCCCCTTCCAAAAAGGAAAAAAAAATCTGTGTGGAAAAAGTTGTGTGTATGATAGGGTTCTCTATGGTCCACGCTACAGAAATAATCCAGATTGAGACCACTTTAAGTGCCCTGGCTCAGTGCTAGGAAATTCTGGGAACTGTAGTTCTGTGAGACATTTAGCCGCCTCTGTCCGAGACCTCTGGTGCAACGATAAGCTTCAGTTACCAGGATTCCCTAGCACTGAGCCAGGTTAGTTAAAGCGATCTCAAACTGAATTACTTCTGCAGTGTGTTTTGAACCTATGTTGCCATTATTCAAGAGCAGATAAAAGTACAAGGTTGTGGATTGTGCTGAATTTTTTGTTCATATTTGGTACTTAGTCTTTACATTGGCATATATGTACTGTTTCAGGAAGTGAGAGGACCTCACTTGTATGTATATGCACATGAACATAGATATACATACACTGTGTATATGTTAAAAACAAACAACACATACAGTTTTTGGCATTTGCTATTGAAATCAGAGGCAAACTCTCAGTGATACATGTATTGGTTTACACTTTTTTTAAAAAAAAAAAGTTAAAACACAATATCAAATTTGAGATAACAGAGCAATTTAAAGAGCAATTCTACCCATGCCTATTCAGAAGTGAGACCTACTAAATTCCATGTGACTTACTCTCAAGTATATTTATATGTACTGTATATAGGCATATGTAGGCTGCAGATTTACCCATTCCCACTAAATACTGAAATCTATATGGTGGGTTTTTGCCAAGGATGTAAAGAGAACACAGTAGAGATCCTAGTGGGAGATCAGAAATCTAAATATAATTTAAAAAATCATTTAGCTTTATAAGATTTCTTCACCTATGACTCTTCAGGGTGAAAAAAGAATTTTTCTGAGCTCCAGACAGCAGCTGTTTGACTCATATGTTTAAACTTCCAGAGCTAATATTGAAGGACAGTTAAAATCAAGGAAAACTAGTGAAGTGCTGAAGAGTAAGTGAAATTAACACCAATGAAACAATTGAAAATGCCATTTGGAAAGTGGTCCTACAACTTGTCAGATTTATGTCTGAAGCAAAAGAATAAAAAAAATTTAAAACTTCATCCTGTTGATCTTTTTGTCTGTGTATTTACCTTCCAGTCACTTTTCAACTTATGGCCATTTTACCAGTTCCTCCCTCTGAAATATACCCCCAGCACCTGGTATTTGTTGGTTTGTTAGCAGTCTCCAAAGTACAACCCAGGGTTGACCCTGCTTAGCTTCCAAGATCAGATGGTTACTGGTGTTTTCAGGGTATTTAGGCTATTATGTTTGCTGTATATGTAATTTGCCTTTTTTAAAAAGTTTGTTTGTTTTCATCAGTTTGCTTAGAAAAATATACACCCTAGATTTAGACTTGCTGAAAAAGTACTTCCAAAATTATAGTCTGAAGTAAATTTTAATCTGATGTGACAGACAGTTCCAAGAGAGATTTCCAGGATAGTTCATCTTGTTCATGCAGACATTGTGCACCATTAAATGTGTCTACTTTGTAGACAGTATCATATAGTTTGATTAAGAATTAAAAATCTGCAGTACAGGTATAAGTGTTAATTTTTCAAAAATGTGTGTGTGTATGAGATACAGTTAGATTTAAGTAGAATTTACTTCCAAGTATGCATTCAGTGTTTGAGAAATAAAGGTTTCTATTGAGTAAATGTGGCTTTAAGAAATATGTGTTTATATTTATCAAAAATTAGATACACTTAAGAGCTTTACTGTAGAAAGAGATTTACTGATACAAAACAAGTACTAAAACTTGCCCTTTCACATATTATGGTGAATTAATTAATATAGCATCTTGGTGTGAGCAAAATCTTACTGTTTCACTTTAACTTGCTATTGTTTGACCTGATTGTGAAGAATGTACTGTGAAATTTCAACTGTAGGCAGTTTTGAATAATAGTCATTATTTGGATCTCTTCCAGACTGCCTTGATGTTGAGTATGGACTTAAACCTCAAGAGTCACACTTACTGGTGACTTTTTCTTGGAGATAGACAAGGGAGTGCCATTTCTTAGTAGCTTTCAGTTTCATGGAGCATCCAGCATCACAGTAGTAGACTTCAGTTTTCACAATGATATTTACTCCTTTCCTCCCAAACTCCCTGTCCACCCCCCCCACCAGCAGATTTTGCACCATTTAGTCAAAAAAAGGTCAGTCTGTCAACAGAAAGAGTTAATTTATTCCATGTTGCTAAGATGGCTCCAATCATTTTTGGAGCAATGGGTCAAGAAATGGGGTAAAGACTTCACAATGTTAAAAGTACTGATATTAACTGATAAAGCCCTACATCCACTGTATGCTGAAGTTGGCCTCCGTGACTCTGCATTCTGGTTAACAGCTTAGGTTACTCCTTACGATGGATACTAAGGTCAAGACTTTTTGGTTGATGGCCCCCTGCCTGTGGAATTTCTTCTCCTAAAAACAATCTTTGGTCCTCTTTTCTTGATGCCTTATAAGGGATCTTTGTAGTCTTTTATTTTAACAAATTCATGTGTATGCCTTATTACTGCTCCTTATGTTTGTACACCGAAGATACATACCATATATACTCCACTGTAAGTCAACCTCATGTATAAGTCAAGGGCAGATTTTGATAAGGACAGTGGATAAGTCAAGGCTAAAATATAGGGGCAGGTAACAAAGGATCTAAAGCAGTGATTCTCAAACTGTGATCCTCCAGATGTTTTGGACTCCAGCTCCCAGAATTCCTGGCTGATGGCCAGGCTGGCTGGGGGTTCTGGGAGTTGAAATGCAAAACACCTGGAGGAGCAAAGTTTGGGAATCACTAATTTAAAGGATGAAGCAAAAGAAAACAATGTCAAAGAAACTTAACAGATTCTAGCAGGCATAATTGTTTATGTTCATCCTAAAGGTTGGATGGATGAGAGAATAGATTGGGGGGGGGGGGTCAGACCCAGGGAATGGTTTCTTTTACCCTTTTTTTCTTTTAAAATTAAATACAGTACTTACTTTGACCCATTGATAAGTTGACTCAGGGTTTTGGAATCAATTTTTTCATTAAAATTTCTACACTTATACATGAATATATACAGTAATTGTGTTGATTTGTTTTGCTTTCTTATTTTTACTTTAACTTGTCTGTGCAGAACATGCCCTAAAATGTAGGGTAGAACAATATTAAATCAGTACATATTAAGTGCAGGGTGACTTCGTTGGTGACTGAACTAAGGATTTCATGGAGATACTATTGTGTTTTGTAGTTCCTGTGGTCTATGCAATATCCATTTGGCATATCTTGATGTTTATGTGTAATTTTAACAGAAAGAGGGAGGGTTAAGGGGATTATCATCTTTAGTGGCCAACGAGAATACACAAAACCCATCACGCAAGCTTTTGAAACTCCACTGAAATTTTTTCAGATGTAGCAGTACAGAGACTAAGGGATGAAACAAATGGGCCAAAGAAAATGGCTTCAAACCATTTTGAAGGCAGGGCATTTGGTGTTGCATCCCTTCAAAGCAGGAAGAAACCAGATTGAAGCCATGCTCCCAGGCTAAAAAGTGGACCAGAAAGAACCTGGAATATTCTGATTTAGCCCAGAAAATAGGCACCTTTGACCCTTCATATAAATGCCTTGACACCAGGGATGTTATGAAGGAGCAATCCATCCGAACCCTAACTCTAAAGCTGCATATAAATACACTGGTGCAGGTGCACATTTTAAAAGGACAGAGCCAGACGGCACTGAAAAAAGTGAAAGTGTGATCTCTCCGATGAATATAAGTACAACATACACAACCAGACAGTCAAAGAGGGACCATGAGGTGAAGGGGTGTGAAGTAAAGGGCACAATGATTGTGCTTTGCTAGTGTTTTACTGGGCACACTGATGCTCCGATGCCCTATACTGGTAGAGGATTGCAGATGTGACTGTATGGCCAATGAAAGGGGCAGCCATCCAGTGGGATGGCATCTAGGTAGCAGGCAGTCTCCAGCTCTGTGTTTGTGTGACAGTGTGCATGTATGGTTGGGAGGTGACCAAAAAAACCTACCCAACGGTGTGGCTTGATGCTGCACTGTGGTCAGGCCATGTAAATTCGGGCCGCCTTGGGAGCAATGGGGTTTCAAACTGCTTCAAGAGAATGCAGGTTCAAGCCTCTTTTTCCTGCCCATCTGTTCTGCCCATCAATTAAAACTGTAGTGTTGTCTGCTGAAGAAAGTAATTTGTGGCTTCACAAAAGACAAGGTGAGTTTCTTTACTGCTATAGTGGAGTTCAGTATTTACTATCCTTCGTCTCAGTCCCCACATGGCCAAGAAGGGAATGACCTCTACCTGCATTGCACTCCCTCTGAACCAACTGAACTGCAACAGAAAGAACGTCTCATACAAAATGCAGGCCTGTGATTCACGCTATCACTTTTCTTTTCCTGTATGATTTTTTGAACAGCTTTTACTTGACAAAGATGTCAGTGGAGCTGTGAAACTTTCATTATGTGTTTTGTGCATTTTGTTTGGCCAAGAAAGGCATCAATCTTTTGAAGAATTTTGATTTTGTTTTGTTTTGCTGTATGGCCAACATAGCTACCCCTGAACATGTCATGTGCTCAGAATAAATCTCAGCCTGGAAGAGATGTGGATGTCCCTTGTTTAATATGAAAAAAGGAGAAGTATGATGCAGTTATGCTTGCTGTTCCTTCCATATCTACAAATGTTAAATTCAGTCAGAATTGTTAACTTTTATCTAAACTTTACATCTTTAATTATTAATAATAATAAGAAGAATATTTTCTTTTAGTGGGCTTTTGAAGCTTTGGGGTGGCAAATTCATACATAAAAGCAGTTAAAATAAATACCTGAAATTAGTTTCTGAATCCTGTTATTAAAAAAGAACCTTTTTGTTGACAACATGCTATTCCTTTGATTATTTTTTTTTTGTTAATTGATGAAACAAAAGTTATTTCAAAGCAACTGTAACACAAGGTGGGTTATCTAGCATTCCTGTAATGTTGCACTGGCTGTGCTTAGTCTTAATGCTTGACATCTAATAAGGAGTAACCAACCTATTTTTTTAATGCAATTTACCAATTGGGGTCCCACAAAAGGCAGATTATATTTTATGGCTTATGAACAGCAGGGCAGATATTTCAGAAAATCTGCAGATAGCAGTAATTTTGAGGAAAGTGCACAAATGATTTTGAAAACAAAATATTTCTCTGCCTACACAGCTGCATTCACACTCCTAAGACCACAATCCATACGTGTGATGCTTACACCTGATTATAGAGAATGAAATAATGTGTATATGAAGAAAATGGAAATTAAATTCAAAAGCAGAATTAATTCTCTCTGTGAAAAACCTGTAATACCATCAGGGGTGTTGGCATCAGGAATGGACTAGCCAGTTCAGGGGAAAAATAATAACCAGCCTGAACATTCATTTGTATGCTGATCCAAACCTGAACCAACAATCATGTTATGCTTTTATAATAGCCTTCCCCCCAACATCCTTCATTGAGAGATTCTCAAATGTGCATTTAGCAAAGCTTAAAGGAGTCCTGCATGTTTAAAAAACAACCAAGAATCTAGTAGCACCTTAAAGGTGAACACATTTTATTTGCCACAAGTATCTTTAAGATATTCTCAAGACTCTTTTGTTTTCTGGTACATGACTTTTGTTTTCTGATACATGGCTTACATGGCTATTCTACCCTGTACCCCTGGTCAGACCTTGAAATGTTCACTTTTCATTTTATATAAGAGATGCATAAGAGCTACTTTGTCTTCTTGTTAGGAAATCCATTGGCTGCTTGGTGTCACAAGTGCATAAGATGAGAGTCTACATGTGAATTTGTATTATAGAAAATTAACTCGGTTGATTCAGGCTCCTCTTTGAAAGTATGTGACTTCAGCCTTCATGTGTGTGCGTGCGTGTGTGTCATTAACTCTCAGTTTAATTTTTCTGGAAGAGCCATTTTTTCTAACCACTCTTTTCTGTATATCTGAATGTGATAAATACTTAATAGGTCAAGATTTTTCATCTCAGTAGTCATGCCCAGTAACCATCCAGTATGGGTCGTGAGTATTAATATCTTCAAATAATATGAGGTCTAGCTTTTAGGAAAATAAAATTGCACTGCCTAGCAAATCACACAAGCTTTTTAGTATGGTGTGTATTCCATGCTGTGCAGCACTTTATTGGTTTACTATTATCTAATTGTTGTAACCTATAGCTGGCATTGTTTGAAGACTTGGGTTTAGTGGCTGAATATATGAAGAAATAAGGGGTTACTGTGGTCACTCACATTCAAATGCATTCAACATTTGACATGCCCAAGCAAGCACAGCCCAGAAGCCAGAAGTTATGGCATCCTGTATTCATATTGCCTTCTTGGGTCAGCATATTTTTTAAAAACTATGGGCGTGGGGATTCTTAAGCTTGTGGCCAACCTTAATGCACTGTTAATGAAGTACATTGAATTAATGGCTCAAAGGTTGGACAATCCTGTTCTGGCAGGAACCGCTTCAGAGGAGTGTAGGACAAAAGAGAAGGATTTAAATTTTAAAGGATTTTGACAAAAGTTGAGGAAATATCATATCTTGGTGGACTATGTTTAAGAGCATAAATGAATTGCCCTTGCTGATCTATAATATATTATTGTATCCATTATTGTCTTTTGCATCCTTCAGCTTTGGGGTAGTTTAAGACAGGAGATAAAGATGGTTAGGACAAGATGGAAAAGTGGCAAAGAAAAGGACAAAGTGAAGCGCAGTGTGGATAAGGACCAGCCAACAAAAGAAATCTTAGCAAGAGACAAGTTTCAGGGTTGATTTTGCTTTTAACTGTACTGTACTTTAGGAATCATCTCCTTCTGTGAGTAAAACTCACCCACTCCAACTGCGGGCTTGCCATCTGGAGATTGGAACATCCGCATTGACCATAGTGGCAGCGTGTGCACATGGCCATGGCATGCTTGTGCTGCCATTAAAAACCATAGTGCTTGAGGTCCCATAGTTTTTGATATCTTCAGGAGGTGGGGGGGGGGGGTGGAACAGAACTCCCACAGATACTAAGGGCCAACTGTAGGATGGCAAAAGGTAAGAGCTTAGTCGGTCCCAGAAGATTCAGTCCCTTTACACTCTCCAATGTGGCACTGATTCTGTCCTTTTTGAATGCCTGGGTGGGAAAACTGCAGAAGCAGCAGTTCTTTGGCTCTTTCCCAAAGGAGCGCTGAGATAGTAGGAGGGATTGATACAGTACTTCTTTCAGGTTCTCTCAGGATGAAGTAAGAGCTTGCCTTTTGCCACTCTACACAGAGAAGGGGATGATTCCTTTTTTATATAATAGTTAACATTGTAACTTAATTCTTACCTTTAGATCCTTTTTGACATATGATGTTTTCTTAGCTCTGCCCAAGCCTTGTTCCCTCCCTAATGCATCACACAGCCACCACTTACCATAGTTTTCTCCTCAGCTATCCAGCCTTTAGAGACATCAAAAAGAGTTATTCCTTCCAGAATTTTGTCAGGGTTTTTTTTGGGGGGGGGCACTTTTTTCCTTTGCTTTGTCATTTACATCTTTCATTACATTCTTCTAATTTTTACCCTCAACTTATCCACAGGCCATATCAAAAATCCATAATTTTGGCCCTAAACCTGCCTTCGATTTACAGATGAGATTGACTTATACATGAGTATGTACGGTATGTTGAGGGCCAGTTGACTTTGGTATTAACCAGTTGGTTTTGGTTCCACTGCATTAAAGGACATGCAAAGGATTGGTTTAAAGACAATGTATCACACACTCTACATGCTATAGAGAAGTTATTGTAAGTGGGATATTCTGTGGTCAAGTTGATCATAGAATCACACTGGAGAACCTTGAAATGCCTAGAGAGGACTTTGGGGGGGGGGTAACATATAGGACTGTAGTGGAGGCCGTGGTAACTACAGTAATCTGCAAATAACCAAATCTGTGAATGTGGCAAGAAAACTGTATTTTTGCTCAAGTGAAATAGAATTCCCTGATTTCATAGAAAGTTTTTCAGCCAAGCTATTCAAAAACTTTGCACATTTTATAGAGTATCTTTCTGAGTACTAACATTCATTATTTGTAGATAATATGTACTATGGTATCTCCACTTATTGTGTTTGCACATGACAATGGGTTTTGTTTTGTTTTTTTTTACAAATTTCTCCCTGCTGGATGAGATTATGAGAAGTTTTCCATGATTTTGATTTTTTAAAAAGACTTTTAATGAAGTGTTGCCACTAAAAAAAACCTGCTGTATTTCCCCCCTCACAGGTGGCAATTCTGGGAATGATATGCTTTGACATGATTCCTCTTACTGTCACAAATGGAGAGGGGGTGCAAATATTGGTTAATTTGTTTTACTTTATTATGCTCTGTCTTTTTCTCATCATGGGACAACATCAATTAAAACACAGTACAGTTAAAAACCTAATATTAAAAATGAAAAAAAAACCCACTTAAAATGTTATTAATTTAAAACAGTATAAAATAATTTGTGACGTAGGAATAAAAGTGCAGCTCATGAACCACATTTAAAGAATGTTCTTTACAATCAGTTAATCACCATGCCTGTTGAAATAAATGGTTCTTTACATGCTGGTGGAATATGCTTTACAACCTTAGTACAAAACAAAATCTTCTTAAATGCTTCTTTGTGTGGTCACCTAGAGCTAGTTCTTTTTTTGTCACAGCAGATTAGGACAACAGCCTGGAAACAAGCCAGGACACTGAGATGGTTTTCTTTTAAAAAATGGTAGCTGGGTATTACTCTGAGAATGCCATAAAGTTGTTCAGATCCAGTCTTCAGAGTACATAGCAGCTGTACAGGATAAAGAGGGAGCAGCTGGATACAAACCACTATCCATGTGCTTTTTAGGAAATTTCTAATTTGTTGCTCCATTAGGAACTTCCACAGTTGTGACCAACCCTAAGAGGAAACAAGACCTACTCCAGACTTCGTCCCAATAATAGTGTCAGCTGTAGTTATGTTGGGTTTCCATTTCCCCACAAGTTACTTGAAGATCACTTTGCTCTTAAAAAACAGTACATATTGCTATCAAAATTTAGTTTTGATTTCAAACGCTATTGCAGCATCTGAATATTCCAGCAGTAACAGTACAAGAATTATGAGTGTTTTTTATGGTTGTCGTTTGAGTGCTCATAGTATTGGTGGGGTTTTATTTCCCTCCTATCCCTACTCTTACTGAGTTACGCATTTTACTATAACGGCTTAATTTAGTTAATAACAATAATAGCAAAGTTGGCCTTAATATTTAGAAAGAAAATATGAAAGATTGGAAGAGTACCGTGCTGACACGTCAACACTGCCAGCTATATCAATGCCTCTATGTGTATGTAGATATCAGAATTGCATACATACTCTCGTTAATAATAAATTAAATTTGTTAGTTTATCACATAACCTTTTATTTGCTAATCTTTGGGTGGAGGTGCTGTTGCAACGTTAGTACACCAGATTAGGGAGGGGGGGAGCAGTGATAATGAGCTTGGACAAATACTGTGGCATGTGGAAGAGTTAGCTTGGAAAATTAGGATGTGAGAGGGGGAGATGCCTAAGGTTTGTGTAGCTGCAAGAAAAATTTAAAAGGACTTCCAGTATATAGGTGCATTGTTTTGTTTCAGCTCTGTCCTCAAAATCAGTCCATTGCTTTGGAGTAATGAACTGGACAATTAGTATATCTGTGTTGGAAAGGGATCTATACAAAGAAAAGATAATTGTAAAATGTAATTCACTTTGTTTCAGGAGGAGCACATATTTGAAAATGTATTTCTATACAAACCCTGTTAAGGTGTCATGTGTGAAGAAGTAGTAGCAATGGAACCATGTGTGCTCGCTTGAAGGGCGGGCTATAAATGCCTTAAATAAATAATAAATAACCTTCCTTTGTCAAATGGAGATGTCCAAAGGTTTCTACTCGTTTCTTTTTTTTTAATTCGTATTATATAAATCTAAAAAGAACAAACAGACAAAACAGCATCAAAAAGAAACAAAAAACCTCCACAAATAACAATAAACCTATAAAATAGACATAAGTGATTGTCACAACATCTACATTTTAACTCCTCACTGAATCAGAGCTACCCCCCAGTTATTGTGATGTACCTGTTGTCGATGTAGTTGTTTTTAAATTGTGGTAATGTTATATTGATTTTATTATTTTGTATTTTTATCATGTTGTAATCCTGCCTCGATCCGTAGGGAGAGGCGGGACATATAAATAAATATTATTATTATTACTATTATTATTACATAAAACAAAGTTTAACAAAAATACAACAATTAGACAAGTAGTGTATAAATATACTTAATAGCATAGACTCTCTGATCTTACACTTCCAAAACCATCTGTTCTTAACTTCTTTCCCTTCTCTCTCCAGTTCTTTCTTCTTCTTTTCTTCTCTTACCTTTCTCTACACCCACTATTCTATATCTCATTTTAATCTCGTTTCCTTCTTATCTGCCTCTTATCCATTTTACTTACTCTTACCCTCCTCTACATATTTAAACCCTCATAATCTATTTCGTATCATGTCTGCATTGATTCTAAACAAATAAAAACAAACAGAACAAAATATAACAAAATATATTTTGTTCTATATTTTGTTCTACTCGTTTCTTTCTGAACACAAGTAGGTTTTGGCATCATCAGAAGGACTAATCTTTCAGATCTCCCCAAATGAGATCCCTACATATGCAGAGAAGTTGGAGTGGGATCATATCTTTTCATTGCCTACACCATATTGTTGTGTATGATACCTGGTATGATGTCTAGTCAGACCTAGGGTGCTTTCAGCATTCAAGGAATGTTTTGAACACAGTATTCCATTCCCATTTTATGCTGAGGCTGACTTTTCTAAGGGCTGCCCATAAGGTCCATGGTTTATCTGAGGCCTGAATCCCAATTTGTCAGGTCCAGGTCCAGTGCATACTTCATTGCATAACATCAGTAGTACAAGTCTGACCCTGCTTCATGTATGAGCAGAGAATACATGCAGAACACAAACTGCACAAACACAAAACATTTGTATGCCATAGTGTGTTTTGAGAAATAAATCTTTCATAACCCTCGCTAAGCTCTGTCAGAAGAAGTTACATCTAAGGAATGTCTCAGAACCTCTCAAAAAGCAGTATCCTTCTTTAAGAGCATGTTTGACCATCTGTTTAATCCAGTATGGGTCTCAACTTGGGAGAAAGGTGGGATATTAAATAAATAAATAAATAAATAAAATGGTCAAGTGGTTTGAATGTTGGTCTAAAATTCCAGGACACCAGGTTTCAAATCCCTGCTTAGTCATGGAAACCCATTGGGTAACCTTGGGCAAGTCACACACTCTCAGCCTCCATGCAAGTTAACCCCCTTGTTGCTGCTGCTGCTGCTGCTGCTTCTTCTTCTTCTTCTTCTTCTTCTTCTTATTATTATTATTATTATTATTTCTTATCCGCCCCTCTGTAAAACAATCGAGGCAGGGTACAACAAGGTTAAAAAACAGATTACAGATTAAAATAATTCAAGAATTCCATCCCAGCCTCCCCCCCCCCCGCAAAATAGGATTAAACTAGTTAAGTTTAAAATTAAATTACTAACAATAAAAATACAATACAACATAATACACAAATAAAACCCGCAATGCTGGCCACAGCATGGGTAGCAACAAAATACAGAGGGGGGGATAGGGAGTTGGGAATTGGCTGAAAGATTTTAGGAGCTGGGTAGATTATACAGTTTCAGGGAAGGCCTGCTGGAAGAGATGTGTCTTTAAGGCTGTTTTGAAACAGTCTAGCAATGTAATGATACGCATCTCTTCCGGCAGGCCATTCCATAGCCTGGGAGCAGAAGCAGAAAAGGCCCTCTGGGAGGTCTGCGCTAACCTAGTCTTCATGGGCTGCAACAGATTTCTCCCAGAGGACCGAAGCATGTGGGGGGGGGGTTCATATGGGGAGAGACGGTCCCTGAGATAAAATGGACCCAAGCCATGTAGGGCTTTAAAGGTTAAAACCAACTCCTTGTACTGCGCCCGGAAACTAATCGGCAGCCAGTGGAGAGCTTTAAGCACAGGTGTAATGTGCTCTCTCCTAGGTGTTCCGCTAAAAGGCGGGCTCTATGATAGGGTCACCATAATTAGAGTAGACTTAAAGACATATAACAGCAACAGTGATCTGTTCAGAAACATGTTGCACACCATGTCCATTGAGAAAGATACAGTGGTCCCCCGGCTTACGAATCCCCCGGGTTGCGAAAACCCCGGGATCCAAAAGCCGCCGGACCGCTAACATGTCCCCCGGGATCCGAAAGATCCCCCGGGATACGAATTAAAAAAACCGCGCGGCCCCTTTAAATCGGCCGCGCGGTCCATTGAAAATAGCGGTCCCCCGGGAAACGAAAGCTTCCGGGTTACAAAAGGTAATCCGGAACGGATTACCTTCGTAACCCGGAGGACCACTGTACTTATATTTGTGACAATATACTTGCATTAGGAATTGCTCATCTAAGCATTTAAATGTCATACCATGTTTCACTGAAAATAAGACAGTGCCTTAAATTAATTTTTGCTCCCAAAGATGCGTTAAGTCTTATTTTCTTTTTCCATGAAAAAGAATTCACATTTATTGTTGAACAAAAAAAATATATTATATACTGCATATATATTTATATACAAAAACTTTGCTAGATCGTACTTTCGGGGGAGGCCTTATATTTAGCAATTCAGCAAAACCTCTGCTTTGTCTTATTTTCAGAGGATGTCTTATTTTGGGGAAAACAGGGTAGGAATTCGACTCAAGAAGACCTGAATTGAGTTCCGTGTCTTTCTTTAGATGTCATGTGGCCATTTCTCCCATTTTAGACAAATGACAAGTGAGGTGCCACAGGGTTCTGTCCTGGGCCCAGTGCTATTCAATATCTTTATTAATGGCTTAGATGACAGTATTGGGAGCCTAGTTATCAAATTTGAAGATGACACCAAATTAGGAGGAGTAGCTAATACCCCAGAGGACAGGATCAAAATTCAAAATGACCTGAATAGACTAGAAAGCTGGGCCAACGCTAACAAAATGAAATTCAACACAGAGAAATGTAAGGTTCTGCACTTAGGACGGAAAAATGAAATGTACAGATATAAGATGGGGGACACCTGGCTGAACGAGACCACATGTGAAAGGGATCTAGGAGTCCAAGTAGACCACAAGTTGAACATGAATCAACAGTGCGATGCAGCAGCTAAAAAGGCCAATGCAATTTTAGGCTGCATCAATAGAAGTATAGTGTCCAGATCAAAGGAAGTAATAGTGCCATACTGCTTTGGTCAGGCCCCACCTGGAATATTGTGTTCACCACAATTTAAAAAGGATGCGGAGAAACTGGAGCGGATCCAAAGGAGGGTGACTAAAATGGTGATGGGTCTGGAAACCATGCCCTATGAGGAACGACTTAGAGAGCTGGGGATGTTTAGCCTGGAGAAGAGAAGGTTAAGAGGTGATATAATAGCCTTGTTTAAATATTTGAAGGGATGTCATATGAAGCAGGGAGCAAGCTTGTTTTCTGCTGCTCCAGAGACTAGGACCCAGAACAATGGATGCAAGCTATAGGGAAAGAGATTCCACCTCAACATTAGGAGAAACTTCCTGACAGTAAGGGCTGTTCGACAGTGGAACACACTCCCTCAGAGAGTGGTGGAGTCTCCTTCGTTTGAGGTCTTTAAGCAGAGGCTGGATGGCCATCTGTCGGGGATGCTTTGATTGGGAGTTCCTGCATCGCAGGGGGTTGGACTGGATGACCCTTGTGGTCTCTTCCAGCTCTATGATTCTATGATTCTAGACCCAGGAAAAGCACTTCCATTTATTCCTTTGAAATGTTCAGCCACTGTGTTCATGAAACTTAGAGAAGAGAAAAGACATGAAAGCGTAGTTAGCTGTAAGTGTCTTTGTGGGGAGCTGGTGGATGACTTCTTGATTACAGGCTGTTTAGGGGGAAATGGGAATTGGCTGAACTGCCGAGATTCTGGCAGAACGTTCATGAAATGCTAGCAGTAACTGTATTAGAGATAATCTTAAGGGCAACTTGGATGTGGCTGTACATAAAAGAGGAAAAAGAATGGAAGACTATGAGAAAGTAAAACCTAAGAAGTTATGTAGCTTCAATTAGGGCATGAAGAGGAGAATATATATTTCTGATGCATGTTTGTCTGAATCCTGGGAGGTCTTTGAAACACAGAGTTGGTAGCTGTGTCAGAGTAATGCAGCATTAAGCGTTGTCATGTTGGAGCAGACTGAGGATCTGAGTTATATATAGCCATGGCAATGAAGAAAGTTAACTGCTGAGGAGATGATTCAATG
This sequence comes from Urosaurus nigricauda, assembly GCA_034509955.1. Lineage (NCBI taxonomy): Eukaryota > Metazoa > Chordata > Lepidosauria > Squamata > Phrynosomatidae > Urosaurus > Urosaurus nigricauda. The sequence goes on from JAOEGL010000002.1 coordinate 293,062,939, forward strand.
CAGGCTTGCTAGGATTTCTGAACTGTAAGTCCTCTTCCTATAAAATATATTAAGTGTTGTGTTTGTTGATAATATAACTGTGACCTACGTTCTTTCTTCTTAAAAAAATATGGTCAGGAACTGGAAGACATGCATGTGTGCTGTCATCATACACAGAGAATTTCATCACCATGCTGAATCTTTGACTCTGAACAATTAATTAAAAATGTGTTGCGTATCCATGAACCTTGGTCTAGACACCAGTATCTAGCATGGCTGGTTTAGTACTGAATAGTTAAACAAGAGGTGGGTGGGAATGTCCAGGAGCAGGGCTGGCTGCAGATGTAGGTTGCTTTCTCAGTAACAGGCTCGGTGATTTTCTACATCCATGATCAAGCTTTAGCAATTGCCTTCCTTCTGCCTAAAAGAGAGGAAGAGCTACTGTGCAGGAAGGGCATGGAGCTAAAAGCTAGTAAAACAGTAGCTGAAAGAGAGGGGAGCATTGGTAGTGGGCCCTTGTGAGATGATAAGAATTTCAACAGTTAGCTACCCATGATGCAAAAGAAACCAAATAGTTTGTTTTGTCAGCATTCTTTTGCATTACACAATTTGTACTCATCCTGGTAACTTGTGGCATGTTATCTGTAATAGAAGCAATCTCTTTAGCGACACCACAATACTTTGTCCCATGTCTGTTGGGTGTGCGCCACATGCAAAAAGACAGTAGTCCATCTGTACCACAAAACCTATTGTGGTCCAGTAATTTAAGAAACTGAAATACCAGAATAGCCATACATTTTGTATGTGACCTTGACCAAATCACACCCTCTTAGACTCCATTTGTTTATTTAAAAAAAAATGAAAAGAGGAACTCCAATAACCTACAAGCATTGTAGATTGATGGTATTATATGAATCATTACTGTTGAGGGAAGAGGATCAGGCACATAATTGAAGATAAGATACACCTTCTTTGTACCTTTCCCAATTAGTTGTATTCTTCATTAGTTTTGGCAACCCAAATGAATTCTGTTCTGTCCAGTTTTTGAGTATTCACAGCATACAACTTTCAACAGCCATTCTAGTGTTCCTAAAGAAAGGAAAACATAGGATGCAAAAATGAAATTCTAATGGTAGAAATATGCTATTTAAGGCTTGTTATGAATGTTGTCAGTTTCTCCATGAAAGCTCCCCTCTATTTTTCTAAAAGCCCTCCTTTCTTTCTCTCTCCCTCTCTTTTAAAAAAAGAGGAATGCATTAGAAGATTAAATGGTGTTTCTATCTTCTATGTACTTTCCCCCTTTTGTAAATCAATAAATTTGTATTGTTAGCACAGACACATGAACCAGATTGTACAACATTGTTACACTGATTAATCTTTCCCCTTGAGGTACCAAAAGATATATGTGTAAAGCAGGTGTTTCTGTTTGTTTAATTGGAGTTGAATTTAGACAATTTTACTGGCAAATGAATTGCATGTATTCAGCAATTAATAGAAAGCAACAATTACTCTGTTTTGGTGTTTCCAAGCTGAATATATAAATATAGTATGTTGTCAGAGGTTTTAAAAAGCTTTTAAACAAAGCAGGGTAATGTTATTAGTTTCTTCATCTACAATTTTAGCTGTGGATGTGGCACACCCATATCTCTTCTTCTGAGCATCAGTTTGTAACTTTTGTATATTTAAATAGTATCCTGTTTTGACAAACTGCTAAACCACAAGCCTCAAAAAGAAACACATGAAACTTATGTCAATACATGCTGGTATCTATCAACAGGAAACATTAGGCATTGTCAGATCTGGTACACTAATGAGGAATACTTGCCTCACCAGTGCGATATAGAACATTTTTTAGAACAGCTTCTGAGCTTCTCTGGCATGTTTATGTTGAGAGCAGTATGTGTTACATAACAGGTTGCTTCACACAAATAATTTTGTTTCTTCCAGTTTTGCCCACCACTACAGCTTTTTTGTGAGTCTCTGTAACCACATTTCAACAGCTAAAACTGCCGTTCCCCACAGAGGCAATGTAAAACAAGAACTGCCTCCAGCCATACTATCACCTCGGGCTGTAAGCTCCTCAGATCTTACTACAGCTGAGCAGTGTTGGTCACTCTCCAGCTGAAACCTAGGGCAGTACAGGAAGCTGCACTGTTCATTCAGTTCACTTTGCTTTTCTCTATCAGGGAATGCTAAAAAGGGAGGCCCAGGTTCACGCTGGAAATTACTATGCAGCTGGAGGGTCTGCCTTTCAAAAAGGAAGTAAAACATAGGTCAGATAGAGCCACTGTTGATGAAATGTGGTTTGGTTTGCTTGTTGTGTAAGCCACATATGTTGCCATATTGCAGACATCTGTTCTTCCAGTGAATAAACCTTTGTGCCCTGATTGGTGACGGCCTTATTATCCTGCCATATTAAAAGAGATGTCAGTATTAAGCTTAAACAAATTGTGTTTAAGAACAAAACTATCAGGAATTGACCATTATGCTAGGCACTCTATGGTCTAGCTGTCAATGCCTTCTTTGGTTGTAGCTATCCAGGTATACTAGAATGAAGATAGTGGGATAGTGGAGAAAGAGTTGTGCAATTCTTTCCAAAGTTTCAGAATCTAATGGAAAGATAATAGGCATATGTCTTAAACAGGCATATGTCTTAAACAGGATGACTGAATCTAGGATTTTTCAAGCTTTACCCAAGCAAGTGTTCCAAACATTCATAGACCCTGACTCATCAAGAAAATATATCTAAATTATCATAAGGGATCCCCTCCGATGTTGTACATTTGGAGTTCAGAGGTCCTTATCTTATTTTGTGTGCAGTAATTTATCTCATTGTCAGAAATATGGCAGCAGGTCTCCCCAACCTCACACACCCTATTTTCATTTAGCTTCTTAGGGGCATAATCAGTTTTTACACGTTAGCAATTGTTGTGAGAACAGCATGCTCCACATGAATGTGATTTAGCTTGCATGTGTTCATGTTTGAGATTGCTGCTTTCTTATAGGCACATTTTCCCTGCACTATTTTTCCAATTATATTTAAGTAGGTAGGTACGTAGATATGCAGACAGACCTTCCATATTCACATGTACCTATTTGCTATGTTACAGTCCCTTGCTAGGATTTCAAGCAGCTATTCTTTCTCCAACTCATCTTTTTCATGAAGATGGTGATCCTGTGAAATAGGCCGGTAAGCACAGCATAGTAAAATAGTAAATTGACCAGTAAAAAGAAATCAGTAAATGAAGGGAATAGCTGTTAATGTGCCAAGCCAGGATATATAATTATACCATAGGACTTTTCTAAACTATTACATCTTAAAGGTGTAAAACTATTAAAAAGGATTTTTTTTCTGAGTAAGGAACATTCACTTTACACTGTGGTTTTTTTTACTTATGTATATTATGTTACAAAGTGTTTTCTAGCAAATTTAATCATTTTTACTATTACTGCTCCTTACTATTTTATGTTAATGGAGGCTTTAGATTATCCTCTATAAAATGTTTTGCTCAGCCCAGCCACTCTCCTGGGAAGGCCAGGATTCCTGAGATGATGGTTTTGGTTTTTCTCTTTGGTGCATGCCTTTGCTAACCTGGTTATACTACACGGGTGGTTTTTAATACATACCTCCTACAGCTGAGCTGTTCCTGTATGGAAAGCTAAGGAGTTCATTTTGACTGTTATTTGAATTAACTAAAGGGGTGACACTGAAAAATATCAGAAAACCCGGACGTGTCCTGTGGCATTTGTCAGTGGTGGAGAGCTAATGTGAATGGCTGGTTTCTCCTACTTATAATGTTCTTCCTTTGGGACAGAGGAGAGTCTGAAAAGTTAAACCATGAGGTTTTAGTATCTTCTAATTTTACAGAGCAGTGATTGGATAAAATATAACCATACAGATAGTGGGTGTTTAAAAAGTTATCCTGTAAGGAGACAGTTTTATTTAGTGCAAAATATGTGTTGTCTTTTGCCGAAAACCTTATTTTATTGGAATTTCTTGCAAAAATTATAGCAGTCAATAGACATTAGAAGAGGCTCACACAGCTAACTCCAGAGTTGTTACCCTGCATTTATCTGATAGAAATTAATAGGAATATTCTAATGATTAGTGCATCACATTATGGACCTAGACTTCCTTGTTTCCTGTTACCACCCAGCAAAACACATTTTAGAAATGGTTATATGGGGATTTAGCTATTGTGACACCCATTAACTTTTATAGAACTGTAGAAATCTCAAGGCACTCCTTTGAAAATTCTTCTCTTTATTTGCGTCATTAGTAATTCCATTACATCGTGGCATCTGTATTTGCCCTTACCTCACCTCAAGCATCTTTATCACAAAACATGTATTATGGAACAACACCAATTAACTGTAATTTAGGAGACTTTATTATTCTGTGTTTTTTCCCTTTTGTAAATGTGTAAAAGCATTTAAAATTGCTTTATATTTTAAACATTTTTCAAATGATAGATGCGCATTTGAATGATAAGTCAGCTAAATATATATACAGTACTGTATCATGAAACCTTGGGGACCACTGAAATGAGAACAGTGGCCCATTACTGCTAAGAAGGTGTTTTATTGAAAATATGCCGGCATACAATCCCAGGAGAGTGAGAAACGACGGCAAGATGCCCAGCAGTTATACAGGTTGTTCTTCTAGACAAGCTAATATATATAGTTTGGCACTTCCATGCTGTGTGCAAGAGAGCCCATATAATAGACTAATGCACACTTTTACATTAAAAGGGCTCATATTTCCCTGGATAATTTCTTTATCTATTTCTGTTTAATGCAGCTACCATTTATCCCTTTCATTTATTCATTAATTACATAAAACATTTTTGTTTCCGCTCACTTGTTAGATGAGGCAGCTTAGTAAATTTAAGCAAAGTAGCCAGGAGATGGCAGTGTTTGCCAAACTGCTTTCCTCTTTTTAAGGGCAGGACCTTTCTTTGTTCTGTACTTGCATACGTTGGGAATTTGGCTTCCAATAAAATCTCTGGTTAACCAATGAGAGTGTCGTTGTCATTTTACGAAAACCAAGTTTCTAGTTCACAAGGTTTTAAATGCATCTTGGAAAGGATGCAGAGTGTATATCTAGGAAGCAAATTTCATATTACTGTTTAGAAAGCAGAAGTTTAAAAAGGAAGTAAAAATCTGTGGAATTTTGTACCTTCCATCTACACTGACTGTGCTAGTTATTTTGTCTGTTATTTGGACTAGTGGGGTTATGATCTGAGGAGTTTAGACAAACTGATTCATATTGAATAAAATCGTTCAGTTGGAAGTATCTGGGAAAGCCACCCCACCCCACCCCACCCCACCCCACCCCACCCCAAACATGATCAGAGGTTTATTTGTTTTTTTCACCCTTTCCAGAAGGAACGGAAAACTTGGGCCTCCTCTAAGTGTTGCTGGCTGCATGTTCCATCAGCCCAAGCCAGCATAGCAAGGGATGGTTGCAGATCAGCTACACCTGGAGGCCCCAAAATGGCCTAACCCTACTTTACAGTATCTCTTGTTTATAGTGGACACCATTCCCAGTTCCTCAGTTCTATTCATCCTACTAATTCCACTTTATCTTGTTTTGTAATTAGGGTTCAATAGGACCTTTGTTCTCCAATTAGGGCACAATAGGATACCTGATACATGGCATTATATTAGTTAATGCTAAGTGTTTCTTATCCTATTGTTGTTGTTGTGTGCTTTCAAGTCATTTCTGACGTATAGTGACCCTACAACAAACCTGTCATAGGGTTTTCTTGACAAGGTTTGTTCAGAGGAGGTTTGCCATTGACTTCCCCTGAGGCTGAGAGCATTTGGCTTACCCAAGATCACCTAGTGGTTTTCATGGCTGAGCAGGTAATTCAACTCTGGTCATAGATTCTTAAAACCTTCTTTGGCTTTGTGGGCTCTTTTAAATACATGTGTATTAACATTTTTACACATTTATTTTAATGTGTTTTTAATCAACTTTTTAAAAAATCTCACTTTATCTGTTTTGTATTACATCAGGAGCCCTGGTGGCCTCCAACACGGCAAACAAATGCTTTAGATAAGTAACCAAATAGACAGATGGATGGATATTTACTACCTGAGCCAGAGGAAGTAGTTGTTTAGCAAATGAAAGGCAAGTCATAAACTGAAGTAGCATGTGTGGTATAGTGGTTAGAGTGTTGAAGCAGGACTCTAGGAGACCAGCATTTGAATCCCCACTCAACCATGGAACCTGATGGTAAGGTCACCATAATTCAGAGTTAACTTGAAGGAGTGGAACAACAACAAAGCTGAAACCAGGTTTGCATAATTTAAACTGTGCATAATGAACATGCAAAATTGGTTCTACCCTGATGCTTTCGCTTTATCTTCCATTCAACTTGCCTTTGAGGGTTCATTTTTCAAAACCCAATCCACTCTATCCACCATTTTCTTGTAGTACTACAGGGTCATTTGCTGAGTGATTTGTACACAAGGTTGTTAAAGTATAAATATGAATGGGATTGTGTTCTTTAAACAAAACACTCCATACTTGAAAGAGCTAACATAACTTGGAAGCCAAGATTATGATTTTTGAGCTCTAGCCTTTGCTGGAACCACTACATGGAAGAAAGACTTGAAGCAGTTGAGGAATCGGCAGACTGGTATTGCACACTTGGCCTTGAGAAGACGTCTTGGGAGACTACTTTGCACTTAATCAAAACCACATCAGAATTATCAAAATGTAATTAAACACAGGTATAATGTAAACTCAATTCAGCCAACCACAAGACAAAGTTTGTGCAAATCTGAGGCTCTTACACCAAGACTGCATGGCCTTCCCAAGATCCACAAGGATTCCATTCCACTTTGACCCATAGTGAATGCCACTGGATCCCCCAAGTTTCTGGCCACACAATTACAAACCCATATAGGGCAAACCCCCACTACATCAAGGACTCACCTCATTTCATAGGAAAAATCAACAACCTTGAACTAAAACCTGAAGAGTTACTAATCAGCTTCAATGTGTTCTCCTTGTTCACCAAAGTCTCCATAATGGACACCGTGACACTCATCCAATTTTTTTTCCAGAAGACATCACAGCCCTGTTTGAACATTGCCTCATCATAAGCTATTTCCAGTGGGACAATGGATTCTACGAGCAGAATGGGAAGCCCTCTGAGCCCTGTGATAACAAACTTTTACATGAAACACTTTGAAAAGCAAGCTCTGGAAGCAGCACCGAAAAAGCCCACAACTTGGTTCCAATACGTGGATGACACTTTCACCATTTAGAGCCATGGAAAAGAAGCTCTGGCTGTGTTCCTGAACCATCTGAACAACATCCACCCTAACCTCCATTCACTATGGAAGAAGAAAACGAAGGAATACTGCCATTCTTGAATGTCCTAGTCATTCGCAAACTGAACCAACATTTGGGTCACACAGTATACAGAAAACCTACACATACAGACAGATACCTGCACAAGAACTCCAACCATCATCCTGGACAAAAAAGAAGCACAATAAAAACCCCACTTCTTGGAAGATGAACTGAAGCACCTAGACCAGGCTCTACAGGCTCATGGTTACTCCAGCTCAGACATCAGAAGGGCTGCCAGACCTAGAAAGACCAAGGAGAGAAGAGAAGCAACCACCCAAAGGGAAGGTATTTTACCATACATCAAAGGAGTCACAGACAGAATCTCAAAGGAGCGGGGTATTATTATTATTATTATTATTATTATTATTATTATTATCTAAACTGGTGAGGAAACACAACCTTTAAATGGTTTACAAACCAACCAAGAAAATCCAGCAAATGCTTCGCTTATCCAAGGACAAGAGCAACCTTCTCACAACTGCAGGAGTTTACCACATCCCATGCAGCTTCAGACAAGTTTACATAGGGAACACTAAACACAACATGCAAACAAGAATCAAAGAACATGATAGACACTGCAGACTGGGTCAGCTGGAAAAATCAGCAGTAGCAGAACATGTTATAAACTATCCTGGGCATAAAATGCTGTTTGAAAACACTGAAATTCTGGACCATGCCAACAACTATCAGGTCAGAATGCACAGGGAAGCCATTGAAATCCACAAACACCTGGACAACTTCAACAGGAAAGAAGAAACACTGAAAGTAAACAAAGTTTGGCTACCAGTCCTGCAAAACAGCAAGATTAAGAATCAGCAAATGAGAAACCACCTAGGGTCAGGGGTTTACCAGCAGACAATGATCACTGATCAAGCAGACATTAATCCTCTTTGCATATCTTCCCACCCTCTTCTAGAACATGGACATATAGCCCGGAAAACCCACAAAAATCTACTACATGGAATTAATTAGGCAAACCACACTGAAAGATGCAGTCCTTTATCTGAAATATGGGGGTAATAATTTCATTTTACCTAACCAGATAATTGTGAATAATTCTGAGAGAATTACCAGTTACTGTTTGGTAAGATGGCATTTTTAAAGATTGTGTAGAATTGCTTGCAGATCTTAAAAAGTGAGAGATTATAAGTAGTAATGGCTGAGACTAGCATTGCTGAACTGCCAATGAATAGAATGAATTGCCATGGTGGAATACTTGACCCTGGAACACAGTTTAGATCACAAATGGGTGAACAGCAAAAGGCTAATGGGCAGTTGATGATTGCAATGGGAAAGCACAAACTCAGAGGAAAGGGAGAGCTATGAAAGAGTTTATTATTGTGTGACTTCAAGTAGTTTTTCAACTGATAGCAACCCTAAGGTGAAATTATAATGGGGTTTACGTGGTAAGATTTGTTTAGAGAGGTTAGCCTTTGCCTTCCTTTGAGACTGAGAGAATCTGAGAATCTGAATCAAGGGTCTCATTTAAAAGCCTGTGTATATGAATAAGCATTGAAACTGTCTCAGCCGCTCTCCACTATGATTTCTGTTCCACTAAAGTTGGTTACTGCACCTAAGATGGATTTAGATTCAAGTTCATGCCAATCAGCTTAGCGGCCACCAATACTGACCTCTAAACAGACCAAATCTGCATTGATACTGACTCTGAATCTGAAGGCTTCAGATTCAACCCTTCGTACCAAGGATGCAAGACCTCTACCTTGAGTGCTGAGCATTCGAATGTCACTCACAACTAATCCGTGCCTACTCAACAGACTGTGCCCTTAAATCTGGGCTGCTCACTTGACATAGTGCTGTCTACCACACACCCAACAGAAAAGAATAGACACAAGAAGAGAAAGAAAGACAAGCAATATAGTAACAGGGAGACCTGTTCTGTGGCCAGACCCTGATATTCTGAAGTAGGGACACATCCAACGGCAATGATATCAGGGCAGCATTTGGTGCAATCCGTGGCTGAATTTCCGAATATTGTGCAAGTTCATCTAAAGTTGCCCTTAGATGGGGCATTCACTCTACAGGCCATGCCTGCAGTTCAAAGCTCCGTACACCAGAAGAAGTCAGGTCCCCCCCCCAACCCTGTTACTTGAAGAGTCCTTCTCCAATTCATTTGCGACCTTGACATCCGTTAGCAGTTCCTGTCTCTCCTCCTCCGCAACATCTTGTTTGCCAGTTTGGCACCGTCCATCTGAGTCCAGATGTCTTTCTAGTCATATTTCCACAGAGCATGGCAGATTTCAGGAGGACTCTAGGGATTGTGCATTTGCTCATTGTTATGAAGGGCATTACTGATACTATTATCCTTACTGCTCCCCATTGTGGGATACTTATTATAGTTCACAACATGCCCGTTACTATGTGGACAGGGGGCATGTATAAGAAATCTCCTACATCATGTTCTTTCTGGACATTCTCCAGCTAGATCAGTAGTCTGCTAATCGGCACCAATGTCCTGCTTACTCCACAGAAACACTGTCAGCCATCACCACATTGGGAGAAGTCCTGGTACCCAGCACCACAACAACATCCTCTCTACTGAGGAACTTGTTTCCCAAACACCATCTGCTGAGCCCTCTCACACTGGGAATGTTTGTACCATTGCCCAGCCTATCTTGGAACAAAGGCCCTTGAGGGAGTAGAGGACGAGGTCTGTGACTCAACAGCACCAGGTGTCTTACCTGCAGAATCAGAGAGAGAGGTTCCTGAACCCAAGCCCAAGGAATGCTGATATCTGAGGCACAGACCCTCGACCATTAATGAAATATGTGCTTCAAGGCCCCAAAGAACCAGACTTCTCATGGGTAAAGATCCTGGTGATAGCAAACAGAAGGCTGTGCTAACTGGTTTCAAATATAGGACACTTCTGGCATGTTCAATCAGGTCCTAGCTGTATGGAACCAAGCAGCTATTCCTGTTACAACTGTCCTCTGTGCTTCCTACTGCATTGCTCCTAACATTTCTTAACATTAGGACTGATGCTCTGTGTTTTACTTGGGCTTCATCTCATGATCTTTTTGTTGGATTATGCCTATATTTGAACTACCTTCCCGTGGTTGACCTCTGCTTCGCCAAGAGACCCTGCATTTCTGGATTACTTCAATATCCAAGGATATCTGGATCTGGCTTGTTTTCCCCTTGTGTTTCACACAGGGACCCAGCCAAGACTAGCCTGTCTGTCCAGCTACAAAGGCATTTCTGTAAGCGTCTACCTGTGTAAGACATTGCAGGATGATACTTTGGATGCTGGAGTCCTGGAACCAAAGCATTTGCAGGACCAGGACCAAGCTGCCAGAGTCCTGAAAGGATCAGGGCTAAGCCAACAGGCACAGCTTGCTCTACTCGTGCAGGACAGTTGGAGCAGCTAGAGGTAAAACTATTTAAGGACTGCATTGGCCTCTCAAGCATTACCACAGCAACATGGTCTTTTGTGCTGCTTGTAGATCCTCTGGTTTCATTTTGCTTTGTTAGTTTTGTTATGTTTAGAGCTGGTCTGCTCCCTGACTCTGCCTCTTGCTTTTGGCCCATTGGACGCTTGGATCTCAGCCTTGCTGTATTTATTCCTGGGCTGTTTCCTGACTTAACCTTCTGCCTCTGGCCCATTAGACTCTCTAAAGCTCACCATCCATGGCCTTGCACTTCTGAAAGAGGCACATCCAATCTCTCTTTAAAGACATCTAAACATGGAGAATCCACTGCCCTCTGAAGAAATTTGTTTCACTCTCAAACAGCTCTTACAGTAGGTTTTTTAAAAAAAATCCTAATGTTTTGGTGGTATTTCAGACTGTTATACTGGCTAGAGCTTCAGGAAGTTATAGTCCAAAAACATGTAGGGACCAAAATTGGGTCAGATCGTGTAACACTAATTCTATACCAACTGCACTGGTTATAATTCCAGGCCCAATTAGACGTGCACCAACTGCACCCATTCCTTGAGATGTCAATCTGGCTACAGTGTCACATGCTTTGGCTACATCCCATTTGGACTACTGTAACACACTCTACCCGGGACTGCCTTTGGAAACTGTTTGGAAACTTCAGTGGGTCCAAGATGCTGCAGCTAGAACACTGACTGGAGCCAGTTATAGGGAACATATAACAACTGTATTGAAACAGCTTCACTGGCTATCGTTTGTTTCCAAGCACAATTGAAAGTGCTGCTCATGACCTATAAAACCCTACACAACTTAGGTCCAGACTATTTGAGAGACCATATCTCCACATATGAACTACCTAGAGCCCTAAGATCCTATGGAGAAGGCTTTCTCTCAGTTCCATCACCATCCTAGGCATACGAGAGCCTTCTCAGTGGCTGCTCCCACCCTGTGGAACTACCTTCCATGGGAGGCTAGGCTGGCTTCCTCCCTGCTGGCCTTTCACCAGCAAGCAAATACATTTTTATTCAAGCAAGAGTTTTAAAAATCATGCAGACCTGGTTTTATTGGGGGATGGAGTTGGTTTAAATTATTTTCAACCTTGTATATTTTAAATTTTGTATGTTGTAATTAAAAAAATCTTTTTGCTGTTTTAATTGGACTATTTTTTTAAGTGTTGTTTTAGTGGGGGGGGGGGGGCAGGCCCTTGTTATCCGCTGGGGTTTGTTTCCAGGACCCTCTGTAGATAACAAAATACAGGTATGCTCAAGTCCCATTTAATATAATGGCACAAAAAAATGGTGTCCCATACATACAATCGAAAATCAAGGTTTGCTATTTGGAATTTATACTTTTTGGGAATATTTTCAAGTTGTGTATACTCAAATCCGTGAATAAAAAATCAGTGGATAAGGTGGGCCAACTGTAGTGAGCTGCCTTGGGTCCCAACTTGGGAGAAAGGCAGGATAAAAAAATAAATAAGTGCAGATTTTATCTTTAAATTTTTACATATGTGGAGTCTGTATTGTTTATGGGACCACATATAACCTTACATAGCTGCCATAAAATCATTGTCAGAAGCCATAGATTCCAGTGTGCCATTAAGATCTGTTGATTAATACTTGTAATAAAGCCTTCATGGTGATGCACTTAATCTGTAGGATCCCTTCCCAAGAGATAAATGGCAGGTTTCACCTCTTGTTATTTTTAAGAGGGTTTAAAAATTTGTTTGTTTTGTTTGACTTTTAACTGAGAGAAATTAATTATATATGCTGCTTTTACTGGTTAATAGTTTTTAGATTCAGCTTGTTTCTACTAATTCATTTTCTCATTTGTTTTAAAATATGTTATATTGCTATGGAATTGCTGTCTTGCAAAGAATCCAGCATTGAAATTGTCTGAAAAATATATACTGTACACTTTTAAAGGGTGGGTTATTGGTTTTCTCCCTCCACCCCATTTTTTCCACTAGAAAAGCAGCCAGATAAGTGGAAATTATAATGATAAGATAGAGTACCTGTTAGGTTATCCACTATGCAGCACCAGACAGGAGTACATACCCTGTTTCCCCAAAAATAAGACAGTGTCTTATATTAATTTTTGCTCCCAAAGATGCACTAGGTCTTATTTTTTGTGGATGTCTTAGGGGTGAAACAGATGGGTAGGAAAAAGTGGCTTGAAGCTGCCTTTTCTGAAGCCACATTGAAACCCCACCAACCGCACCGCCAGCTCTCAAGGCAGCTGGAGTGCTCATGTCATGACCATGTGACATGGCTTCAAGCCAAGAGGAAGCGGAAAAAAGCTGCTTCTTTTTGAAATGGCTTTTCTCTGCATAAGGGCACTTTTCTGCTGCTTTCAAGGCATGTAACATCTAAATGCCAAGCCTTCAAGCCAGCCTGAAAACACCTCTTTTTGCCTGTCTGTTTATTTTCAGGGAAACATGGTACCGGAGACCATAGCTCATTGCAGAAATGGTCTCTGCTCATTATTGCAATGAACTAGATCAGAAATGGGCAACTGCTTCAGGTCTAGGGGCCAGTTTTCTGCTCCTGGACCCTCCAGTGGTTAAATGGACGGTCAGAAAACAAAAACTAAAAAAACTGAAGTGGCCAGAAAATCACTTCTAGTTTGTTTTTGTTTTGTTTTTTGTTTTGTTTTGTTTGGTAAAAAAATAGTTTTAAAAATATAGGGGTAAATATTGGGGGCTACAACTTGTTTTAGATGGGAAATGCTCTCTGCAGTTTCCGGGGATCATAGATCATAGAATCATAGAGTTGGAAGAGACCACAAAAAGCAATTAAACATATATATATTAATTAAAATCCCACCATTTAGAGATGGTTGTTTTTTGTTCTGGAATGGGGATTTTCCCCACTAGGAAAATCATGGTCCTATGTGTCTGAAGCCACAAAAACCGTCTGGTTGGTGTGACACCTCCATACTTTGCTCAGCCCGGACCAATAAACAAGAAACTATTAAGTGTAAGGAGCCAGTGTGGTGTAGCAGACTGAGTGTTGGACTATGACCAGAGTTCAAATTCATGCTTGGCTTTGGGCAAGTCACACTCTCTCAGCCTAGGAGGAAGGCCATGGCAAATCCCCTTTGAAGAAACTTGCCAGGAAAACCCTGTCACGGGGTCTCCATAAATCAGAAACTACTTGAAGGCAAAAGACACATATATTGTTTAATAGTTACTGTATATTCTCGACTATAAGTCAACCTCATGTATAAGTCGAGGGCAGGCTTTTAGGACCAAAATTAAAGATCTTGATATGACCAATGGATAAGTTGGGAATGGCTGTAAAGCATGAAGCAAAGAAAAATTATGTCAAAGAACTTGAAAATTTCTGCCAAAGCTGCTGTTTCTTTTAGGTGCTCCCAGGACAGACTAAGCTGTTGCTTTTTTATACTCTACTAAGTGAAAGGGATGGCTCCTTCCCCCCCTTTTTTCTTCTTCTTCTTCTTTTGATAACACTTAAAATACAGTACTTATATTGATCCATGGATAAGTCAACCCAGGTTTTTGGGGTCAATTTTTTGACTAAAATTTCTAGACTTATTCATGAGTATATATAGTAGATGTACATTATTTTCCTCCATTTAATTGGCTTAGTTGCAAGTGATTTTGCATCAGCCAATACACACACACACACATTCAAGGCTCAAAGTAAACCAGATAGAATCATAGAATCATAGAGTTGGAAGAGACCACAAGGGCCATCCAGTCCAACCCCCTGCCATGCAGGAACTCCAAGTCAAAGCATCCCTGACAGATGACCATCCAGCCTCTGCTTAAAGACCCCTAAGGAAGGAGACTCCACTACACTCCAAGGGAGTGTGTTCCACTGTCGAACAGCCCTTACTGTCAGGAAGTTCCTCCTAATGTTGAGGTGGAATCTCTTTTCCTGCAGTTTGCATCCATTGTTCTGCGTTCTAGTCTCTGCAGCAGCAGAAAACAAGCTTGCGCCCTCCTCAATATGACATCCCTTCAAATATTTGAACAGGGCTATCATATCACCTCTTAACCTTCTCTTCTCCAGGCTAAACATCCCCAGTTCCCTAAGGCGTTCCTCATAGGGCATGGCTTCCAGACCCTTCACCATCTTAGTTGCCCTCCTTTGGACATGCTCCAGTTTCTCCACATCTTTTTTGAATTGTGGTGCCCAGAACTGGACAGATTTGATCATAAGAAAAAACCAGGATGATTGTGCATCAATAGAACAAGAGTATCTGTGTTGGAAATCCGTCCTTGTAGATTGGCACATCTGTATGTCAGTATGTATTAAGAGGATGTGCTATTGGAGTTTGAAAAGTCATGTGGCCTTCTGAAATGTATGAGAAGCTTGGTATTACTCCTAGGTTATCACAAAGCCTAATAGTAGAACTGGTAGTGATTTCATAATAATAATTTGGTTCAGCCTTATATATGATTTAAAAAAAAATATTATGACATCATCTACATTCAGTATGAGCATGCCTCAAAAAATAGTTGAACCAGAACTTCTTGTCATTGGTATTTTTTTCTTTCTGTAGGAAGATACATTTATAGTTGATTAGGCAACAAGTTCATACATTAACTAATATAATCCAAAAATGTTGCTATTGTTATTTATTATACAAAAATGTCAAGTGTGATTATATATAAAACAGTTATATATTTGATTCACTATTAATAACTGTATCATTGGGAGAAACAATAATTTTTGAAGCTTCTTCCAGAGCTTTTGTACGATCACCTTCATCACTCACCTGAATGTTGACACTTCTTGCTGTGCATATAGAAAACTGGTAACAATGCCATTATAAAAATGTTACATTAAAGAGAAATGTAAACTCCTGTGCAGTATCAGAAGAAATTTCTTCCACTTAAGTCAAATGTGCAGTGACTATAAATAACAACAACCCCACACTTATTTTAATTACAACTTGATCATAATGTGGACATAAATAAAATTAATATGGAGTTAACTGCTTCAGTGCCCCATGGATGGAGTACAGACATGTCAATTATAGCTATTAGATGCCAGGCAAATAGATAGATAGCAGGGGGATTCTTGCATTACAGATATATATCCAGTTTGTTTTGTTTTGTTTAGGATGACGAGCAGAGGAAAGTATTCTTTAGAGATTTGGTTGGTTTGTCTCATCATAAAGGAAATCCCATGATAAAAGAACGCACCGATCAACAAAAAATACCCACTACTTGAAACTATATTCTGCCACCTTCAGTTACTGGTAGAATAAAATTATATCTCTGCACATGGAAACATCAGTACTGCAGATTCTGTACTGTACTCATCTACAGTCTAAATGGTTTGGTGTCATCCTTTGTATCCTTCATGGACCATGGATTTTCAGTTGTTACATTAAACCTCATGAAAATAAAATGTTCTCTTATATCCCTTCCTTTCCTTTTGGTGCTGCAGTCTTTTTTATTTCAGTAGTGGATTAGAGGAGATTCTGTCTTGTTGGTATCCCTGAGTAATTGCAGCAAAAAGCAGGGATCCTGTTCTCTAGTTCATACTTAAATCACTCTGACTGGAGGAGGAGAGTGCTTAAATAAGACAATAGTACACTTTTGGGACCCCAGTCTCAGTGACAATTTAATGTTGTGTCTGCAAAGGAAGTATATCTTAGTGGTGTGTGAATGAGCTTTCTTAGGGGCTCAACAGATGGCCCCTAGGGGGCGGTTCCGTGCCACCCCTGGAAGTATGGATTGGGGCCACAGCAACTGTATGCCGCAGCCCTGATCTGACTCCTTTTTGTGCCGTTGAAAGGGCACCCTAGCCGTGGCGGCTTTTCAGTGCTCCTTTGGTGCTGCACGTTTAAACACTGTGCCAACAGAGTGATGTGACCCTCCACCATGTAGCTGGGCACACAGCGGGATGCTGGCATGGAGGAGTGCAGCGTGCGTACACCACACCCCCATGCTGCCCCCACACCGGCATATAACTCTTGTCTGTTTAGCCTCTTCATAAGCAATATGGACCTGGGTGGCAGAACTTGGAAGAATGGACATGGCCCAGCATTGTACATGCAGTTGCTCACCACAGCACCCGTTGAGACTGGACAACCTGGTGGGGGGAGGGAATGTGCTGTCCATATCCCTCACAAGGAAACCTAGCACCACTTTTGAGAATGCATACCTTATGGTGGACCAAAGAGACAGAACAGAAATGTTGCAAGCGTACCATCTACTCTGATACCCTGCCTAAGCTAGCTGAGGTCTCAAAGGTCATGCTGGAAGACCCCAGGCCTGTGGTTTGGGGAGACCTTAATGTCTACATTGATTTTATTATATGCCACTTCGGCTGATACGCCAGCTGTGCCCTTTCCTGGACATGAGGGATCTAGAAATTGTGGTGCACACGCTGGTAACCTCACGTCTGGACTTCTGTAACGCACTCTACATGGGGCTACCCTTGTGCTTGACCCGGAAACTGCAGCTGGTCCAAAACATGGCAGCCAGGCTTGTCACTGGCACATCTAGGAGAGAGCACGTTACACCAGTGCTTAAATCCCTCCACTGGCTGCCAATTAGTTTCTGGGCACAGTACAAGGTGTTGGTTTTAACCTTTAAAGCCCTACATGGCTTGGGTCCATCCTGTCTTTGGGACAATCTCTTCCCGTATGAACCTCCCCGCACACTTCGATCCTCTGGGAGGAACCTGCTACAGCCTATGAAGACCAGGCAGGTGCAGACATCCCAGAGAGCTTTTTCAGCTGTCGCCACCAGGCTGTGGAATGACCTGCCGGATGAGATGCGTCTCATAATTGATGTAACCCACTCTGATTGGATACAGAGGAGTGGGTTATAAATAAAACTTTATTATTAGCATTAAAGACGCATCTCTTCCGGCAGGCCTTCCCGGACAGTACTTAATATCTCCCGACTCCATTTATTGGGGATTTACCAACTTAAGATCATAACTCTCTTTGGTTTTATTCCCAGTGAGCCCAGCTTTCCCTTCTAATGTTAGAATTTTTAGGTTTTTAGTATTGTTTTGTTACATGTTCTTGGTTTTAATTAATGTTAATTTAATCACATTGGGATGGGATTGGTTTGTTTTAAACATGTTGTACCCCGCCCCGATTGCTTGCTCAGAGGGGTGGGCTATAAATAAAAACTTATTATTATTATTATTATTATTATTATTAGGTGATATAAATATTTAATAAAGAAAAATACTGTAAATAAATGAATACAATATTAATGGAGGCTCCCTCATTACCATTATGGGGTGTTTTCTTTGTGGTATCTGTGACTGAAACGTGGGTTATCCTGCAGCTGCACGGGAACTGTTGGAACTTTCTAGAGCTAAAAAAAGGTACCATAGGCAGTAGCTTTATTCCCTCCCTACCACTCATATCCTTGGTGATTCCTTCTGAAATATCAGGTTCCTTTTTGTCTGCCACAGCTGCTGCCTTCACATTAGGGACTTTTTTCTCAGCATTATTGGTGTCACCCCACCCCTTTTTGGGGTGGGGAATCCTTCCAGAAGAAGAAGAAAAAGAGCTAAAAATTCTTATATTTAAGGGTTGTGTTTTTAAACTGGTTTCATGGATAGTTTATATTTCTAACTTCTGTATTTGATATATTTCAAAGCAATGTCTCTTAACTGTTGCAAGCTGCCTTGAATCCCAAACCAGGGAGAAAGTGGGATATGAATAGATGATGATGATGATGATTTTCAAAGTCTCTGTCTTCTTTGTCATTCTGGTGGAATAGAGGGGCCTGTAACCCCCAAGCAATACTTCAACGAGTCTTCTGATTGTGAAGGAAACATCCCCACTTGACACAACCACTCTCTTTGGTTGCTATGTCTGATGTAAATGAACATCATATGTAACTGTACCCTGCCCATTGCCAAAAATGTACTATGTAGTTGCTTTTGTAACATGTTTTGAGAATGCTATTCACATTTGAGGATGCCCTGCAGACTTGTGCCCTTACGTCTCCTTTGGGACAAGTGTCATCTCCAGGAAAAAGCCCATGGTCAACCCAAGCAATTTTTTTGCATGCATGCATGGCATTATAACTGTTTTCGTATTGATTCACGTGATGGGATTCTCCCCTACTCCTTGCCTTTGTCAGCTACTCCTTCATATTATGACTCCCTCTAGATCCATTCTGTCTATATCATTTTACAAGCAACCTTATCTAAATAATGCTAAGAGAAGAGACAAGGACAACAAAAAGGAGAAAAAAACTAATAGGGAGTAACTTTCCTCTGCCCAACCCAGTATATCGTTGGTTTACATAATAATAATAATAATAATAATAATAATAATAATAATAATACCTACTTGATTCCCACTCCATTGCTTCTTTTATCTGCAGCGTGACTGCTCTAGTTTCCACTGCTATGGGAGCAGTATTGCCTCACTTTGGGACAATACAGGCCTCCTTGATATCCACGAACATCCATGGTAACTGCAACAGCAAGTACATATGTATCCTGCCTATCAGTGCACTTAAGCACTCCCTAAGCGGTTTACAGTGTGTAAGCTAATTGCCCCCAACAAGCTGGCTACTCATTTTAGTGACTTCAGAAGGATGCAAGCCTTGGTTGAGCTTGAGCCTTTGGCTGGTATTGAACTTGCCACCTTGTGAGTGAGTGGCTGCAGTTCAGGCATTTAACCACTGCGCCACCAGGGCTCATCTCACCAACTGGATGTAGCAACCACTGTAACAGTGCAAGATTGAACTCCATTGCTTCCCAGGCAGTACCAGACCCCCCCCCCCCCCCCCGCACGTACCTCTGCCCTGCCTCATCACTGCAAAAGGTTGTGGTTGACAAATAGTAGTGAGTACTTAAGATTTCTGAATTTCTGGCAGCCATTTTCTATGTGTTAGATTTTGTTCTACCGCTGTTGGTTGTTAAGAGTACAATTATAATTACAAGACTATAATTATACTACTGCAGTGGTAGGCCTGATGTGGTTACACTCTACCATGACAATAATTTTTTAGTAAATTTATTTTGTAGTTAAAGTACAGTCAGCCTTTGGCACCCACAGGAGATCCGTTATGTATCCGTGCCCCTCTCGCTAATATCAGAATGCTCAAGTCCCATTGACCCCAATGGTGATGCAGCCACACAGGCGCACAACCATTGGGGACAATGGTATTGACGTTCTCCCTCCCTCCTCCTCCAAGGCTTCTGCCCCAGGCTTGGCTTTGAGGGCAGAGGCTGGAGCCTCATTGGCTGGAGGGAGCCAGGATCTGGGTCTTGGAGCCTGGAGGTTCTGTCCCAAGTGCTGGGCCTTGGGGTGGGGGGCTCTGATACCCAAGCCCCAGATGGAGGACTGCAGTCCCATTGTCCCCAATGTGCATGTGTGCCGCCATTGGGAACAGTGCAGGCTTCCAGTCCGCAGACGCTCAAATCTGGCAAGGCCATAGATACCAAGGTCAGACATAAACTCTTCTCGTGCTGAAATGTTAAAGTACATGGAATACATTTAAACCAATAGTCAGACAGTGATCAGTTTACCACATTTCTGTTTCATATAACCATCATTTCATAAAAAGAATAGTCACTGGGATATTGGGGGGAAAACACATACAGGAGGAACTGCAATTATTTGTCTTTTCATTGCCTGAATTATATTTGGGTGGCCTATGTCATTGCAAGTTAGTCTGTTTCTGTTTAAATTAGGTTCCCAATTACCAAATTGTATATTATCCAAACATTTAGAATTCCCCCAAGGCCATTTGGATACATAAGGATTTATTGTATTGTACAATTACTATTAAGTGTTACACATCTGCCATCAAATTTATAAAAGTGTCTAAGTACTGCATACATATTGTTTCTCTGCGTGTAAGGGGAGAGAGATTGTGTATGCCATTTATTGTGTTCATTTTCATGTGAATTCTGGCTGAAGATTTGGAAGAAGAGCAAGTGGCACATTCTTCTCTACTTAGATAGTTCTTTTCATACATTTTCATATTTCTTTATTCTAAGAGTTTCAAACATAAAATGACAAACAATTATTTAACCAGCTGAAACAATTTAATAGGTATAAATATTGTCAGAAATGTAAAGAAATGGTAGAATCATGGAGCCACTGGACATACTGCTTTGTCGGCATAATCAAGTGGCAAGAACTGGCAGTTGTCAAACAACAACTATAACAACATGGATTAGTTGAGGCCGAGCCTCAGCCGCATTATGAATATTCACCTCATCTGATATTAGTTATGCTAATTTCACACACTGTTGGGATAGACATGTAAATAGTACTGGCAAAACAGTAGGTTAAACTAATCCAAGCAATAAAAATTGATACAGCCATTTCTTTTAAATGTTTACAAGGAGAAGAAAAAAAAAACCTAAAAAGAAATCCATATTATAGAAGAAGGATGAATGTAGGGATTTGCTGGAATGTAGACATACCCACAGAGAACAGCTTGAAATCAATAGATAGTTCTGCTCCTGTGAAATTGTTAGGTATTTCTGCTTCAACTTCCCTTAGATCTAAAAGTTGAAGTGTCTTGAACATTTCCTAGAGGAACAGGAAGAAACATGCTGGATCAGAGCAGTGGCCTGTCTAGTCTAACACAATGGCCAACCAGTTGCCCATGGAAGTGCACAAGCAAGAAATGACTGCAGTGGCATCCTCCTAACCCCACTTTCCATGAACTGAGGTAAAAATGGCATACTGTCGCTGATGCTGGAAGGAATACATATCTATGGTGACTAGTAACTACTGATATACTTCTCCTGTGTCTCCTCCACTTGTCATTTTTCTTAGCCAGATTGTATCTCATATCAGAACATTTATGTATCATCCTTCTTTCTCCCAATATCAAACCAAGATAGCAATGTAGGTTAAAACAAAACACAACTAAAACAATGTACTGTATAGTACATTTAAAAATAAATAAATAAACAATCCTGTTAAAAATAAATTTAAAAAGATTTAAAACATATTTAAAGTATAAAGGTAAATGTCCTTTAAAAATCCTTCT
This sequence comes from Urosaurus nigricauda, assembly GCA_034509955.1. NCBI lineage: Eukaryota > Metazoa > Chordata > Lepidosauria > Squamata > Phrynosomatidae > Urosaurus > Urosaurus nigricauda. Next base: position 293,084,654 of record JAOEGL010000002.1, read on the forward strand.
GCTACAACCATTCCTGTTGAATAGAAAAGATTTTTGCCTGCTGGCAAAAAGAGAACAGAAAATATGGAATGGGCCTCCTGTGGGAAGGAATTCCATAGTTGGGGAATATGGAACTCTCTCCCATGTCTTCACAAAACATAGCTGTGGTGAAATTGTCAGAAAACATTTCCTCATAGGAGAATTGTTCAGGCCCCTTACTAATTATTGTTGTTCTTGTTAACTGCCCTCAAATTGATCTTGATCCATGGTGGCCCTGTGGATGAGAAATTTCCAAGACTCCCTGTCCTCCACTGTTCTGCTTAGTTCCTGTAAACTCATATCTGTGACCTCCTTAATAGAGTCTATCCATCTAATATGCAACCTTCCTCTTTCTACTCCCCTCCACCTTTCCTAGCTTTATTGTTTTTCCGACAAGTTGTGCCTTCTCACGATATGTCCAATGTACCACAGTCTCAGTTTTATGATCTTGGCTTCAATGGAGATTTCTGCCTTGATCTTCTCTAGGACTCATTTGTTGGTCTTTTTGGCTGTCTACAGAATCCTCAGCATTCTTCTCCAGGCCCACATCTTGAATGACATGATTTTCTTCCTATCTTCTTTCTCAACTGTCCAGCTCTCACATCTATTCATGGTAATAGGGAATACAATGGCTTGTGTGATTCTAACTTTTGTACTCAGCTGTATATCTTTGCATTTTAGGATAGTTTCTGGTTCTTTCATAGCTGCCGCCCCCATTTTTAATCTTCTGATTTTGCTAATTTCACTTAACCCAAAATGAGGTGGTCTTGTATCATCTGAGGTTTCTTGAACATCTTTGCCGTAAAACAAAATGAGAAATTTGTTGTCATTGCGCACTACTCTGATCTCTCTAGCTCTCTGATCTCTCTATCTCTCTCTTGATAAAATCATCAGCTTGGTAGATAAAGGGAATGCCATGGATGCAGCATAGCCATGGATGCGGCATATCTTCATTTCAAGGCCTTCTCCATGGTCCCACATGATAATCTTGCAGTCAAGCTTACAAAATGTGGGCTAGACAATGCAACTGTTAGGTTGACCACTGAACCCAAAGTGTGCTCAGCAATGGCTCTTCTTTATCTTGGAGGGAGAGTACCATAGGGTTCTCCTTGGCCCAGTGCTATTTAACAACGTTATCAATGACTTGAATGATGGAATAGAGGGAATGCTTATGAAATTTGCAGGTGACACTAAAATAGGAAGGGTAGCTTATACCCCAGAGGACAGGATCAAAATTCAAAATGACCTTAATAGCTTAGAAAGCTGGCACAGAACGAACAAAGTGAATTTCAACAGGGAGAAATGTAAGGCACTATACTTAAGTTGAAAAAAGTGAAATGCACAGATATAGGATGGGGGACACCTAGCTTGAAAACAGTGTATGTGAAAGATATCTAGGAGTCCTAGTAGACCACAAGTTACATATGAGTCAACATTGTGATGCAGTAGCTAAAAACCAGCCAGTGTGATTCTGGGCTGCATCAGCTGTAGTGTCTAGATCAAGGGAAGTAATAGTACCACTGTATTCTGCTTTTATCAGACCTCACCTCACCTGGAATACTGCATCCAGTTCTGGGCACCACAAATCAAAAAGGATGTTAACAAGTTGTAGTGTGTCCAGAGGACGGTGACCAAAATGGTGAAAGGTCTGGAAACCATGCCCTATGAAGAGAGTCTTAGGAAGCTAGTTATGTTTAAGCTGGTGAAGAGAAGGTTAAGAGGTGATATGATAGCCCATTGTTCTAGATAATTCACAAAATGTGATGTAATGATGAATAACCTCTGTTCTTCATCTCCAGTATCTAATACTCAAGAGTTATGCTGCCACAGAATTTAATATTTTTAGTTGTTGTAGTTAGTAAATACAGATATTGAAATATTCAGTAATACTGAAATTTAGGTCCTATGTTACAAACCATATCACACTCATCCTTTGCATCACTAGTTTGGAAATATTAAGGTCCAGTACCAGAGTTTTAAAATTTGTGAACATATGAGGATGATTGAAAGAAAGTAGAATGCTGAGGGTTGGAGAAAGCACATGAGTGTCTCTGTTTTGTATGTGTGGGCAGGGGAGATAGGATTGTGTACTATATATCTCTTAATCAGTCTCCAACAGGAAATCAGGAATTAGCTGGCAAGAGAAAGCAGTCCACCTTGAACCAGGAGGAAGTGATGCAGATGTATTGGGAGAAAAAAATTATTGAGAAAAGAAAAAAGACCAACAAACAAGGAAATTCCCCTTCTGTTTATAGTAGCCTCTGTTCCCTTTATTACATCATGTCAGTTCAGATTTGATTTATAGCCTGCTGCATCACAAAGGCTGGGAAAGGTAACAACATGAAAATCACAAGGCCAATTAGAATGATTAAAACCACCTCCCCCTCATCACCTAAATTCAACTGAAATAAAACAGTTACTCCAGCTCTGAAAGATGTTCACCCTCTGTTTCTGACAGGTCTTCCTAGCAGAAGTAATCTAAAATAGTACCACTGGTGATTTTTAGCTGTTACGGTCTTGAAGAGGGATGAAGAAAATCACTGAGTTAAATTTAAGAGGTCACATTCATCGCCTATCAGTAAATACAGGCTTCACTTGTGCTGAAAATTCCCCCTTCTTTCATCTAAGGATGGCAGAGTGTACAAAGAAGGAACTTCATATGCACAATGTTTCTTCCATTTTCGAGCGTACATCATTTCGAGCGTACATCATTTGTGCCCATATTCCTTCAGAGTGTTCTGTGCTGTAGTGGTGTTAACAATTAGTCCTAAACCCTGGCCTGCATATGTGAGTATATAATGTGTAACACATAAATCATTAAAAAATAATAATAACCTCAACAACATCCCTGTAAGGTAGTTTAGGCTGAGAGTTAGTGCGTGTTCTGAGGTCACTCAGCCACTTTTAAAATAAGTCAGTTCAAAGAACCAAGATACTAGCTTGTCTTCATCATGTCTTCCTGAATCTGGACTCCTTTCCCTATCACTGACATGGAGTGTCACTTGGAGAATATTAGATAAACAATATTTCAAAGCGCAAGCAGCTCATTTGGTTTATGTGATCATGAATATAAGAAGCTCAGCTTGTACAGAGGAGGAGAAACAAGGACATCTGCAAGTGGAAAAAGCTCCCACAAAATAGTCCACTCTGTCATGGAAAACCACTGGGTGAGTTTGGGAAAATTACACTCTCTCAGCCTCAGAGCAAGGCAAAAGCAAACTCCTCTAAACAAATTGCATGCCGTAAGTCAGAACTTGAAGGCAAGGAACCACAAAATAGCCTTCCTCTCCCTCCCTTCCGATATTGTTGACTCTCAACCACTTGCAGCCTCTAAGGACATAAAATAACTAGGTATTACGTCTGCCATTAAGCACCAATATTATTTCTCCCTACTTTGTTTAAATAATATGTGCAGTTTGCAATGCAACTTATGCAATATTTACAATTTACAATCAGATTTCTTGTTCATGATATGCAGATGTTCTTATCGATTTAAGAACTATAATTTTGCTCATTGATGGGGACTCTTTTTGGCAGATTTAGGATCTTGAACAAGATGTCTTCAGTCCATTGTTAAATATTTATCAGATGAGGTAGGCAGACAAACTTTTTAGTGACCTGGACAAAACATTCTTTTAATTTGATATCTAGCACAGAAACACTTCAGGCAGCCCATTTCAAATCCATCTGAATCATCCGGTTACATGTTGTCAGTGAAATGAATCCTTTGTCTATATGTGAAAACCCCCCCCCCCATCCTGATCCACCCTCCAAGTGTGGAACTGTTGTTCGTTTGGCATTCTTGCTTCTTGCAAGTAATACGTCTTTCTAACAGTTAACGGTAGTAATAAAGCCTTCCTTTTTCAGTTAGGTGATTGTGAAATAACTGTATTGCCTTGTTTTGTGGCTTGTATGTTTTTTAAAAAAGAATAAATGACTAAATAAATAAAAGCCAGTTTTGCCTCACTTTGTAAATAATATTCACAAGAGCTGGACCAGTCTGATTTTTAGAGTGACAATAGGTTTCTGAGACAGGTCTGTAGATTTTTAAAAAGGCAGAATAAAGTCCCAGGGGTTTTCGGGGTGGTGGGGGGTGTTAATTGCTAAAATTGTCTTCTTGTTTTAACATTTTGAGGCTTGTTCTGTGTGACTTGTCCAAAATCACCCAGACCTGGCATTGCCAATGTCCCAAGTGCTTGACTGCTACCAAGTTCAGAAATATCTGAGTGGCAGCCTTAACAACAGCAAGCTGATAAAACTCCTTATTTGGGAAACATTGATCTGAGGGAATATAATGGATTCATCTGTGCTTGTGATACATTTTAACATCTTATCATTCCCCAGTACATGATTCATTTCCTTTTGCTTTGTTTAGAAGGGGCGGGTGGCAGTTCCCTGCATAGGCCAGGCACACTGATAATTTGTACAAACTCTGTTTAAATTATATGTGTTTGTGTGTGTGTGTCCTTCCACTCTGTGTGCGCGTCTGTGCAATAGCATATACAGGACCTGTCACGCATAATCTTCCAGGCAGAAGTACTCAGAGAGACTTGAGTGAAAGAAAAAAAAATAATAACAGAAGATGCAGTAAAAGTTAGCTCTTTGCCCTGAACGGCTTTTTTCTCCCCCTTTCCCTACCAGAAGGAGAAAAACACCCACCATCTCCCTCCTTAATGCATAATTATCTCTTTTTGGCCTATCCATTTGAAGCTGATTGTTGTGAAGCGTTGTGATAGCTGCTGCTCTCTGGTGTCATGCGGTCTCCGCAGAACAGATTGCGCTTTCAAAGGTTAGCCGCCCGAAATGTCTCTTGTCAGTAAATGTTGTTGTTGTTGTTGTTGTTGTTGTTGTTGCGGGGAGAGGGAGGGTTTGCAATTTTTTAAATAATTCTTTAAAGAAGTAGTTCAGAAGAGCTCTCTCCAAGGGGAGAAGCACGGGCTGTTTGCCGTGCTTTGCAGAGAGAGAGAGAGAGAGAGCGAAGAGAGACCCGCACAGTCAGGTCAAAGGGTGAGCAGCAATTAACTGGAGTTGCTTGAGAGACAAAAGCGTCATTGCACAAAAGCATTATTTCACCTGCCGTCCTCTTTGGAGCCAGAGTTGGGGGGGGGGGAGAGAAAGCGGGGGGGGGGAGAGGCCCATTGTGTAGGGGTGTTTGAACTGATTATGTTTAGAGGCTGGTTGTGATTGGTGGAGAAGGGCGTGGCTGATTGGGTAGTTTTGCATCTTGTCAGCCCAGGAGCACCCTTGTGCTGCCTGCAATCTGTCTGTAACCTGAGGAAGCTCAAGACTGTACAACAAGAGGGCTTAATAGAGAGCTGCATGGCCCAGCACTCTGTTTGTGGTGGTGGTGGTGGTGGCAGCTAAATGGAGTGTGTCAGGTTTGTCAATATGATTGATTTTACCTTTTGTTTTGTTTTGTTTTTAAAGATGTTACTTATGTATATAGCTTTATGATCTTCCATGTTGCAGGGTTGTTTTCTCGTCTCCCCCACCCCTTGTTTTTCCCTTTTTTACTATTTAAAGAAAAAAAGGGAGGCTGCTTCATTGAAACTCTCTTGCTTTGCTAACTTTTTCATCTTTCAACTTTTTCAAAACATAGTGAAATGGAGGGGGGGAGGCAGCTGTAATAGGTAGGCCTGTATCTTCTCCCAAGAAGTTGAGGAAAGATTTTTTAACTGTTTTGGTTTGCTGCACATGAAATCAATGCGTGGATAAATCTTTTCATTGCTGTGCCTTTATTTGTAGCAAGTGCCAAACTTCCTCAAGAACTACATTTTAAGTGTGTGGTTGGGGATAGCTTAGTAGAGTATTGTGAGAAAACCTGAAGCAGTATTATTCATCTTTTTGTCTGATGCTTCTGCTGTTCTGATCTCTTGCGATATTTATGGCTTGTTTGTCATAACTGTAACTTGTTAAAAAGAAAAGAAAGAAGGGACCAAACTATAGATGTGTAAAACACTATGTAAGGCACAGTTGCGTTCTTGCTTATACTTGCTAGTCAATTTGCCACATAAAATTATGTACGGGAGGTTTGTTTCTGACACTGACTGGTATGAATGTACTCTAAAGTAATAGTTGTAACTGGATTTAACTGTAACTCAGTCGTGCAGTACTGAATTTTCCTGCAAAATGAGATTATTTTTCTAAGGGGTGGTGGTAGTAAGGAGGAGGGAACTGGTAGGAAGTGGGTGGTTAGTTTAGAGCAAAGTGCACATACATGCTTCCTCTTGGAGATTAACCCTTTGTTACCTGACGTATTTAAGGGAGAAAGAAAGTGAGAAGATCCAATATGTATTTATTTGTGGAAAGTTTACAAAGTGTAGATTTAAGCCAAAAGCACGGATTTAAAATAGATGCCAGGGGATTTGAAGACAAGGCATCTCAAGCAGACAAACAAAAAGAGGAGGGCAAGTTTCAAAAGCAAGAAGTGTGTCTTGTTTTAAATAAGAAAGATTGGTTTTTAAAGGAAAGGTGAAAGGTCTGTTGATGTACAGTTATTAATTAAACAGGCATGTGTTACTTAAATGTATATACAGAAAACCTGAAGATCTATGTCTCTGAGGGGAAAAAACCCTGTGTATTTAAATCTTTATGTGTGTTGATATGTTCCATGTATGGATGGATACATATACACATATAAATGTGCACTTAAATCCTGTTGGAGTCATCACACAAACTCCTTAACAGTAGTGGGCTGTGCATGGTCAGGTTCTTTGTAAATTTAATGTAAATACACCTGTATATCTTAACAATCTTGGGTTCAAGTTGAAGAGCAGGTATGTGCAATATTTTCTTCCCCTCCCCCTAAACAGATATGTGTACAGATATGTGGCTAAAACAGAGGTGCACTGTGTATTTTGTGTTCTGAACTTTTTCCTAATATGGAAGAGTTGTTCTAAGGAGCGGGAAAAAGTTCTGTTCTACAGTAGTTTCAAATAATTATACTGCATCCATCTCCTCTTTAAAATTGCATTGATGAGGATGTAAATCTGAAAACAAACCCTGTCCAAACAGTGTAGCTGATTTGGCCTAAGATGGGATCAAGCTGAACTGAAAACTGATTGCCTTGACACTTTATAATCAAAGCTGATTTATTGTTCATTAGTAGTGCATTAGCCCTGTCAGGCAAGACAGTTATTTGTGTAGGGGCCTGTCAAACAAAAGGCTGCTAGCACCTGTCATTTCTAAAGAGGAGATAAACCCTCCCCCCCCCCAAAAAAAAAGATTGTAAGAAATTTTAAACAGAGATACTGTACAGGCTTGCAAGGCATGAATTCTTTGGGACCCTTTGTTTACTTTCAGAATTAACACTTTAAAAATTTTTAGGCCTGGAATCTTCTCTGTGATGGACCTTATTAGGGATAAAGAGCCATCCCAGTGGGGGGAAAAGTGACATATGGTCAGGAAATTTTAGGAAACAATGACTGATAATAGTCTTAATATATTAAATAAATATATTGGCTCTTTTTTTTTTGGCATTGTCTACAAATGCAAGTAGTTAATGAGTTCCCAGAACTGTCCCATTACCCACACTGTGTCAGAAATGGTCAGGTACCAAAAAATGCTGCTTGTACCAGCAAGGGTTAATTATGTGAAAACATGGATGACATCACAGCAGAGCTGCAAGAATGTCAAGATATATCTTCTGCTGTATTGAGACATGTTTTTTTTTCCCCACTGCCCTTTCATTTTCTCACTCCCACCGCCTCCCCCCCCCTTCCCACCCCCTTATTAAGGAATGATCTCAGGACCCAAAGCAGAAAACAACACAAGTGTCAAAAGAAAACAAAATTAGTCAACTTTTGTCTGCCACCATAGAAACAAGGATTAACTTATGTTATTCCAGAGTCATGGAGAGGAGACTATCTGAATGAGAATATATAGTGTATTGTCTTCGATGAATTTTTCATTTGACAGGGATTTTGGAGGCTGTGATCTTAATTAAATCTCGACTGGCTCAAATAATGCATCTAAAAAGGCATGCAGTGTTGCGTAACCTTGCTGAGTTGGTAAACCATAAATCATCAGAGAGCTTATGATAGGGAGGGTTTATTTCTGTGAGGTTTTGTTTTCCATTTGTTAGTTTAGATTATATTTTTTAAGTACACTTTACTGTACTTTTTAAATCCAAGTCCTCTGCACCCTACCCCCCCCCCTTTAAAAAAAAGTCTCATGTAAAACAAACAAGAGCTAGGAGGTGTCATGCCCAATTTGGCTGGAATTTGAATGATGCAATGAAACTGACATGGGATCATAACTTCCTAGTCTTTTTCACACAGCTGTGTATCCAGTTGACATGATATGAATTCTGCTGTGGTGATACTTGGGCAGATTTTTTTCCCCCAAAAGGAGGAACTTGGGGATAAAATTTAAGTCTATCTATGTTAGGATGGTTCCATTAATTTCATCATAATGTCACTTTATGTGCCTCTGAATATACTCATTTGTTGATGCCCTACTGAAATTCTTAGCTGTCTGCAAATTATTCAGGATAGTATTATAGCAATGGATAGTACGGCATTATTCAGTTTTAATGGCCAGTTGTTGAAAAGTAGACTGTTCTTATGACAGGTGAACTGTGCTTCCTAAGGTGCATTCAGAAAACAAACAAACAAAAAGGTGTGGGGGCAGTGAAGTGTATTCATTATTTAGTGGAAGCAATTTGTTTAAAATGTGTGCTAAACTTTAACAGACACAGAGCAAATATTTTGATGTAATTGCTTACTCGTCTCCTTAGTAGTCAGCAGTCAGTGTTTATTGGTACTTAGAAAGGCATAAGAACTCCATCTCTTTTCACTAGATTTTGATTCTTTTTTATTCTTTTCAGTGTGCTGATGCCATAAATGTATGACTGCAATTTAGCAAATTCTGTTACCGTGGCAAAGAGGTGGTTGTGCACTCTCCATTTGGGGCAAAGATGGGAAAGTGTGGCTACAATTAAAAATGGTGAGGCTGCAGAGGTAGAAAGAGGCACAAGATCCAACAGCTGTTTTTAACCAGCAGCATTACCCTGGCTTCCCTTCATGCAAATGTTTATAACTCAAGAAATAAATGTATTGATCTATTTCCTCATCCATCCATCTCTCTCAACCCTGGCCCTGTGCTTGGGGAAAAATAAGTAAATAAAAGAGTGGGGTTTCCGTTGCCAGCACCAATCCACACCTGCGTGGCTAAGATTGTGAGAAAGTTCTGACACCATAGACTTGACATGATTTTGTTTGGCGAAAAGCTTGGCTTGCTTTAAGCAGTTTGTTTGTTTTACTGAAAGCGAGACTCTGTTGCTGGAAATTAGCTTTGCTGTGAACTTTTCAGCATTCGTTTTAAATGCCTTTTGTTTTTATAAGGTCTCTTCCCCCCCCCCTTTCCCCCCTCTCCTTTTGCCCTCACTGTATTTGTTTGTTATTAGAGGTTCAATCACAGGGGAGGAATCCACAGATGGGAAGGAGGGGGAGAACCACACACTCATCTTCTTAATGTTGCCTGATTTAAACAACAACAACAACTGAAACCCTGGGAGTAGTTATATGAAGTAGCCAATTTTTGTTAACCTTTCCAAACTAGTTATCTCTCGTGTCCACACTACTGGGAGCACAACAATATTTTATGGGGAGACGGAACTGGGAGGACCAGATTTAAATGAACATTGAACAAGCATCCCTTAGTGTTAATTGTTCTGTGAAGCCCTTAAATCGGGAGGTTGTTTTCCCCCCACTGATTAGGTACGAATAGATGTTATATTACCTGTTCTGAAGGGGCAGGGGGAAATGACACCTAAACAACAATAGCAGATAACATGTTCTAATTTTAAAGCTTACTATCTTGCCCTTAAAATCTGAAACATCATTGTTCAAATAACTGAGAACAAGGTAAACCAACAACTTCAAAAAGGTCGGCTTCTGTGATTTCTCAAGGGCTTGTTATTTTGTACTCTCCAATTCTATTTGATGTCTTGACAAAACAAGATGACACAGGGGAGAATACATTAAATTTTGATATTTTCCCCCATCTAACCTGTACCAGTAGTGGCAGCTTAATTTTTTGCACAATTATTATTATTATTGAAGGTGGGGTTTTAATATATTTTTTAGTATTTTACTATTTTTCTACAAAGACTTTTAATTGCCACACCATTGTAAGTAGGTTTTTTCCTTGGGCTTTCCCATTTGCCTTGATTTTGCTAGCTATCTTTTTTACCAAAAAAAAAAAAAAAAACATGTTTTGACCTTTAACATACAGAGAGCTTGCTGGTTGGAATGTGTCTTCATTAGAAGTAAATCAGTGAATAGCAAGATTGTCAAAGAAGCATCTGATGTTTTCTCATTATAGATCAGCAGAACCAGTGCAAATTAAATCCTAATGTACAAAGAAGGCACCTGTGATGAGTGTGAAATACAGTACAGCACTTCAAGCAAATAAACTTTTACAAGTGTTGTAAAGGTTGTAACTATGAATAAAGCGACACCCTCTAAATGAGTGTTTAACAGAACAAGAATTTGAATACATTTTATCATAATTTGACTGAGGGATTTTTGTTGTGTGTCTGATTAAGAGTAAACTGGTTCAGTAAGTTCACCATATTTTAATTGCTTATTAATATTGCATTAGTCAGTACGCTTCCTTGTGTTCTTTTCCCACCCCAAAGAAAAGACAAAACCACATTCTTTAACTCTTAAGGAGAAGAAGTAGAAAGCAGGGCCACAGGCAAATGTTGTGAATTACTCTAATGATGCTGATGTTGCACTTTCAAATACCTGCTGCTGAAAAATACTTGCTTAAATGTCTCTCTACCATTGTACAACTGTTCATGTGAAAGTAGTAAAAGCAGGAGGAATTTTACAAGTATTGGAAGTAGGATCCTGGCATTTTGACTGTGTGAAGTGTTTGGAGGATTTTTAAGAAGATGATGGTATGCTGACTTAAAAAAAAAAAAAAACCCTAAAGTTAAGTAGAACGTGTGTTTGTGTGTGTGTGTGTGTGTGTGTGTTCCCTTTTTCACTGTAAGTACAAAGCAACAAGAAAACCTTATACAGGTATGTTGAGAAGAAAAAAAAGAGATGCTTTAATAGACTCCCTGCTTCCTCACCATTCATCCTACTGTAAGGATAGTTTAGCTGATTACTGTTTTTAGCAACAGATTCCATTGTGGTGCTCAGTTAATAAGCATTAAAATAGAAGAGATTTAATTTCTGAAAACTTTATATTTGCATGCAGACAGACATTATAGCTTCAGCCTCAAGTCTGATAGATAAGTAGGGAATTGAGTATGCATGAAAAGTGGCAGGGAAGATCGTGTTCCCACTAAGGTTTCATACTTGAAACAATATTAACCAAGCATTTTCCCTTTCTTTCTACAATGGTAAAGTATTCTGTACATGACAGGCAGCTCAGAATTATTTACCAAATCAGGAAAATCTGTTACCTGTCAGTTGTATATGTTGGTGGTCACACTCCAACTCCTAGTGAAATGCAATAAACAAAATTCTAAAAACAAAATGCTAATTGAATAATAAAGAGCTTTGGGGGTCCCCCCTCCCTCTCCCCCTTTATCTCATCTGTTCTTCCTCCTGCTTCCTTTTAATAGGAGCTTGTATTGTTGAAGACAGAACAGTTATGCTAATGACCGACTACATAGCTTATTTTACGTTAATATAATAAACAGTACCTGTCGTGATGTTCTGCACAGTGTTTCGGGCAAAAATAGAGAAGTCTTAAAAGTGAGATTCTGTTTTGCATAATGAAAACGGAATCATGGTTTCCACATGAATAGTTGGAGCAGTGTGAGGTTTCTCTTCCTTTTTAATTGTTTTTGTTTTGAAGACATGAAATATTGTGTCAGAAGTGTTCTGTCTTGAGGGATATACAGGTAACATAATTTAATGTTTCCTTGTTCCTTGGGGCGAAAATTTACATTGCAACAAAATGCTTTGAGCTTTGTGCTGAATGCTTTATCCTCAGTTACTGCAATAATACCAAACCTGTATATATACCGCTTCCTCAGATGCGTAACCTTTATTCTGTAGACCGTATTATTTTAAAGCTGGTACTGTTTAAATTCCTTTTTACTGTCTTAGTGGCTGTGTCTGCCTATCTGTTTTACATATATTTCACTACTATCCATTCTCATCCAATCAAGAGGTGTCATTCGGAACGCATTTCATATTTTTAAAATTAATTGTGAATTGTTATAATAGTTCATAATTATGAAACTCCTTTGATGCCAGGCACCTAAAAAGAAAAAAGAAAACCATCACCTTAAAATTGGTAGTGATGATGGAGGTGATGACCTGTTTCCCTAACCTGAGGAAATTTTTAAAAATAAAATTAAATAAACCAATTGGTGTTTATATATTAATACAGATTTGAATTGGTAGAAACCCACTGTTTAATATTCAATCTTGCAGAAAAGGTGAATTTTTATATAATGCTTCATCTCCTTTCATCAGTTACAATGTCAAAATCATCAGTGATCTAACATGTTTCATCCTGAGCATGATCTGGGGCCAAAAGTAGAGCTACAGCAATGGAATATTTCAGAAGGAAAGTGATGCAGGCAAATGTGGCACTGGCTTGGAAATCTCAGAACGCATGTAAGCATGCTTTGGGGAAATAAACCCTGGAACCACTTGGTGTCATTTAAAGGCATTTTTACCATTGATGTTATTAGAATGTCAGCAGGTCTATACTAGTAGAATCCTCACAGTGAAGCAGCAGCTGTATTTTCCCTTCACGGTCAGCTCTAAGTGCAGCCACAACACCCTGTGAGTATCTGTCAGCCAGGTTGCATGTAGTTTAGCCAGGTTGCATGTAGTTTATTAAATAAATCTAATCCATTGCATAAAAAAGTAAAACAGGGCAATGATTTGAAATTTGTTCCATGTGGCTGTTGGGAATATTTACTATCTGACAATGCTGTGCAGGTTTACCTGGATGTAAATCCTTCCAAGTTCAGAAAAAGTTACTGTCTAGTGAATGTGTACAGCATTGTAGTCTGGACATAAATTTGTCTGCATCTTCACTGTACACGTATTTCTAACTTCTTGACGGGGATACGCAAGATCTCTTGAAACCCACCCCCCCTTTTAAATGTGAAAGTGCCTCTAAAATGCATGAAATATGTTTAGTCAAATATCCATTAAAATTAATTTATTCTGGAGTGGTAAACACGGGTACTATCAATTAACATTTGTAGAGCGGTCCATTTAGCTAGTTACAAATATTCAGTTATCAGTGTGGTTTTTTTTTTCCTCCTTTTGAAATGTAGACCAGATTTAAAGCAAAGTGTTTGTTGTTGTTGTTAGGTGTTTATCATTTGTGAAAAGCATCACACTTTTCAGCCATCTAGGACTAAAGTCCTGTCATATCAAGGAGATATTATTTCTTATTTCTCTCTCTCTGGCTTTTCTTTGCTAACGAAGATTCTTATTTAATTTTGATGTAATATGTACTGCATAGTATCTAAAATAAGTAGGGTTTTGACAGAATACACTCAAACAGGGACCCATAAATATTAGAGACCACAGTTAAGAACTTACATGACTGTTTTAAATACTATTGATTTAAACCATTGGCTAGTTTTTATGAATCAAAGTGTAATTTCCAAGCTTTAGCTATATTTCTCAGTGCTAGAGCACTCTCTCTTGTGTGCCTTTAGCAGCTTTCCAGACATTCAACACAGGATTAAATGATAGTAGTTACAATGATCAATAGGTTAAGACCAGTACAATCACTCTTGCTGCTAATGACCTGGTAGTAATGGGTAATAAAGTGTGGGCTATAATAGCCTATCAGTGCTGCTGCATGCCCTTCGAATCTTAGTATTACTAAGGACTAGTTACATGAAAAAGAGGTACACTGGAAGCTAAGAAAATGGATATGAAGTCAAGAGTTTTCAATCTCAGCCTGCTAACAAATACAGACACATACCACACTAAATTTTCTGCTCTGTTTCAGTATGTTTATTTAAAACTTCACCTGCTTTGTGGCCTTGAGTTACTGAAACAGAGCCTCATTTTCCTTGTTCTTGTCATTGAAAAGCTCAAATGAACCTTTAGTGGCAGCCCAAGATACTTTGCTGCTCAAGTGGATCTAAACTGGAATTCCACACACATGCACACTGGACCAACACATTAAAATGATCTTCCTGCCTACTTCCCACTGCTTCAGGCATCTATTCCTACTGTCATCTGCCCCCCCCCCAGTTCAGTGATGCTGCCTGAGGAAGCATCTTCATACAGCTTCAAGATGGTTTGTGAGCTTCAAGCAGGTGTGTGATGGTGTTAAAACCTCTTCTCACCCCCTCAATTTCTTCCTTTGACTTCCCCAGTTCATGGCAGGGCTACACTATGAGCCAGGTGTTTCTTTGGTTGCAGCCAACTTCCTAAGTTCAACAGTACAATAAAGGGCAAAACATAGCTCTAGGTACTATTCCTCATGGGTGATTGTGCTAAACTACCCTTTTGTGATCAGTAGTTCAGTATTAGACAGAATGTGTACTACATGTTCCTCCTCTTAGTTTCATATGAAGAAGGGAGTCATGGGACTGATTAATGCTTTCCAGTCTGTCTTCTCAGAAAAGAATAACTTTGTCGTGTAGTCTGGAAAGCAGATTGCAGCAGATGGAGGCTTAAGTGTTGGTGTTAGCCACATGACTAGAGATTACTGGGGTCACTGTAACACCACACAGGGAGGTTTTCAATGCTTCAAGACCACGCCTTGGTTGTCTGAATCTACCATGTTGCTGCCCATATGTTCTGATGTTAGCCTTTCTTACATTGTTGTTTTGCCTACATGCTTAAAATTATTTTTTTCCTTTTATTATTGTTACTATTACAGTAATCAGTAACTCTTTGTGTGTGTGTGTACGTGCACATTAAAAACAGTGTTGTTTGCTACTAACCATTTACCACTGGTGTTTACCCTTCTGTATCTCCATCTCTGCATAACCACATAGATTTAAATCTTGTTCCCTAGAAAATCTGTTTAGTATTAACTTTTTGATGAGGTAAATTTTAGCAAATCAATTACAGCTGTAATTCTATAGGACAGTGGCACAAGTGAATTTCTTGCAGCGATTGCTGGATCTGTAGTACTTGTTAATGCAAGCACTATGCAATTAACAATCATGAATTCTTACTGTATTCAGCAAGCCTTTTTTCTTTGAGATAAATGCAATTATTCCAGTTGTGACATCATGCTCTTAGAGATCTTGAGTCCTGTTGATGCTTATTAAGAGAGAAGCACTGTATGTGTTGCATCTTACTTTGGATTGTGTTCCATCCAGAATTGATAATTGATAATGGCAAGTGTGCCTGCACATTAAACTCTTGGTCTTGATTTCTAGTATTGAATGGCGATGAAGTGTCCAAGGTGTATAATAACATCTGCCTTAAAATAGTCTCTGACACACACACACAAATGTGCACAACAACATTTGGTAGTGTTCAGTATATATGAATCTGACCTTCAGAAAACGTTTTTAGTTCATCAAAATTAGTGGTGCTGAGAAATCAGGACATCAGTGCATAATGACTGTGAAATTAGGAATGAGAATTTGCTATGCAAATGACAGGACAAATCATGTGAAAAAGTCAAGATAAACTGCATATTAAGACATTGTGTGACATAAAATTAATATTGCATTTCTTTCTTGCTTACTATTTTCTAGATATATATTTTTAAAATCCTTTAATCTCCTGATCAGCTATTGTCTGCTGATTTTTTTAAAAAAAACATGGTGCATGAAAAATTTCAAAACATGTTATTACCTTTTATTGTAATGCATGAGATGACAGCAGATCCTTTTTAACGAAGTATATCCTTTTACTGCTTTTAGTTTTCTGCTGTCATCTATTTGAGCTGAAACTAAAGAAAAGTATGGTGCTCAATATTTCTATTCAAAGTCATGTGAGTTTTGCTCCCCTACCATTTTAATCCCCCTTCTTCCCCCCCTTCTTTCTTTCTTTCTTTCTTTTGGGGCTCCTAACGAAATAGTCTTGTTGCATTACCGGAACTGACAAAATGGTTCTCATGTAGTCTGCAAATTAAACACAAGTGCAGTGATTATTTTGAATAGCTAAATTACATTCTAGAAAGCTTGCAGAATTCAAAGCATTGTCATTAGGTATCCGCTTGAATACAATTTGTGTAACCTTGGCCAAGACAGCCTGTCATTTTAATGTCAGTGTTTTATCTGAACAAGACATCATCCTTTCAGATACAGTGTACAGGTTCCTTGCAAAGATGCCCGTGCAGAAACGTGTTAACAGTTGCAAATACGAAATGCTATCAAGTTCATCACTGTAGCTGTTTGTCACTGAAATGTCATGGAAAGCGGCTTTTAATGGTATCTCACATAATATGAAAGAATTGAAGCCATCTGTATGCTGGGTGAATGTGGAATGGTAGAGACATCATTGTAGGAACTCCGCTGCTAAAATGGGAATAAGGTGCGGTTTTTGATGTGGCTGAAACTGTGTTCATTTGCTTCAATTCATTTAGTGCCAACTCCCCAATGGCTGATTTTGAAAGATCTTGCTTATTAATTAATGTAAAAATTGTTATAATTGATAGTTGCCTCTAGAAGGTACACAGATTAATAGTTTAATTTTCTCAGAAATCATTCCTGTGGCAAAAGTCTTTCAATTGGTGTGGGTAGGAAAGAAACATACAAAGAAAATGAAGCTCATTTTGTGCTTTTTATTCCTGTGAACTCAAGAAGGTGACATTACATCTAACCCTCTTGCTTATTGTTTAAACCTTGAGGGGAGGGAAACATGGGATCATACAAGTGAACTCACAGAACAATATTGAATGGCTGGAGTGAAAAGAGAGATGCTATACTTATTTTGTTTAAAACACACAGAGAACTTGAGAAGAGACATGTTGAGATTCTTGCTGTTTACACTTTCTTAATGCTTCAGGTTCCAGTGTCAGTGGCTATGATGACACCTCAAGTTATCACTCCCCAGCAAATGCAGCAGATTCTCCAGCAGCAAGTGCTGACTCCACAGCAACTTCAGGTCCTGCTCCAGCAGCAGCAAGCACTCATGCTTCAACAGGTAACATGTTCCTTTTCCAGTATTTTAGCCAACTAGCATAGACATTGGAGGGCCAGCCTCTTTGTGCAAATTCTGAAATAATTATTTTCTTCAAGAGGAGACTGGCTGTTTAGATTAGGCCATTTTGATATATATATATACATTATTCCCCACAAGCATTCTTCTTTCTAGAAATGAGTACATCACTAATGGCCTCTAAATTAGTTGTACTTCTCTGTATACTTCGTCACCCATATATTGTGTAATAGCTGCAGCCTAAGATATGACTGAGCCAATCATTCTCCTAACTTTGTATTCTCAAAAATTATGACTGGGACCTAAAATTCAAACTTTGCACCTTTTTCCCTGAAAAGAGTTTCCTTTTCTGAATATACACCGAAAAGAAGGCATCCTCTAATTGAAATAAACAAGAGAACAAAGCCTCCTCTTGCCTGCACTGCATGATACTTTGTAGAGCATATGAGAAAGCACCATAGCCAACTACAAGATACACTGGTTTGTATTGAATGAAGGTGCAGTGGACTTTATTCAAATCCCCCTTCACTACATAGCTTACTTGGTGTCTCAGGCAAAGCTGCTCCATGGGATTCCTACAAGGGTGTGGCCTATATACGCCACTCTGGTACTGATGAAGGAAAGGCAGCTGTCTTCGAGTTTTTGTTTTATGGGGCCTCTGGAATGTTTATTTCATAATTCCCCATTCATTTGCTGCCCATCTGCATTTACTGAATTGCATTTACATTGGAACATACGGCCTCAGAGAGTGGTGAAGCCTCTGTCTTTGGAGGTTTTTAAACAGAAGCTGGATGGCCACCTGTCAGGGATGCTTTGATTCTATATTCCTGTAAGGCAGGGAGTTGAACTGGATGGCCCTTACAGTCTCTTCCAACTCTGTGATTCTTTTACTGCACTAAGCAAGTTCCACTTACCCCAGATATCCTTATTTACTTTTTGTGTGTGATTTCTGCCTGTAGCACACAAATGGAGCTCACAAAACTTACAGACAAAAAGCCAATGGAAGCCTTCAGATGTGAATGGAAATGCCTTGAAAGCTCTAATGTATGCTGTGAGTTAGTACCAGTCTTCTCAAACTATGCTGGAGGTTAAATAAACACAAAGGTAGCTTTGGGTTTTGCCTGTCCCAATAAACTATGCAGGCTTAATTCATTGCTGGCACAGGAAGGCTAGAGTCCATTGCAAGCTGACCTTGTGTACTGAGCCTCACTGTCACCCATTTCCTCATTCATTCATTGAATGGAAGTTTCAAATAAGCTCTCTATCTGAGAGTTGGGGCCAGGTGGGTGGGAGTAGGGAGCTTGTGCCTGTACCAAACAGCACTTAGTACAATACAATACAACAATAATTTAGAAAGATTCACCAGGCTCTCCCTGCAAGGGCATCGTGGCTTTGTTGTTCCAATCAAAGGTCATCCCTTGCCTTATTTTAATTAGTTTGTGTAGAAAATGGTATGTTTTTCATCAGTTCATTTTAGAGATTACTTTTCAAATGATAATGCCAAGAATAGTCAGTGTGCACTGAATTTATTGTCGAGTTTCAAACTAAAGGTCAGACCATTACAGATAAAAGGATGCTATTTTTCAAATCACAGTTTTGTGTATTACACCAAAGGGGGATCCTGAATTGGCTATCCCACTTTATTTTACTTAATTCTCTCCCCCCCCCCTTCTCTCTCTCTCCCTCTCTCTCTTCCTCTCTGTCTCTTTTTTTCCTTTGTAGCAGCAGCTTCAAGAATTTTATAAGAAACAACAGGAACAGTTGCAGCTTCAACTTTTACAGCAACAACATGCTGGAAAACAGCCTAAAGAGGTACAGTTTAAAAAACAATTTTTATTTGCAAACCAACATTGTGACAGAAAATATAGCAGCTGCATAACTGTCCTAAGTTTCTACTTGTAAGATTTCACACGCTAATATCTGATGTTTTCAAAACAGTATAATGTAAACAGCTTTGGGGAGCCAGTGTGATGTAGTGGTTTGAGCACTAGACTAAGGAAGCTCCCGACTGTGGAGTGTGTGGCTTCTAGCCGGGTTTTAGGTGGGATGCAGCAGGGAGCAGACATTGGTGATATTTTCTGTGTGATAATACCCAGCTGCATCCCACATTCAACTTTTAAATGGAAGAGGTAAATTATCTTATTTAAAAATATGATAAGCTCCGAAGACCCTGAAGATCAGGGTTCGAATCCCTGCTCAAGCATGAAAACCCACTGGATGACCTTAGGCAAGTCATGCTTTATCAGCCTCAGAGGAAGGCAAAGGCAACCCCACTATAAAGAAATCTCACCATCTTAGGGTCACTGTAACTCAGAAACAACTTGAAGGCATGCAACCACAAAAACCAAGAAGTAATTTCACATAGTCTTTGGGATTAAGCACACTTTTGCCCCGGACTGCCTTCCTTACACACATCTGTTCAGTTGGATGAAGAATTAATCTACAGAAAATGATGTTCATGTAATTTTGCAACTCAGAAGCTAGCAATGTTCACATGTTCCTTGGTAAATGAAGGTGGAATCCTACTATCCAGAAGTAGCATCAAGAGGCTTGATTCTTCATTTCCCTGCCAAATATATGATTAATAGATTCCAGGTTCTATACTAGGCTACACATACACAGTCTTGATCACTTCATCTGCAGGATTGTAGTCATTGGGTGCAACCAGAAACAATTAAGGGTTATCACACACCATCTCTGGATGGTTTGAATGTTGAAGGAGAGCATTTTATTTGCCTTTCCTTCACCTGTCTAGAATATTTTATTCTGAGTACAGATACAGTAGTATATCTGTCTTCACAGATTTGGATTGGTTGAGAATTTCAGTTCAGAATTTACCAAAATCCTCAACATTTGATTGTAGGAGAAACAAACTTGACAGATTTGCCCATCCCAAACTCAGGGGCCCATCCCTGCCACAGAGTTGAGTGTTGCACAATTTAAACTAGTGAGCCTGTACTTCCTTTGTCTCTTCTATTCCTGCATATTAAGACTGCCCAAAACCAATAGCAGAGAAGCAAACACGATGCCTTAGGAATTATTTAAATATTTAGGACTGAAGCAGCTTGTATTCATTCAGAAGATTTCAGAATATTTTCAATTTTTTTTTCAGTCCCATGTCAAAAAATAGGATTCCCAGCAGTTAAGAGGAATGGTGAGACATTTGTGGGTCTTTGTCCATGTTGCCATTTCCTCAAATATCTGTGCTTAGGTAAAATTGGACAATTAAACCACAGCCAGAGACCTGTCTCCAACCTTATTGCTTGCCAGCCTGTGTAAAATTGTATGAGAATATCTGACGGGGCATATATAAGGCTTTCTCAGGTCTTGCAACAGCAAAGCCTCTTGCCAGATATGTGGACTCCTGGGAGATTTCAAATCCTGTGGGAACCCCCAAACCCATTCAGATGTCTTGATAGCAGGCCAGCAGCCATCACAAGAGGAGGAATTTCACCTCTCCGAGAATACTGCTTGCCTTAGCTTGGAGATCAGGAATAGCAGGTGCCAGCTGTGTTTGCAATAAGTAGACCCTGCCACCAGCATTTGGAACGTAATAAAACAGTTTGCAGTGTACCAAATGTTGTGGGGGAGGGGAAACAAATCAGTTCTGAGTATGCCTGAGACCTGTTCTTCTAACTTACAACAGACATTTCTTGTAGAATATATCCACTCAAGAACAACTCAAGACTATCAAATATTGGGTGGGGGGTGATCATCTAAGGAAATACTCATTTTTCTCCCATAGCAGGGAGAATAACATGATAATTACTCACCCTAGCATGTGAGAATAAAATAATTGAGAAAATACAGCCTTATTTATTTATTAATTTTATATTCCACCTTTCTCTCAAGATGGGATCCAAGATGGTTTACATTAATTCAAAAAAAGATTAAGTTAAAATCTTATTTTGCAAAAGTTTGAAAAGAATTTAATAACAATGTCCCAAAATAGATGGGTCAAACAGAGTGGCTTTTGGCCGCTTCAGGGCGATGATACATGCTCCCAAAATGGCTAGAAGCCTCTGTGAGGCCACCTAAGGTGGCCTGAAGCCACCCAGAAAAGGAGCAGTGAAAAAACACTGCTGCAAGAAGCTCATTTGAGACCACTGCGACAGCCCACTTGGGGAGCAGGCCGTCCGGTTGCCAGCTGGAGCAGCCGAAGGCCGCTCCTTGCCACCTATTTCACCCCAAAATTATTTTTAAAAATCGTGGTTAGAAACAATCAAGGCACATTTGAAACATACTTACTAATAAAAGATAAGAAATACATCACAACACCATGTTGCCTTTAACCTAACAGCTTTACCAGTGTAAAAATAAATTTCAAGAGCATTCAGTCATTTACTACGAATTGCCAGAAGTTCAAGCATCCATTTGCCATTTGAAGTCATTTCTTCAAATATGCTCTTCTTCTTACAGGGAGCTGTGGTGTATAAATATGTCAGTACAGTGGAATCTTCTCATCTGTGGGGCTTCATTTCTGGGGGTGTCCTGCAGATGGCAAAAAATGCAGACAGTTGCACCCTATATTATTCAGTGGTGGCAATGTTCACACAAACAGATCAGCGTTTCTGCATGCACGTGCCACCTTGCAATAATATAGGGTGATCTGCAGGCCAGGATTGCCATCTCTTTGATAAGAAGGGCCCACTGTATGTGAGAGAAATCTAGGAAGCACTCTTTTAGAATTTACATTTTACATAGAGCAACAGTGATGCTAAGTCAGTTCTCTCTATGCAGTGTGTAACCTGAATTGTGCACCAGAATCATCTGCAAATGAGTTACATGGCAGGGATTTTTTGTCAGATGAACTGATAACATTGAAAAGGTCCCTTAAAGTAGAAAATTTGAAAGCCATTGTTCTGTAAAGCTGCAGACATTCAAATAAATCTAGAGGTGGAGAAATACTATCTTAGGGACATAGTAATTTTTCCCTCTAGTGTAAAATAAACAGATTAAAATTATCTTACATTTAAATTTTTAATTTAAATAATCTGCCTGTCTGAAAGTAAAGGTTGCAGAAGATACCCCATGAAAAATTCTTAAAGAATGTTATTTAAAAGCAAAATCTACACTGAAATATGTTGTCCTTTTTTTGGTTCATTTATATTTTTATGGAATTGCAAAACTTGTTGGAGGCAACAAACTCTCTCTAGTTCTAAATAAATTATATATAAATAGTTTATTGTACATTTTAAAAGTGTTTTGCACATGTCTTCCATCACTGTGACTATGTAAACTTTGTATTGATTTGTCTCTTACTTTGAAAAACAAATTGTGTGTTATAAAAGACACGCTATATCATGGAAAACCTTACGGGTATTCTTTCTGTGTCATTAGGCTGCTGGGAGACCACATTTCTTTCTTGTTACAGGTTGTTGTCATACCTAAACTGGTTATGTGTCATTGTGGTGGTTGCACATACACCCATATTGGTCATTCAATTTCTTGTCGGCTGTCGACCTCCCCACTTCTCATTTTCTATTGTGGAAAACTAAGTTTTAAGTCAAGTGTGAATTTTTACAGCAGAGTTATAAAAATAGGGGGGTTTATAATGGGAAACGCTGACACGAACCTTAACTTTAGCCCGCTAACGGGCGCCACTATAATAAAAAAGGGAACAGATTAAAAAATGTCTAAAATGTAAATCTAAAGGACTAACAGTAATTAAAATGGAAATGGCACAGGGAGGGAAGGCATGTAATTGTGAGATATCACTGTGCAGAATGCTCTCAGCTTTGTTTTGCTGGCTGTTTTTCTAATTCAGTAGGGCTTACTCATCAGTGGCAGTTCAATGCGCGTTAATGACTCTGGGATGCAGGCATCACTCTGGACAAAGAAATGATTATTGTGCGGTCAAAAGAAGTTCAAAGACAAGAAGGGAATTTCAGTTTTTCCCTTAGAGATCCACATTCAAGAGCATATAAATTAAGCCAAATGTTAAAAACCACAGTCTGAAAGCTGACTTCAAAGTCACAACTCTCTAATTAATGAACTGCGAGCTTCAGTTTGGACAAGTCGTGGTTTGATGCGCCCATAAATCAACATGACAGGTCTGTTTCACAGTCTCAGACAGTGCTTGTCATTGAGTCGCATCAGATGTAAACACAGCAGAAAAAAAGAGGGAATATGAAGGAGGTGCAATTGATCAACAGAATTGGTAAAAACCCACTTTTGAAGCACATTATGCATGATCACAGGAAATGGCTATAGCCTCAAGAGGCTTTCTCCTTCTGCTGTTGCTTTTTTGAATCAGATTTCTAACAACCTTCAAAAGGGAGAATAAGAATTATGGAGCTTCTCCCCTGTGGCTGCCAGGCAATAACCCCCTGTTGTTATTTTGTGCTTCTTTCTTTTCAAAGGCATCAAATTTTAGTTTTTTAAAGATCTTTAACTCTATATTTGAAGACAAACAATAAAGGGCTGCCACTGTCATTCTTATCAGTTACCAGGGATTGTATTTTTTTCTTTCTGTTGCCACTTCTTATTAACCTCTTATTTGGTCTATTAGACATAGTTTTGAATGCAAGCCTGCATGCTGGGAGAACATGAAAGTTCAGATGAGCTCAGAGGGCAGATAAAGAAATTTGAAGGGGAAAGTTACACAGCAGAATGAACGATAAAAGTTAACTCTTCTAAATTGCTGTTGTCAGACAGGAGAGCGTCTCTGACACAAAGATGATGGCTCAGAGAAGAAGGAAAAAATACTTTGTGTGTTAAAAAGGCAAGAAGGGAAGTTGGACAATGTGATGCCATTTCAATATTTAAGACGGTTGATTTACTGTGGTCATGCATCTAATATTGCACTGTCCAAATTTCAGTAAGAAAATTCAGTAAGAAAATCTGGTTTAAAATGAATTTTATTACATGATAGATGTGAGGAGAACAAGGGGGCAAGCACCTTTTGCTTTTTAACTGCTGCTCGCTTAAAAAAAGCCTGATGGTTTTAGTAAAAGGTTGCTTCAGACAGTACAATTCTCCACAGGTTTTTCAGAGCCATCTTCTTCCCAAGTTAGAAGCTGTTTCTGCTAAATTAGCATGCAGCTGATGATCCATTAATGTGTCCGTGCATGTGTACGCCATGCATGTAAGCGCATGTGCTCAGCCATTAAACAATTGCACGGTAGCAGGTTTGTGATATGGACTAACAATTATGCTTTTAACTTGTTTTAAATTTAACCCCTCAGTTAATTTTCTCTATCTCCTTACCACAGTTATCAGTAGTTCACAGTATTGCTCTATCATCAGTAAACACATGTAAGAAGTGAAAGCAAGAGAGCTTTGACTATAACCAGCACCCTCTATATGGTACTTTTTAAAAAGTCTTGTTTCTTGTAAGCAAGATGAAGGGGAATTTTATAGCAGGGTGGAGAACATGTTTATTACAGGGTTTCCATTTATTTAAGCCAGATCTCAACTCTGTAACTCACTAGGTATTATGCTGTGTTTGTGTTTTGATTTTATTAAAAAATCATTCCAATTGAGCCTGTGAAACAGACCCAGGGAAAAATGATGGAAGGGATTCTAAATAAAGGTAGAAAATATCCTCCACCCTCTTTCTTTTCTTTTTTCCAGTCAAGTAGATTGTTTTGATAAAAGGCAGTTTGTCCTCCAGTAGTTATGACAATTTATGTTAGGCAATAGGGAGTAACCCAAGAAAGGAAAACAGACCTTTGACACCAGCTTTAGGGAGGGGATCAAAAATGCAAGTTTTATCAGGATATTTCAGCATTTTAACAACTGACTACTGACCTGACAACAGGACTGCACCGAGACCTTTTTTGTATGCATTCAATTGTGAGAAGTAAACAAACTGCCTTGTATCCTGTGTTTGGTAACTGGGTGGGGAGCACAGTTTGGCAGCCTGCATTGCTTTTAAGTTCTTTCTTGGACAATGGGCTTGTATACTTTTTTATCCTGGCTTTTTAAATGGAGAAAGAGCTTTCATTAGCTTTTCCTGGAGGATAGCTGTGAAGACAACAGAACAGGCATCAGTCAACTTGTATAAATAAAGGCAGTTTTAAAATATTAACTTGGGCTAAAGTGGCAAGCCACTTGCATGTCCAAAGCAGGAGTGTTCCCATACTAAATTATTTCTTTCACAACATGAATTTTTCACAAGGTTTAATATCTGTGATATCAAAGAAATTATTACACACTAGTTTAACTATTTTTGTGATTTATATTAATCCAATAACTTCAAAAGATGCAGGAACTATTGGATCGTTTGGGACATATTGATTTAGACGTGAAATGGCCTTATTAGTTTTTTGGCATGTTTACATTTTTGTTGTTCGGGCTGTAGACGTGGGTTTGTTAAACAGAAAATCACTTAAATTTCTCAGTGAATAGACTAATAGCCTAAAATTGTTTGTTCATAAGATAATGGTAGGAGACTATATTTCAATTGCAGTAACATAAACCACTTGAACTGCACTCATAGGTGGAGAAGCTCAGACATATCTTCTGTTGGGTTCATGAGACTTACGCCCAATGAGTATAGGATTGCTGGCTCACTGACTTATTAACAGGGAAAACAGATATCCTTTTAATTCTGAATCCACATTTTTACTGCACTATATTTTTCTAAAAGTTTAAAAACATTAACATTTTGCAACTTAGAAAGCTGACCTCTGCACCCTTAATTTAAACGAAAATTAATTCTGCCAGTTAAACATGCTTTTAGATGTGTGATTAAACACAATCTTAGTTCCATGTGAGAAGGTTTCATTACTACTTTTAGGAGGCATGCTAAGGGTGAGGGCAGAGGTACATTTTAAATATGGTATAAATGATTTGGAGTAATGTTCTCTGCTCTGAAACCAAATGCGCTGGAATGGAGCAAATGCATATTGAAATCACAATTACCTCTCTACTGAATGTTTTCTGGACACAATTGCAAACTATTTCAGAGGTGGCAACTCGTGGATCTGGGAGCCAGTTTTCCCACCTGAAATCTTCAGAGGCTGAATGGGCCTAAAGAAAAAAAGATGCCCCCCCATAAAACCCTGTAAGTGGTCTGAAGCCCACTTAATATTTTGCAAAGGTTTTTCTTCTTTTTTTAATGTACCTGTCCATTATTTATTTGGAATTAAAGGAATAGAATGAAGTCTGTAATGACACCTATTTATTTTTAAATTGAATACATAGGAGAGAGGAAAAAAAGCAATTGGAGCATTGGAGTATAACTCGGGAAACTGGGATAAAAAATCCACATTTCACCCCACTAGGTGACCTTGGGCAAGTCACATTCTCTCAGCCTCAAAGGAAGACAAAGGCAAACCCTCTCTAAACAAATCTTAACAAGAAAACCCTGTGATAGGATTGTCTTAGGTTCGTCATATGTTGGAAGCTATTTGAAGGCAAACAGCAGCAGCAACAACAACAACGGCAAATGTACTTTGCACTTTTGACTGAACAGGCCCTGCTAGGATATGCACTTCTTTCCTTGTACATGTTTTGCTGACTTCATAGCTGCAAGGCACATTCTGGGTTGTTTGGCTGCTTTTTTGTTGCTAACTGCTGTCAGGTCTACTTTGACTTATGGTGACCCTATAAATGAGAGATCTTGAGGTCACCCTGTGATCAACAGCTCTACTGAGGTCTTGCAGGCTTAGAGCCTTGATTTCCTTGATTGAGCCTACATTTCATTCATCTGCGATGCAGTCTTCCTCTTTTCCTATTGCCTTCTACCTTACCAAACATGGGTGTTTTTTCTAGTGAGTCCTGCCTTCTCTTGATATGACCAATGTATGACAATCTCAGTTTATTCATCTTACCTTCTAGGGAGAGTTCAGACTTGATTTGCTCTAGGAGCCATTTATTTGTCATTTTAGCAGTATCTGTAGAACTCTTCTCCAGTACTACATTTCAAATGAGTTGATTTTCTTCCTGTCAGCTTTCTTTACTGTCCAGTTTTCACAACCAAACATAGAAATGGGGAATACAATGACATGAACAATCCTAACATTAGTATTCAATGATATATTTTGACACTTCAGGATACTGCCTAGTTCCTTTATAGGAACTTTTCAAAGTCCTAGTCATCTTCTGATTTCTTGGCTGCAGTTCTTACTTTGATTAATGAATGAGCCAGAGTATAGAAAATCTTGAAATATTTCAGTCTCTTCATTGTCTGCTTTAAAGTTCTGTAAATAATCTGTGGTCATAATGTTTGCTTTCTTTATGTTCAACTGTAAACCTGACTTTGCACTGTCTTCCTTGACCTTCTTCATGTCTTTGCCCTTATCTGCCAATAGCATAATATCATCTGTATATTTTAAATTGTTGTTGTTCCTTCCTCCAGTTTTCATGCCTCCTTTCTACAGGTCTAATCCTGTTTTTATGATATGTTCAGCATACAGGTTAAACAGAGTGATAAGATGCAGCTTTGTTTTGACCCTCTTGCCTATTTTGTTTCTCTATATTCTGTCCTAAGAGTAGCCTATTGTCTTGAGTACAGGTTATGCATCAGGACAATCAAATGTTGTGGCACACCTATTTTTTAAAAGCAATCCACAGGGTTTTTTTTTTTTTGGTCACTTATACAATCAAAGGCTTTACTATAATCTATAAATAATCTATAAAGAACAGGCTGATTTTCTTTTGAAATTATTCAGTGCACTCTATTATCCAACATTTGTTTGCAATATGATTCATGTGCCTCTTCCTTTCCTGAACTCAACTCGGACATCTGGCATTCCTCACACCATATTTGATAAAAGTCTTTATTGTAGAATTTTAGCATCAGTTTGCTTACATAAGAAATTAATGCAATGGTCTTGTGGTTACTGCAATCCCTGGTGTCTCCTTACTTGGCGATTGGAATGTATATTAAGCATTTCTAAAAGTGGGCCATTACCTTATTTTCCATAATTATTGAGAGATTTTCTTGAAACATACCATCTGTTCCTATAACCTTATCAGACGGGAGGAATTTCTCTTTATTGCGAATGGAGCCAATTCGAATTCACATGAATTCGCTAGTTTAGCGAATTTATGTGAATTCGAATTGGCTCCATTCGCAATAAAGAGAAATTCCTCCCGTCTGATAAGGTTATAGGAATTTACATGAATTCCAATTGTGTTCAGAATGCATTCAGAATGACTTCCCGTTACCCAAAAATGACTGCCTATTGCCCGAAATTGTGTGAGATGCTTTAATTCGCAATAACGTGAAACCCCATGATTGCGTTTGGATTGCCATTAGATTATACTTCCAATTTCCAACATCTGATAAGGTCCCTAGTGATTTATTTCTCCCAAGTACTATGCGTGTAGCTTCCACTTCACTTTCTGAAACTGGGAGTTTGTCTTCATATGGTTCTTTCTCAAATGAAGTTGTCTCTTTCATCTCTTTTATATAGTTCATTTTATTTTTATTTTTATTTCTATACATCATGAAATTTGTTCCTTTATTAGTTGTAGAACATCCCCCTCTTGGTGTAAGTTTCCGCTTGATTTCTCAGATCTTGTGGAAGAAGTTTCTTATTCTTTCCTTTTTTGTTGCCATCATCCTTTTCTCTGCATTGAGTACTATAGTAGTTCTCTTTGTCCCTGCATGCAAGTTGCTGAACGATTGCATTCAGGTTCTGACTCTATTACTGTCAACTTTTAGTTTTGTTTCTTGTTTGTCCTTAACTGTTTGAAGAGCTTCATTTGTCATCTATTGAAGTGTCTCCTTCTTTTTGGCTATAGATAGTGTCTCTTTGCATTTCTCCCTGACAATGTCCCTGGCTTTAGTTAGGAATTCTTCTGGCTTCCAGTTAATCAGGTTTAATAGTTCAAATCTATTTTTACATATTTTCTCTTATTTTTTTTTTATATTAACAGTTCACACTCTGTGCCACTGATCTTGTTTTTGCAGACAGAATAAAGCTTCTCTGTCTTCTGCTTCCCAACTGTGATACCTATTTTATTTAAGGTTATGTTCTATTTTAAGGTGATACACACAGTTGCTTCTTTGGTTGCTTGAAGAATGTGTTTGCAATGAACATGTTTGCAATGAACAAACTGTTGACCTCACAAAATTCAATCTAGTCACTCTTCTATTTCATTTCTTGATCAATAAAAATTAAATAAATACTAGGACAAATTTATCTACAATCTGTGGTTCTCCCCGCTTCATATTTTTGCATTCCAGTCACCTACAATTACCAAGGAGTCCTATTTTGGTGTTTGATCAATTTCCTCCTGGACTCTAGCATAGAATCTTTCCATTTCTTCTTCTTTTGCCTTTGTAAGGTAAACGTAAAGGTATTCCCCGTTGAGAAGGTTGTCAGGTTGTGTCCGACCATAGGGGGAGGTGCTCATCTCCATTACTCAGCCGAAGAGCCAGCATTGTCAGAGACTACTCTGTGATCCTGTGGTCAGCATGATTGCTCAGAACGTAGTTATCTACTTGCATTTGCATGCTTTCGAACTGCTAGGTTGGCAGAAGCTGGGACTAGTGATGGGATTTCACTACTGCCAGCCTGCTGATCTTGCAATCAACACTGTCAGCGTCTTCACGAACTGCCTACCTGCTGATCTTGCAGTCAACATTGTCAGCATCTTAACATTTGAGCCACTGCATCGCCCTTTGTAGCTGGACCCGAAACTTGGATTATGGTTATATTGCTGGGTTTTCTGTGAAGTCTTATAGATATTTTTCTGTCAGACTTTGCATTATATCATCTGACTGCTTTTGCTACATTTCTTCTCACTATAAATGCCACTCCATTTCATTTCCTGAGTAAAACACTAATTATCTGATTCAAGATGTCCCTTTCCTTTAGATTACTGCTCCCAACAATTGCAAACATTTTGTTTTTTATTTCTTGTTTTACTATGTCTAGCTTCCCCTGGTTCATGCTTTTCACATATGAGCTTCAGATTTTCTTTTCACCTCTGAGCATGTCAACACCCGAATGTCTCTCCAGCTTGAATCCAATTGCATTATTAATATTACTTGTAGTTGTCCTCTGATGTATCCCAATAGCCTGTTGAATGCCATTTCACCTGGGAGTCTTATCTTCTGACACAATCTGTTACTTCATTTTGGATTGTGTCATCATATGGCTTTTGTGGTAAAAGATCTTCAAAGGAAGCCTTCCTCTGTGCAATACTAACAATTGTTAGCCTTTTTAAAACTGGATGAATATGTATATTCTCCAGGTATTGTGAGTATATGAGTAGTTTGTCTGTTTCTTATGAATGAATAGTAAGTAGCTCCTCCTGCCATTCAGATAGATACATTTTATATAGACAAATATAGTTATTCACTGTGCTACATAGTTTTTCTTCTTCACTCTCATGGGGCATATGTATATTTCTGTCTATCAAGGGTTAATTTTCTTTCTGGAAATGTTAAGCTACAAAGGCATGGAAGACCTCCACCTTGATATGATTCCTAACAGATTAGGGATATTAGATAATTTCCTTCTGTTTATTGTACTGGTGCACTGTATTATCTTTCTATCACTCAGATAATTACTGAGGAAATCTACATTAACTTTTTTTCTTTGGCTAGCTTAAGGAACTGCTAAACACTGGCCTGATGCACTGTTATTTTGCACAATCAAAGTTTTCCTTCTGTCATCGTACAGTATGTGAAAAGATATTTATCAAAACTGCAAAGGCTTTTTCACGGCTTCTTAAAGAACAAAAGCAAAAAAAAGATGAGCAGAACCTAAAGGGTTCTTTAAATGAAACAAAATTAAGAACTCTGAAGCCTCAAGTACTGTACATATTAAACACATTCAAATAAGATGTTATTTGCTAAATTATGAATGTGTGTAATTAAAATCTAGTGGCTGTTTCTATGAAAGATTTACAATGTTATTTCATCGTTTGTCATGGCTAATTAACAATATTGGATGAAGTTTTTCTTCTTCAAAGGTCTGATTTTTTTCTCATTTATTTATGTCAGAAGTGATAAACAGAGTAGTTAAAAGCTTCTCTGGGTACAGCAGTGAGAAAAGCAACATGTTCTTTTACACCTCAAAGGTTCAGAGTTCAGTTCCCAGTGGACTTAAGCAACTTAGTCTTCTTCTGAGGGGGAATAATTAATTTTTTTCAAAGCACTGAGGTAAAAAAATATGAGTGGAATAACACAGGAGAGAGAACTGAGAATTGATTGATTGCATGACAGAGAAAGGCACTATGGAGAATGCAATGAATTAACCAATTGGAGCCTTAATAACTGAGACAATTCTTTAATAAATAAATAGAGCATAGCATGGGGTTCTTTTTCATTACAGTTACGTGTATGAGGTTGTGATGTTACTTTCTGTGTTTGGGCTTTCAGTTAAAAAAAATAATCTGAGAACTGTATTAACTGGCAAGTATCCTGACATAAGTGCTTTGCTTTACACACGTTTCTGGTAGGTAGACATTAGAATATGCCTTAGTTCCATCATTCCATTTTGGTCCTGGAAGAACTGGAAGATTTTAAATGAGATACTAAGCATTCCTGTGCATGGAGCATTAACAACCTTTCTTCCTGAGTTGTATATGACATGCTAATGTTGCACACATGCACAGTTTGATTTGAGTCTGGAAGAAATGGGATGGCACACAGGCATGGCTTTTTCACATTTCTGGCATGGCATTTAAATCAAATCTTACTTGATTTATCAAGATAATACATATGGATTTTTCGTGAAAGATGTTAAAGTTGGAGAGGGAAATAATCTAGTGTCATTTCTGTAGATTTGGCCTGAATGCAAGAAAGAAAATACTTTGGGCATACTCAGTGAGATTTTTCACTTTCTCTCTAGAAGGAGCAGACCTTATGCCATATTGAATGCTGTTTTTCTACCTCCTTTTACATTTCAAGAGCAGTTTGCCCATATTATCATGAGGAATTATATAAGAAATACAAACCTAAAGCCCTTAGACCTGGAGATCACTCATATGCTTGGATCTACCCTTTGCCAAATAAATTTTACATGGATTTTTCCTTACAGAGTGGTGACTGCTCCTTGTGTACCACCCTGAAGGAAAAACAGCATGTTATAATAGCCAGGAATGGGCAAATTTAGGGGCTCAACAGACTGCCTCTTTGGAGCAGCCTGCAGCCACCCTTTTCCTTACCGGATCAGCGCTGCGGCAACTACATGCTGCAGCCCCAATCTTGCTTTTCCACAGCGCAAAAAGAAGCCACAAAAAGCAGGTCCTTCTTGTGCCACGGAAAAGGTGCCCTAGTCTCTGCCTCAGCTGTTCTCCACTTTTTCGGCACAGCACATGTAAACACTGTGCCAAAGATGCGGTATGACACCACCGACCGTCCAGTCAGGCAGGCAGCATGGTAGAATAGTCAAGGCAGTCAGCGTGCAGTTGCCACATTCCCCCACTCTTCCCCCATACCGCCTGTTTATGCCAATCTGTAGAAGGCCATAGTCATCAAAGGAACAATCCATGAAAAACTCATAATGAACCAGTGAAGAACAACTTGCTTTATTTTAATAAAAATAATTATTGATCAATATAAATTTTGTATTATTTAAATTAGTCTGGCTAATACAAAATAGGAGAGTCAGTGTGATGTAGTGGTTTGTTAGGAGCCCTGGTGGTGCTGTGGTTAAATGCCTGTACTGCAGCCACCCAAACCATAAGGTTTCGAGTTCAATACCAGCAAAAGGGCTCAAGTTTGACTCAGGTTTGCATCCTTCCAAGGTTGCTAAAATTAGTACCCAGATTGTTGTGGGCAAGTAGCTTACAGTTGTACCGCTTAGACACTGCTTAGGCAGTATGAAGCGGTATATAAATGAAGCTTTTTGGATTTTTGTTTTGTTTTTGTTTTGTTTGTTTGTTTTTTTAGCATTGGACTATGACTCTGGAGGGCAGGGTTCAAATCCCCTCTTGGTCATGAAACCCACTGGGTGACCCTGACCTCAGAAGATGGCAATGGCAAATTCCCACTGAAGAAACTTGCCAAGAAACACCTAAGGTTCACCTTAGGGTTGTCATAAGTCAAAAATAACCTGGGGGCACAGAGCCACAACAACAACAACACAAAATTGCAATTCCTAGAAAATTTCTTTACTTGCCAGTATTTGACATTTGAAATTACAGCACTTAGGATGTAGAGTTAAGCATCCTGGAGAATTCTGTTCATTCCAAAACCTAGAGCAAATATACCATTCCACTAACACTGAAACCACTAGCTATCATTACACAAATGCCAAAAGACTCTGGTTTGACCCTCAGGGAGTAACAGGGAACAATAGCTTAGCTATGAAATAGTATGTAAATATTTAAATAAAATTGTTCAGTTGAGGTAGAATTTGGCCATGATTTGGGAGTTACCTTAGCAGGCTTGTATTGCTTGTCTTATCTATCAAGCAAAATGTAGACTATCCACTTAGAATTATCACTTGATATGTCCTTGACAACTACCTTGTTGTTACTTTCCTAAGCTGACAGCAAAATGGGGGGTCTAATCATAAGTTTTGTGCTTTGCATGGAGTCTCGTGCTTTGCTGAGCTTATGAGAATCATTTGGCTAGTTTGTATGTGTACATTGCAATGACAGCCATTTGTGATGTCTGTACAAACATTCTTTTCCATGATGGTTCTCAATACAGTGGTC
The DNA here is from genome assembly GCA_034509955.1 of Urosaurus nigricauda. Lineage (NCBI taxonomy): Eukaryota > Metazoa > Chordata > Lepidosauria > Squamata > Phrynosomatidae > Urosaurus > Urosaurus nigricauda. The sequence goes on from JAOEGL010000002.1 coordinate 293,118,316, forward strand.
CCCCGGGATACGAAGCCCCAAGGGAACGAAATCCCCGGGAGCCGAAAGAGCCGGGGCGAAAAAAAGCCCCCGGGATGCGAAGAAAACCTTGGGATCCGAATGAGAAAAACCGCACGGCCCCTTTAAATTGGCCGCACGGTCCATCAAATAAAGCGGTCCCCCGGGATACGATGATTTCCGGGTTACGAAAAGTTATCCAGAACGGATTACTTTCGTAACCCGGGGGACCACTGTACAGTCGTCCCCCGGGTTACGAAGGTAATCCGTTCCGGATTACCTTTCGTAACCCGGTAGCATTCATTTCCCGGGGGACCGCTATTTGCAACAGACCGCGCGGCTGATTTAAAGGGGCCACGCGGTTTTTTTTCATATCCCGGGGGATCTTTTGGATCCCGGGGGATATTGTAGCGGTCCCGCCAGTTTCGTACCCCGGGGTTTTCGTAAACCGGGGGACCACTGTATATGGAATTCCTTTCCCAAGTACAATCGCCTGGCTCCATCCCTCAGTATTCAAAATTGGTACTTTTGACCTGAGTTTTCAATAGCAGTTCATGCAAATTGGCAGTTACTATTTTTCTAAAATATACATACTAGCACTTCTTTGCATTGTTTGAATCTGTTAACTATTTCTCATTGTTTTAATCAGATTTACGCTCCCACAAAGGTTTCTAGAGTGGAAAGATGGGACAAAAACCTCTTATTAATCCTCTTCTCTAGGTATTATGATGGAAGGTAAAGGAGAAAATGGATATCATTCTGAAAGAAGTATATTGTTTCATTTTTGTTTACAGCCACAGCAGCAACAGGTGACTTCACAGCAGTTGGCCTTTCAGCAGCAGCTTTTACAGATGCAACAACTGCAGCAACAGCACCTCCTGTCTTTACAGCGTCAAGGTCTGCTAACGATTCAACCTGGCCAACCTACCTTGCCATTGCAGCCTCTTGCTCAAGGTATGTACAAAGTTTTGGGGTCTCCTGCTGTGTGAAATGAAGCTGCTTCTTTATAGTCTCCTGGCATTAGAAATCTGTGTTTTGAGTGCTGGACTATGACTCTGGAGACCACAGTTCAATCCCCAGCTTGGCCATGAAATCCACTGGGTGTCCCTGGGCAAGCTACATGCTCTCAGCCTTAGGGAAGGCAATGACAAACCTCCTCTGAACAAATCTTGACAAGAAAACCCCATGATAGGTTTAGTATTGGTCACTGACCCTAATAAATTTAATTCATGATAGGTTCGCCTTGGGGTCTTCGTAAGTAAGAAATGATTTGAAGGCACACAGCAACAACAATTGGGTGTGTATGTGTGTAGCTAGCTAGCTGATGGAAAGTATCTCTACATGTATTTTTCTAATTAATAGACAGATGAACCTTTCACAGCATTAACCTTTCTTTCATTTTCCTAACTAGAAACCTTCAAAGCTAATTTACAAGCCTTACGAATCTGTCCTGTCCATGTTAGGAGTCAGACTTGATTGTAAAGATGATTGATGATGCCAGAGAATAGTCAAGCTGGTGCTTTTTAGCATAATCTGTTTTTCTGGATAAAAGAACTCACAGATTAAGAGTTCTATTTAACTTGAGAAGTTACAGTCGTAAATGCTGACCAATAAAAGAGAATAATCTAAATCGCTTCTTGTATGGATGTCTTCAACACAGCACATTGCAGTGAGGCTGTGTGCAAGGCAGTCACTGCATCTAGTCTTGAAGCTCAGTTGTGTGGTGTCCAGTACATTTATAGCAGCAGTATTGTTTCCTGTAAAATGGGAACAACAATCAGAACAACATTCTGAAGAAAAAAAGATAGCAAAACCTGTATACAAAAGTAGTGAAACACATTTGCAAGAGTACTTTCAACTCAGTTTAATTTCATTAATGACATACATGTTTAGACATATGTTTCTTACACATTTTATAGATGCACGTTGCAGCACCCATGTTGTACTTCACTGTGTTGCAAAATGGCCCCAAAACTTTTCCAGGCAGGTTCCTGTGTATTTAACGGTAGCATGGTGTGCAAAAATCAGCAATTGATGCTTTTTACAAAACACTGTAAATGCATGTCTATAGAACATCACCAGGCCAACGTGCTAATAAAGTCTGGTTTTAAATGTGGGCAACACTACAGAAGGAAAGGAGAACGAAGCCCTGAACACACTGGGATAATCACATTTTGGAATCATACAGCATCCTGCTGTGAGATGCACTTAACCATATGATGGAAAAAAATACCTCACTGTTTGACAAAGGAGGTTTCACATTTTCTTCATACTTTTTCAAATTGATTTATTTGTAGTTACTGATATTGAGATTAACATCAGCTCAAGCTGTTCTGGTTAAGAAGTCACATAGCTTGCTACTGGCATTGCTTGGGGGAAGGTAGTGTTTTTCAAAGACAGTTTGGAGCTTTTCCTCTTCCCAAATACATGCTAAATTTGAATAGTTGTCTCAGTGGCTGCAGTGAGTTCAGTTTAGGACTTCACTTGTGTTCATAGTCAATTATTTTTCTCTTTACCCCTTCGCCTTTTCTAAAATCATATGTGTTGGGATAGTAATGTGACATTGGCCTAAATCTACTTACTGATCCTAGTTAAAGCAATAGCAATAGCAATACCACTTTAAATTTTTGTACTGCTTCATAGTGAACTAAGCACTCTCTAAGTGGTTTACAATGTGTTAGCCAATTGCCCCCAACAAGCTGGGTGCTCATTTTACCAACCTACAAAAGGATGGAAGACTGAGTCTACCTGGAGCCCTGCAGGATCAAACTCACAATATTGTGGCTGCAGTGCCAGAATTTAACCACTGTGCCACTGGCTGCAGTGCCAGAATTTAACCACTGTGTTTCTGGATCAATTTAGGAAAGACACTTCACACTTATTCCCATTGATATGGGTGCAATCCTCTTTAAAACTTCACTTAGATTTAAGCCATTGTTTGCACCTATCTCATTCTTTCCTACTGTAACATTTTCAAGTGTTAGATTGTGTTCCGGAATATGTAGAAACAGATAGGAGGATTTTACTGAAAGTCTTTCTGTTGCACCCATTGGCTTTAAGACAAAACATGATTCTGCTGTGGTTTTCAAAAAATAGTCCCCAAGATAATACACACCTTAAATTCACTGGTTAGATTTTTACTCTCCAGAATACTGTTTAGTCTATTGGTAGGCAACTGCAGCAGCTGGAGGAGGTAGTTTTATGCACATGGGAGTTGTACACACTATCCCAAAGGCCAAAAAACAAATGAGAAGTCATTTCCTTTTTTCTGGTTTTAAAAAGTTGTATGTGATGGTAGTGTTTTTTGTTTGTTTTTTTTGTTTTCCTATATTAAACAGTATACTGGGCTCCTTCAAATCTTTTTTCAAAGCGAATTGCTACTCCTAGAGGCTTTCAGGAGATGTGTCCTCTGTCTTTGCCAGTAAAGGACAATGACTAGAGCGTCATTGGCAAAGAGACTCATATCTGACAAGGCACACCATAGGATTTTTCTTAAATCCTATGGAGTGGCAATAGAGACAGCGAAGATGTCTTTCTACTCTGCCTCTATTGCATCTGCGAAGTCTCGTCCAGCAGAGCTGTTCAGAGTGGTTGACTTGACTCAGCTGCCCCTCATCCAGAACCCACTACTAGAGTCAACCTTAGCCTGCTGTGACACTTTCAATAATCACTTAGCAGATAAAATCTCTCAGATAAGAGCCAACTTAGATGCCAGCCACTGAAGTCACAAGAGTGGTGTCCAGCACTCCCACCTATACTGTTACTCTGGATCAATTTGAGTTGGTAAGTACCGAGGATGTGGACAAGCTCCTTGACAGTATGAAAAAGACGTCCTGCCTCCTCGATCCCTGTCCATCTTGGCTGGCAATCCAGGCGGGAGATACGATAAAGATACTGTTGAAAAACATTATCAACGCATCTCTCAGGGAAGGCCATCTGCCTGCCTGCCTTGAAGAGGCAGTGATAAATCCTCTGTTAAAAAGCCTTCCCTTGATCCCCTAGATAAAAACAACTATCGGCCAGTTTCACTTTTACCCTTTTTAAGTAAGGTGATCGAGAAGGCGGTCGCCATTCAACTTCAAGCTGCCTTGGATGAAACGGATTATCTAGATCCATTTCAAACCGGCTTCAGGGCAGGATATGGAGTTGAGTCTGCAATGGTCGCCTTAGTCATAGAATCATAGAGCTGGAAGAGACCACAAGGGCCATCCAGTCCAACCCCCTGCCTTGCAGGAACACTCCATCAAAGCATCCCCAACAGATGGCCGTCCAGCCTCTGCTTAAAGACCTCTAAGGAAGAAGATTCCACCACCCTCCGAGGGAGTGTGTTTCACTGTTGAACAGCCCTTACTGTCAGGAAGTTTCTCCTAATGTTGAGTCGATGATCTCCGTCTGGGCATCAACAGGGGAAGTGTGACCCTGTTGGTGCTCTTGGACCTCTCAGCGGCCTTCAGTACCATTGACCATGGTATCCTTCTGGAACTCCTGAGAGAACTGGGAATCAGGGGCACTGTTCTCCAGTGTTTCTGTTCCTACCTGTCATGCAGATTCCAGATGTGTCGCTGGGGGACAGTTGCTCGGCCAAGAGGGAGCTCAAGTCAGGCTTCCCTGAAGGTGCGATTCTGTCCCCCATGCTACATAACATTTACAAAAATCTGTTGGGTGCGATCATCCAGAGACATAGGGTGGGTGTTATCAGTATGCTGATGACACCCAAATAAACTTATCTATTTCTCCAACTGACGAAGGATGGCATCTCACCTCTGAATACCTTCCTTGGGGCGGTAATGGACTGGATGAGGGAAAACAGATTTAAGCTGAATCCAGGTGAGCCGGAAGTACTTGTTATAGGGCCCCCAAAACCGTTAATGGAGATATGTGCACCTGTCCTGGACGGGGTCACACTTCCCCTGAAAGACTGTGCCTGCAGCTTGGGGGTGCTCCTTGACTCATCCCTCCAGATGACAGCTCAGATAGATGCGGCAGTCAGGAGCACCTGTTATCCGCTTTGGCTGATACACCAGCTGCGCCCCTTCTTGGAACCAGGCGATCTTGAAACAGTAGTACATGCGCTGGTAACCTCCGGGCTTGACCTCTGTAACACGCTCTACATGGGGCTACCTTTATACCAAGTTCGGAAACTTCAATTGGTTCAGAACACGGCAGTCAGACTGGTTGCAGGCACTCCACAATCAGCTCACATTACTCCAGTTCTAAAATCATTACACTGGCTGCCCATTAGTTTCCGGGCAAGGTATAAGGTGTTGGCTATTACCTTTAAAGCCCTCCATGGCTTGGGTCCTGAGTAGTAAAGGGAACGCCTCCTCCCATACAATCCATCCCTCACTCTTATGTCCTCTGGGAAGAATCTACTACAAGTAAAAAAGACCAGATTGTCAGCAGTGACCAAGAGGACCTTCTTGGCTGCCACTCCTAGGCTCTGAAACAACCTGCTGCATTTCCACTCTAGAAGCCTTTAGAAGGCTCCTAAAATCTTTCAGCCAATTCCCAACTCCCTATCCCCCCCCTCTGTATTTTGTTGCTACCCACGCTGTGGCCCTCATTGCGGTTTTTATTTGTGTATTATGTTGTATTGTATTTTTATTGTTAGTAATTTAATTTTGAACTTAACTAGTTTAATCCTATTTGGGGGGGGAGGCTGGGATGGAATTCTTGAATTATTTTAATCTGTAATCTGTTTTTTAACCTTATTGTACCCCACCTTGATTGTTTTACAGAGGGGCGGGTAAGAAATAATTATTATTATTATTTTATTATTAAAAAGGCCACCAAGATGGATCTCTTCCGGCAGGCCTTTCCAGACTAGCCTTATTCAATTTTCCCCTCCTGACGACCTTCTCTGCCTCTTCCCCCAGGATAATATATTTCCTCCTCCCACATTAGGACTTTGTAAATAGATTTATTTCTATTTTAAATCCCTTGTATTAGCTATTTTAACTCTATCTATTGTTTAATTCCTTTTTAGATTTAATTTTTTAAATTTTATATGTCTGGGGGGGAGGAGGAAGGAAGGCAAGGGGATTTTAAGTTGACTGTGATTTTATAATATTCTGTTTTAATAATTGCTGTAATCTGCTTTGATTCCCCACCCAGAAAAGGCGGAATAGAAATACATATTATTATTATTAAAGGTGATCTAGGGAGTCTGAAGAGTTTGGGATAGTAAAAATAGCCTGCAAGGCGCTGCATGTAGCCCTATGGCTCCAATTTGCCCATCCCAGTTTAACTGTTTTTTTCTCTCAAGGACCTAGAGATGACTTGGAAGGCCTTGCCTTCATTTGATCCCAAAAGGTCTTGGGCCATCTATTACTTTCTCTCTGCACCGAAGCAGCAATGACAGCATGCAAGCCCAAGATATGCTTTTGATTTTACTCTAGATAGATTCCTACATGCTAATTAATGATTGGAAAGGTAAAATATTCTTAGTGATGTTATGAAGAAGATGGCAGTTATACATTCCAGTCTCTCACTCTTCCTGGATAGGACCAATGAGAAGTCTATCAGATATATTGTTAACAATATGGAGTCATGGTGAAGAAGAGGAGGAAATAATTAAACAACTAAACTCCCGGGGCAGACTTTATGATTACAGGAGAAGGCATGTAGGCTAGTGCCATTCTGTGCATATAAAGAAATTATAGCATGAGTTAATTACACCCCCAGATTTATTAGTAAGAAACATCACAAGCTGTTCATCCATATCCACCCATTGGACTCTGCTTTTCTGATTTTTCCCACAGTTTGTATACTGTTAAGTTTGCTTGGTGAGGTTTCTTGTACATCAATTAAACTGTCCAAAAGAGGGCAATTGGGCAGCGACAAGACACACTCATGTGTAATGTGAAAGAAATGAATGTAGTGATGCATGAAGTATAATCTGCAGCAGCATATCAGAAACACCAGTAGATAATTTAGCAGTCATGGCATTGATAGATAGATGGGCTTTACAGTATGGTATAACTATTAGTTCCTAAAATATTGGACGGGGGCATTTTAAAAGTAGAATGAGCACAAGAGATCCAATAGACAACTAAAGGGAGATTTGACTGGATATTGTTAATATTACTTCATTATTTACTCCATTGTCCTCTCCTCTGATTCTGGAGTTCTGTGGGTACAGGAGGAAGAGGGAATAAAAGATTTCTTTGAGAACTAAGACAGGTCAGAATACAAGGCATTTTCTTTTCTTTATCAGAGAGATCTGATAGCTCAAAACTGATGTCGTTATGAGGTTTAAATCAACTTTCTGCTTGCTTGAACATGGTCACTTGGGTATGGAGGGACAAGGACAAAAAAGGTTGAGTGACTGTAGTTGCCTTTGAGCCAGTGAATACCTGGGGTTGCAAAATCGAGTTCCATGAAGAGTAATCTGTCAACTGTCCCCACAACATACATTTTTTAAGCCTGTGCCTGTATTTTCTTTTATAATGAAGGAGATACTTCTCCTAGGGAAAAGAAATACAACACAGAAGCATGTGAGACCTCCAGACTGAAATAATAATGGACAATGAACACTGAAATTATAGATACCTTTTTTGTTACTGACAAGTGTTGTAAAGTAGAAAAAGAAACTCTATGGTTGTGGTTGCAAAACATATCCCGTTAAAGCTGTTGCTGCTCCATTATGTTTTTACACGTCAAATGATGTTGGTAATTGATAAAAATAGCCAGAGTTCATATAGTAGAATTTTTTAAAGTTTTGGAAAAAAATCCTTGTCTCTTTATAATATATGTGTAATCATTCTTCCTTTTGCACTCCAGGTTTGGATGTGTAACCACAACAGCACTGGGAAAAAACAAGCCCATTTCAAAAGCATTTCAGACAACCAGATATAAATCTCAGGAAGTGGACTTGAAACCTAGTGTTTATAGTTTTATATTCTTGATAGGGACCCAAAGAAGCAGAGTATGTTCTGATACTAATTTTAGTGGACCTTGCTTCTAAAGAAATATTTTTAGAGTTTGTATATTTGTTGTATTTCTGTCTGTGTTGCAGAAATAAAATAGGTACAGGTTTTCATTTGCAATCTGAACATTTCACATTGCTTAGAACGAAGAAATTTGAGTGCTAATAATTTCTATGATATACAGAATCCACAAAACAGTGATACATTTATTGGGTTTTAGTCCCTAGCTTGCATTTTGTCAAGATGTGGCTGTTCTCAGTTCAGGTGGTACTGGACGGAAATTCATGCAGGCAGGTCCCACCTCTTTCTGGCCATGACGTAGGTACTCCAGGAAATGAAAAAAAAAAATTGTTCCATTAGCAAGACAAAAAAAGATGCTCCTCTTGAGACCCAAGTTGCCTCCATCTTTGTGAAAGCTACAATCTCCTTTGTTAGGCAGAAAGCAATTTCTATAATAGTTTTAGAACAGAAATTGGCATAATGCAGTACATGTGCTCCTCTATGGCTGTTTTTGCAACCTCTGACACATACACACCAGACCTTCCTAGACCATGCTTTTTTTTTTTTTTTTTGTGGCCAAAAAGAGAAAAGTGACTTTTCTCTTAGAAGCCTTCAAGCATGAGAAATAGCCATTTACTTTTTAAATAAGTTGCAGGCCCATCCTACATATAAAAAATCATTCCATCGCCCCCACGGCCAAATAAAACCTCAGAAGTGTGCTTCTTTTCACATTTAGTTATTCTAGGTGGGTGAGCTTGTTTCTAATCTGTGTAGACCTGGTGGCCAGGCACAAAATATTTGTCACTGGACACTAGTTGTCTACCCCCATTGTACGGGCTAGATACTGTTATTTATTTTCATCTCAGCCTTGTTTCAGCATTTTAAACATTAAATCAATAAAGGATATTTCAGAGAGTAAAAAACTCATTAGACAGAGTATCAATTTTAAAAAGCTCAAACAGTTTAAATTTTTGAGCATGTACACATTTGGGCAGAATCATTATACACAGAAGTTTTAATACAAAGCAGCATTTTAACTAGGTGTCAATTTGCAAATATGATTCACTGAAGCCACTCGTCCAAGTGCTGGTAGTTTTGATGTAATTCTATTGGTTTCAAACTCTGCTTAATGTATAGCAGGGAAAGACTATATTTAATAATCCAGATTTGTTAAAATTATAACATTTTGGTTAAGAGGAAAATATAGAAACTCGTTAAACTGTTCATAATAGTATTTTTTTTTTAATACTGATGTCACTTAGATCACATGACATCAAAATTGGATCGGTTACCCAGTTCTATCTGATCTGTAATCCTCATGTGTATGACCCTGCTCCAGCAGCTGTTACATACAATTTGTCTGCATTTCACATAAAAATTGAGGTCTTTGTTCACATTTATGTAGCACAGAGATAGTCCTCATTAATACTAGTCATCTGCCCTTCTACAGTAAGCGTGGAAAAATCCTGGTATAGTTGTTGCATCATGCTAATTCACTCTTTTTTGCCCTTGATAAACTTTCTGCATTAAGATTTTTTTTTGTTGTAACCTGCCCCGATTGCCTGTTCAGAGGGGCGGGCTAGAAATAAATTATTATTATTATTATTATTATTATTATTATTATTATTATTTAAAAATCACCTCATCTGACATAAATGTGGCAGCAACACAGTAGTATTGTCATGGGAAAAGGTAGACCTGTATATATGAAAATATTAGAGTATCATCATAACAACAATAGCAATAATAATAATGGCAATCTTTTTCTCACATTGATAGAGTCTGAAAATGAAAAGAAAAAGTTGAAACATGTGTCCTAGTATCAGTTTGTTTCCTTCAGCAGACAGGTCCATTCACTATTGCTTCAACTGCGTAAACAGTGGTGAAAGGGTCAGTCATATTCACAGGTAATTGTTAGTGTGGAGACAGTCCTGTCAAGCATGTTAGCTAAAAATACAACCCACACTGTCACTTTGCAAGGTGTTTGAAAATAATAGCCTAGTTGCAGCTAAACAAGGCACAGGATTGTGTCTTGACCTTTCTTTTTGTTTAAATTGCCTCAGAGGTTTAATTTCAGAGGACAAGTAATAATTGAATATGGCTAATAACTAACTGCTCATATGGGACAAAATCCATCAAACTGTAATTGGCATTTGATTTTTATGAAAGGAGAAAGAAATGGCTTTATAGAAATAGATATATCTTAAGACTTTCTGATTACTTAATGTATAAATTGAAGCATCTTTTAGAATATATACTAATTGCAGACACTTAAAGCATTTCTCTAATTTTTTTCGTCAGCCCACTAGCAAAGACCAAATGTTTTTGTTAATGCTACTCTCAGAAAGGCGGGGAAGGTTATTGGTCTGTCGTGCAATAATTTACTCCTCTTTGATATGCAAACGATCCACGGTGAATATAAAAAAAATCCTATCAGACTCATTTCACAGTTCTTAACCACTTAGATTCTCTGGAGTCTATCGCCTCATTAGACCAGTGCTCTCCAAAGCTAGCATAATTAAAATCTTTAACAGTTTAGCAAAGTAAAGATGTTTGGCTGATCACGTTGAGATGATTATCTACCCATTGTATTCTAAATGACAAAAATAAATTAAATTTAGACCTTGGCATTTTTTATTATGTGTTTCAAATGAATATAATGCATAATGCTTTTATTTTAATGCCTAGGGTTTGGTGAGAGACATGTTTGTTTCAGGCACTGATGCATATTTTGAAAATGGCAGGTCCCACCCCTCACACCCATATAAATGATAAGTATCTGGAAACAAAGCAGTTTGTTCCATTGGCTCTTTGACTTCCAGCTCTTCAAAAGATTTATTTTAAAAAAAACATTGCTGATTCCACATAGTTTTAATGCTTAAATAATACTTAAACACCTGATTTCAACATGCCAGCCTAGAATGGTGTAACAATGTACTCTCATATTTTGGTTTCCAAAAGTTTTCTGTGTTGTCAAATTAATGGTAAAATCTTACCAAAAATGGAATTGACAACGTCTGCCCTTGTAACATATATGTAATATCATTTTATATTGTTCCCTTTCATGTTGTAATCCCGCCACAATCCGTGGGAAAATAATAATAATAATAATAATAATAACTATTATAATAATTATTATTATTATCATAATTCTTATTTAGCATGTTGATTTTTTTTCCAAATCCTCACTTCAGTTAAAGAATGCATGAATCTCGTAAACATGGCTATCCATTTTTATCTAGTTGAGAAACATTTCTTTAAAAAAATAAATAAAGATTATTTTATGTTTTCATTACACTTCCAATGGCTCATTAGCACTGATCAAGAAATGACAGTAATAATAATAGTGTTACTTGTATAGAAACTTGCAGGATTTTTTTCACTAGACACATCCATCAATTAAGTGAGCAGTGCTAGAAACCAAAATTAATGAGAAAGATAGGTGTGTTAATGAAATAATCATAGTATAATCAATTTGACTGTTAAAATTCGAAAAGCATTTCATGAAGACAATGTGAATTCATAATTTATGTCTAAAAGTGATTAATAAAAACTGTATTTAATAACAAAGCTATTTGTCATAATTTACAATTTAAGCACAAAATTAGTCACATTGTGGTTCATGTTGTCATAATAACACAGATGAATAAATTTATTTTGAAGACCTTTCTTGCCTCTAAAGAGAGCTTAACATTTATCCGTTGTCTTTCAGAAAATGAAACTCCATTTATTTGGATGTTCTATCAGCAGAATACAGCTAAGAATTATTTTAGAATACAAATTGTGCATGGCAAACCTCAAGTATAACTTTACTTTCCGTAACATCTAGAACAACAGTCCAATCAATCTGAAAATGTTGTATTTCAATGCCTTCCCTCACTATGCTTTCCCAGAGGAAATCATGTCAAATTATTTTTTTTCTTTGCTACCAAACAACTTAATATGAACTATTAAATGTTTATGTAGCAAAGCCCAAATAACATTGGTAATAAATAATGTGTCAGGATATACAAAGAGCTGTGACATGCTAAAGATGGCCAAGCGATTCAGCTAGTCCTACCTTCCCTAATAGCAGCTTTTCCTCATCTCGGCCAAAAATACGTGCTCACTGTATGATTTCACTGGAATGAACCTGACAGTTTATACAAAGCATTTAGTATGTGTGACTTCTGCCTACTATATTGCAAACTCTGGTAAATCTCTGCCAAATTACAATTGAAATTGTACTCCCAGGCAATGTAGTTTCCAGTCCAGTCAGAGTATAATCACAAGATATCAGCATGGAAAGTCACTTTCCATATCACTTGCACACCCAGGGAGAATGTATACCACCCCACCCAAGATCTGCTAAATCCATTCTTACTGTCTGATGAGACAAATTGTTCTAGCATCAAGATGATGGGTCACTGTTAAGAAAAGTATTCTGCCTACATCTAGCCAACACAATATCATTTTCATCAATGTAAAAGAGGCCAGGATAAAATTACTAGTGCATTCACGACCAACACCTGAAATTCTAGAACAACTGTCAGGACTCCAGTGTCCTAGTGGCTCCTACAGTGTGTTTGTACCTGTCTTGGGCCTTCCATAGCAGCCATGTCACATCATTGCAGCTGGGTCATTTAACGTCCATGTTAGTTTTCCACAGTGCCATGGTGTGGTACTACATCAGTTTAACCAGAGCACTGAAATCTTCTGACCTGGGCAGCGGACTAACTGGACTTGTTCCCCAGTCTTAAAAATTGTTGCTTCTGCCTGTGAAAGTTAATCAAACTGTTAAGTGATGAATGATGAATAAAATAAGTGCATTTATTTTTCTCCCTGTCTCTGATCCATAAATATCTTTAGATTCACATGTTCAAATATGTATCTGCTAATATGAGTACTGGAGTCAGGGTGATGTAGTGGTTTGAGTGTTGGACTTTGACTGTGAGACAGGGTTTGATTCATTGCTCAGTCATGAAACCCACTGGGTGACCTTGGGGAAGTCACATACTCTCAGCCTCAAAGGAAAGTAATGGCAAACCTCCTCTGAACAGATTTCCCAAGAAAACCCCATAAAATCCTTAGGGTCACCATATCAGAGATGACTTGAAGGCACACAACAATATCATCATCATCAACAACATCAACATGAGGACTAGATTTAAAGCAAATAAACATGATTTGGCTTTTACTCCGTTATAGGGTTGGAAATTGTGAAGTTTTCCAGATTATTTTGGACTACAATTTGCAGCATTTCTAATTCACTATACAGGGCTGGATAGTGGTGCAGTCCAATAGCATCCAGCAGGCTGCATGACTCTTACCCCTAGTCTAACTGGGTCCAGATGAGAGTGATAGGCACTGGCCAACTAGTAATGGCATCTGTTTTCTCTCTCATGCAACTACTTCAGAAGCTATGCATAACATTCTACTTGGCCACTGGCTCCCACTGTCAGAGAGTCCTACCTTTCCCTCTCTTTCTGAACGTATCTGGTAAGTACATCCCCTTCCTTTGGGTTTTCCCCGCCTATTGGGTCAAACTAATCACTGAAGTTACATGAACAAGTACATTAAGACCTCTAGGTTGTCCAGCTCACCTTACTATGACCATGGCTATGGATCATAAGCATTTTAAGTAACAACATGCTGTTTGTATAAAACATTAGCTATTGGGATATTAATATTGCTCCATATCACTAGTATGTGGATATCGATATGGCACCTGGGTTTTGGTCCATAAAATATGAAAAATAACCTTCTGCTTTCAGTTTTGTTTATTGACTTTGATTTTAATTACGGTTGAAGATGTCAAAATTATCTGTTAATTGATTTTAATTTATTCAATTTTGTTTCAGGCATGATTCCAACTGAACTCCAGCAACTCTGGAAAGAAGTAACAGGTTCTCATACAGCAGAGGAAGCTGTAAGCAACAACCACAGTAGCTTAGACCTCTCAACGACATGTCTCTCCTCCTCAGCCTCTTCTAAGACCTCCTTAATAATAAACCCACATGCCTCAACAAATGGACAACTATCAGTCCACACTCCTAAAAGGGAGAGGTAAGTGCTGGGAGAATTTATCAATATCCAGTGTTGTTTGGGGATTTTTAGTAGTATTTAACAAAAATGCATTCTTTCCTGTTTTGCTGATACTCTAATTTTTCATATCTATGTGAGACAGTTAAAAATAAAAGAATAGTGGAATAAACAAAAAAAATACTTAGTGTAATGTAGTTTGTCTCATGTAGTAATCATCGTTCATTAGGGAAATTTAGAACAAAGGTTTGAATGTGCTGGCTCTTCAGCTTATGCTACTACAGTGGAATATTTTGGAAGTTCCCCTTTTAATGGGTTTTGTATGAAACAGTAGCCTTACTCAAGGGAACAACTGGTACAGTGGACGTGTAACATGGCTATGTGCATAATGTGCACAGTGTATTATGTGTATTTGTATATACAGTTGGCCCTCCTTATCCACGGACTTTTTAAACCCTGGATTCAAGCATCCATGTCTTGAAAATATATTTACAAAGGTATGCTGTTGGCTGCTTGGACCCCCAGAGATCATCACAATTCCAAATAGCAAACCTCGACTTTCCATTTTATATAAGAGCCACCATTTTCCGATTCCATTATATTTAATGGGACTTGAGCATCCATGGATTTTGTTATCCACGGGGGGTCCTGGAACCAAACCCCAGCAGATAACAAGGGCCCACTGTACACAAAATACAAATCCACACTACACAAATTAGCATATATTCCTCCTGTGTTCTGTGAAGTAGATACTAATTTGGACTTTAAACAGACATTAAACTGTGGAGTCGAAGGCTTTCATGGCCGGCATCCATAGTTTTTTGTGGAGCTTTCGGGCTGTGTGGCCATCTTCTAGAAGAGTTCCTTTCTGACATTTCGCCAGCATCTGTGGCTGGCATCTTCAGAGAAGATCTTCCCTGAAGATGCCAGCCACAGATGCTGGTGAAACGTCAGAAAGGAACTCTTCTAGAACATGGCCCGAAAGCTCCACAAAGAACTAGACATTAAACTCATACAAGGATTTCATAGTTCAGACATTTCAAATTTCTAAGGGAAAAGCAGTTCCACTAAGCCAAATGGGTCTATAAAGGAGAAGGCAGTCAGAGAACCAAATCCCAAGTTTTTAGAGCCATTAGCTTGCCCCACTCAAAAGCCTGAAAAGTCTGCTACAGTTTTTGTACCAGTCTTAAGAACATGCCTAGAATATATTACAACACTCCAGCCTTCAGATTATCCATGCCTGGATCACTGTTACCAAGCCATCCCTGTCCAAGAACAATTAACATTCCGGCCAAAGCTGATAAAGGGTACCGATGTGATTTAGGCCTCCATTGACAAATATGGATCCAGAAGAACCAAAGGCTGAAAACTTGATCCTTCAGTGGGAATATAAGACTACCCAGAAAAGATGGTCTACTTAGATATACAGTAGAGTCTCGATTATCCGACATAAACTGGACAGGCTGACAGTTGGATAACTGAAAATGTTGGATAATCCAGAAGGTCCAAGAAAATCCTTGAAATCACTGTGAACTGCAAATGTATTGAAGTTTTTATTGCAGTAACAGTAAAAGTAAATGTAAAGAAATCACTGATCAGCATTGTGATGTACTGTATAAACAGTCTAGTCCTCTGAAAATTTAAAGAAATCACAGAAAATTTAAAGAAATCACAGCAGCTGTGACGTTGGATAATCCGGAATGTTGGATAACTGCAGGTTGGATAATCTAGACTCTACTGTATACTAAAAGTCAACATTTCAACTATAGTGTTAAGGTTATTGTAGATATCTTCAAAGTCAGGGGAACACTAGCAGTCACAAGTACTTTTTAAAAGTCAGTAATTTATTTCCGATTGCTCGCACAAGAGGAGTTCTGACCCACGTGTGCTCATGTGCACATTCTTAAGAAAAAGGTAATCCCAAAAAGAGGTGCTCCTGTATTCCTATCGAGTACCATGTGGATTTCTGCAGTGTTACAAAATTGCTTCTATGTTTGTTCCATGTGAGCATCTTCCTCATTAAAGTTGTGACTGGCTCTGTAGATCAGTAATGTGCTATGCGAACTAGACGTTCTGAATGTCATGCAAATCGAAGGTGGTCATATTATTTCTTGTTTTCTTTTTCTCTGAAGCATACTTGACTAGAAATTGTACTCTTGCTTATATTTATCTATCTGCAGTAAGATGATATTTGATATTGTTTCATTTTGTGTTGAGAATAGGGCATGTGTATTAGTCAGATGCACACAAAATGATAAGCCAGAAATCTGAGCCATATGGGGCTCAGTCGGCCTTTCTTGTCTTGTCAATTGGCACCTAAAATAATAATGGACTGAACATAATAGGTTGTCCAAACTGGGGGTTATGACTTACTTTGAGTCCTAACAAGCCAGAATCAAACCAGGATGGTTATCAGTTTCTTCTGTATCTGTGAATGACAAGCCTGGATGATAATGCTAAGCTTTCAGTTCCTGTAATTAAGCCATTTCCATTGGTGTGAGAAGCCAAGTGTGAACAATCAAGCTATGGTGTGTAGCACAGAACTCATGAGTGGTCAGCCTGGATTATGCAGAATTCTGATTTATTATTACAAAGAAAGGCGGTCGCAGAGGGTTTGCCCAAAAGAGAATCAAACATTCCAGGTTATGGAATCTTTTTGTGAATTTTTACTATTCATATAAAGAAGAGAAATTATTATTAACTCTAACTAGATGCCCATGTTTTAGTGGTGGGGAGGATCCATGTGCACAGTTAAAACTTGTGCACAGCTGTTCCTGTTCCTGGAAGTATATGATCTGGCCACAATGACATATGCCTTGATTAAGTCCCATATGATTTTCTGTAACACACTCTATGTGGCATTGCCTTTGGAAAATATTTGGTAACTACAGTGGATCCAAAATTCTGTGGCCAGACTGTCCCCAAGGGCTGGTTACATGGAATATATAACTCCCCTGTTACATGCTTATTAGCTTTTGTTTACAATAATTGTATTTCCACATGTGTTTCATAGTTTGTATTGATGCACAAATGGACTGAAGCAATTTAGGTGTTGGGTATTTAGGTCTAAACTATACGCCCAGACTCCTTTTAAAAAATTTTTTAAAGGTACTCTCTTGAAATAAATTTATACAGGCTTGTTTTAAAATAACACGTAGCATACTACTTAAAAAAAATGTGGGGTTGTATCAAATGTCCTCCTCCCTGAAAGAAGTATTTTGACCCTGTAAACCTACATCATCTTCCTTGCTGTTCTGAAAGGTTCCTTCAAGGATCTAAAGCAGAGTATGGTGTATAAAGAGGCTTCAAAAATCACTTCCCTCAGCATACCACAGAATCAAGGAGCCTTCTATCAGCAGAGGATACACTAGATCCAATGAATGGATCCTAATATGGTTGGCCCTTCATATCCACAGATTCCTTATCCATGGATTCAACCATGCATGGCTCGAAAATATTTGCAAAATATATAAATTCAAAAAAACAAACCTTGATTATTCCATTTTGGGGGGAGGGGGATGGTAGGATGTCATTTTAATATTCTATTGTATTTAATGATACTTGAGCATCCATAGGAGTTGAAAGAGGCCATGAGGGCCATCCAGTCCAACCCTCTGCCATGCAGGAACTCTATTCCCCAACTGATGGCCATCCAGCCTCTGTTTTGTTGTCAACTGCCCTTGAGTCAATCTTGACCCATGGTGACCCTGCTGATGAGATATCTCCAAGACCCTAGGTCCTCCACTGCTCTGCTCAACTCCCAGAGACTCATACTCTTTAATAGAGTCCATCCATCTTGCATGCCTTCCTCTCTTTCTACTTCCCTCTACCTTTCCTAGCATTACTGTTTTTCCCCCAGTGATTCATGCCTTCTCATGATGTGTCCAAAGTATGACAACCTGTATTTTGTCATCTTGGCTTCTAAGGAGATTTCTAGCTTGATCTGCTCCAAGACCCATTTGTTGGTCCTTTTGACTGTCCATGGAATCCTTAGCACTCTTCTCCAGCACCACATTTTAAATGAGTTGATTTTCCTTCTATCTTCCTTCTTAGCTGTCCAGCTCTCAGATCCAGTTATGAGAATTCTTTTATTATTTCTGTTTCTTCATTGTCTAATTCAAATTTGTGTAGGTTCTCTGTGATCATTATTTTTATTTTCTTAATGTTCAGCAATAGGCCTGCCTTTGCACTTTATTCCTTGATCTTTCTTAGTAGTTGTTCCAGGTCTTTGAGGTTTTTTGCTAGTATTATGGTGTCGTCTGTGTATCTCAAGATTGTTGATATTCCTTCCTCCTATTTTAACTCCTTCTTCTGTGTCCAAGCCTGCTTTTCTTACAATGTGTTCTGTACATAAGTTGAACAAGTAGGGTGATACGATGCAGCCTTCTGTGACTCGTTTGCTAATTGGGAACCATTCTGTTTCTCCATGTTCTGTTCTGACAGTCTCCATGTTCTGTTCTGACAGCCTCTTGTCCTGCATCAAGACTATCAGATTTGTTGGGACTCCCATGTCGTTAGGGCATTCCATAGCCTTTCTTGATCTATGCAGTCAAAGACTTTGCTATAGTCTATAAATCACATGCTGATTTTCTTTTGGAACTCCATTGTGCTCTCCATTATCCATCATATATTTGCAATGTGGTCCCTAGTGCCTCTTCCTTTCCTGAACCCTGCTTGTACCTCTGGGATTGCTCTCTCCATGTACGGTTGGAGTCTATGTTGTAGAATTTTGAGCATAATTTTCCTTTCATGGGATATTAGTGCTATGGTTCTATAGTTGCTGCATTCATTTGCAATATAGTTGCCTCTCTTTAAAGGCCTCCAAAGAAAAAGGCTCTAACACTCTCTGAGGGAGTTGAACACTGTTGAACAGCTCTTGCTGTCAGGAAGTTCCTCCTAATGTTTAGATGGAATCTCTTTTCCATTGTTCTATAGTCTGGAGCAGCAGAAAACAAGCTCCAGATCCAACACCTAAATTGCTCGAGTTGTGGAAGCAAACCCCAGCAGATACCAAGAGCCTGCTGACTTTGGTGTCCCTTTTGTAAATGTTACCTGCTAGGATGAGAGTTTGGCATAAGTGGATTGTCATCTCCACATTAGATTGATTATGGTTTTCTCACAGGGAAAGATTAGATGTGTGTAAGACCTTTGGGTGTCAGTTGGTGTGTTTGTGGGTTATGAGTGCTTTCAGAAAAGGGGTCCTGAGGAGCCTGCTGCTTGAATGGAGTTTACTCACCAGCCCTTGGAATCTGAGCCATAATATGTCAGCATCCAAGGTGTCAATACTGAGAAGTGTCTTACTGACTGTCTTCGCTAGCTTGTTTATAGGTGAGTCAGGGTTCTTTTTGTTCCTGTCTAAAGTCTGTCTTAGTCAAAAGAGATTTGAAAGAATGTTGGTAAGGCAAGCATATAAGCACATCTTGTGCCTTTCTTATATGAAGAAAACAAAGCTGTTATGTATGGATGTAAAATACTTAAGAACCCTTTTTTGGGGAGGAGGGGGATACTGTTTATAGTCTGTTACTTATGCAAGGAGGACCTGGTCTTGTTTTTGTTGGTGTGCATTTGTTCATGTCTGTCAGATGAAATATGTTTGCTTATAGTACCAGAATACAGGATTTTTGTGTAGAATGAGATGTACTAAAACTATTTTGGCTTCTTCCAACATGTAGCAAAAGACAAGAAAGAATAATAATAATCTTCTGTGTGTGTGTGTGTGTGTGTGTGTGTATGCATGTACTGAATGTAAAAGAATAAAGGACTTGTTGTAGTGGATGGAAATAAAACATTGTTTGCTATTTTAAAAAAAATAGACAGCATTTACCTGCACTGTCGTGTGCCTGCCAACCCACCTTGGTATGAAAGGTAGTCAACAGAAAGGTTGGGCTCTTTTTCATTGCTTCCTAGACTTTGCCTTCCCTTTTTGTCAGTCAGCCCAGGGTATGTGACAGGGCTCATCTATGCATACTACTATTACCAGAAGCAGGTATAGCTCGTACCATTTAATAGACATCATTGATAGGATGGGGAGGCACATTGGTCTGCCTTCCTTCACACATAGAGAAGTTGGATTATTGTACTTGGATGCAATAAGTGATTGGAATAGGAAATTGGCTGTGTTGGCTTCTCAGTGCATTCCAACACCGCAGTTCTGTGCAGTGGTCTATGTGACTCCTGGACAACCTGCCAGTGTATATCCTTGCAGATATTGAAGGTGTCTTGGATTTGTTTCCATACCCTGGTGGTGTCTGATCTGCATCTCATTACATTTTCTGTTTCCAGCAATTCAGTAGAATCTAATAGCAATACATTCATTAATTTGCAACATAAATTTGTTTTGTAATTTCTGAAATACAAGAAGAAATTCTGTCCCTTTTCTAAAAACTGGTTCTTTCTTTAAAAATAAATGTAGACCAAGTACCTCTTTGCAGTTTGTGATATATTACAATATGGTGCCTTGAAGTTAGCTTTGAGAGTGCACTTGAAAACAAACGATGCCACAATTCTCTATTAGGCTAAAAAAAGGCTTGAACCTCTAATGAAATTCATAAATGTGGATGATACCATTGATGAGTGCTCACTAGAATGATTCTTAAAAATCCTTTTCAGATCCATCAAAATGTAAAATGTTGAATGGCTTGGAGTTAAAGAGGGCATGGGCTGGGAGTTTTTTCCCTTTTCTTTGGTATATTTGAGGTTGGCACCAACAATTTGCAACCATGTGATTGAATTACCTCTGTCCATAAGAAGAGCAGGCAAGTATACATTGAAGAATGCTGACTGAGACATTCAAGGTTTATGTTGCTGTCTTGTCAGGCGATGTGGTGCCTGCCAAGATGTCATATGATACATGAAACTGTGTGTTTAGAAGCCCTTTTTGGAGAGGGGGAGTATTTGCACTTCTGTGCATTCAGGGGAGCATATGAACACTACAAAGAAAAGGCTCTAAGGTAAAAAGGTTTGTGTATATTTGAAGTGGGTGGAATAATTCCACAAGGCAGCAAGCTGGTTTAACTTTATGGCTAAAAGGTTCAGGTTGATGTGGGAAATGAAACAAACTAAAATTCAAGTCAGCTTACTAGAATATAAAGCTTCTCTTGAACAAAGAAGAGTGGAAAATATTTCAGATTCTTGTGGCTCAAAAGCCAATTTGAGTAGTCTTTATAAAATGTCTAGGAACAACTACTTCAAGATTATTTTGAGTATGGCTAAAAAATGTTTGAATGTATTTTTAATTATGTTTTGTTTCTGTATTTCTGATTTTATGTTTTTACTAGTTAATTTCAGATGTAAATAAATAATTTACAGTTGGTTAAATAAACAAAACCTAGAAATCACCAGGAGGCAGCATACAGATTATATTTAACTCCCTGATTTTCCCCATGGACTTTATTCTTCTTTGAAAGAAAGAAAAAATTGAAAATGTAATTCTAAAGTGACTTTACCATGGTCCTTCTTAATAGTAAATTAGTAAGTAATTGTTATAATCTGTACTCCCCCAGATGTAAGTAATTGTAAGTAAGTAATTGTTATAATCTGTACTCCTCCTGATGTTCTTGGATTACATCTCCCTCATCCCTCACAAATAGCTGTGCTGGCTAGGGCTAATGGGAGGTTTAATAAAACAATATCTGAAAGGCTACCGATTTTCCATCCTTAGCCTAGAACAGCACTATCTTTGCTCTTTTGTGTGTGCACTTCCGTTTTCTGTGTCTTTAAAAAAAAAACTTCTTTAAGTAATCAGGCAATGTATCTGTGATACTATGCTATGAGCTGAGGTTAACAAATTCAGAAGTGAGCAAAGAAGGAAAAGGCTTAGATATTTATGCCAGTACAGAGGTTTGGGGAAGGAGGAAAGGAAAGGAAAGGAAAGGGAGGGAGGAAGGAAAGAAAGAAAGAAAGAAAGAAAGAAAGAAAGGCAGGCAGGCAGACAGGCAGGCAGGCAGGCAGGCAGGCAAAACACTGACTTTAAAGATAGAAATTACAAAGAAGCTCCTTGTAAATGGCATTCTCCCAAGCACTTATGATCCATGGGATGCAGTGTATTTCTTTTTCTTGTATTGATTCTCCAGAGGATCATGATCATCAAGTGACATAGGGGTACATGCTTCAGCCCACTAGGCTGATAAAGTGATTTAGCAGTATACTCCTTTGTCATGCTAAAAGGGGGAGCATCCTGCTTCTTCTACAGCATCCTGCTGTGTTGCCATCATTGAAAAATATGTATCTATCCTTTGTATGGCTGGACCCAATTCTCTCATGCTGGAAGGAGGGGAAAAGACTAACAGTAACAGAGTGACTCAGTTGGTGAGGAGATCTGAAGGTCCTTGCCCCAATTAGTGCTATATGCAAAAACAGCTTCTTCTGAAGCATAGAGTCACACTTTCTACCAAAGTCTTGTATGGAGGTGGTTCTTGTTAGATGTTGGGATATACTGCTACCAACTTTGCCATTATCCATCCCTCTGTCAGGAAAAAAAAAAAAAAGGATTGTCTGGATCCATTTCAGTCTGGCCCGTTTTTGGGTATCAAGGGCCTGAGGATACATGCTAGCTACAAATCTGTTGGGATTGTACCCATGTTAGTTCTGTTGGATGTCTTTGTGGCTTTTAGTACCATGCGTAATACTGTCTTTCTGGACCAGTTAGCCAGAATAGGTTATGGGCACATCTCTTTATGGTTGTGTCACTATCTCCTGGAGAGCAGGTTAGATTTCAGAAGGTAATGCTAGGGAATAATTTGCTTGACACTGAGGCTCTGGTGCACAGAATCTTTCAAGGTTCCATCTTCTGAACTTTGCAATGGGCTATCTTTTCATGCTGCTTTTAAGTTTTACAGTCCCCATAACCCCATTCTTCCTTGTCTCAGAGTATTATAACTCAAAATGCCACCAGTGACCATTGGAAGTACTACCTCACTGGAATGTGACATAATTGCTAGTGCTGTTCAGGGTCATGAGCTCATTCTTTGAATGCACTGTAGTATTAAGTATGTCTTTGGAAAACGTCATAGGCCACAGGCTTTTTGTCTATGTTTTGTGTTGCAATGCTGTGTCATGGAAGATTCAACTGCATGTATGGTAAACTGCATAATAACTTCATCTTTTGATGAAGGATTTGATACCTTGATTGTAATGGGAATAGTTTATGTGTTTTTGCCAAAAGGTCTCTACCATGGCAGAAGGAAAGTATCAACAGGCCCAGGGGAACTACAGTTTGTAGTAGTGTGGGCATGGGCAATTTCACACACACACACACACAAAGTTTTAAGGGACCAGAGCCTCTAAAACTGTCCACTGGGGGTTGAGCATGCTTGGTGGCTATGGAAGGATGACTGAGCATTGGGAGTGGGGAATGGACAGGAATGTCATGGAGAACAGCATGGCTGGCTGGCACAATCCACAGGAGCACTGTACATTGAGACATTTCATTGCACATCCCACTTGTATTAATCTGCTCTTTCAGTACTCTGATTGCTGAACTCCTGCTGGATTTTGATGTGGTTAGTGAAGCTGATGACTTCTGAGCTCCCCCCCTCCCCTTCCCCATCTTCTCCAGAACAGTGTTGTGAGTGACAAGTATATGAACTTTTCATTTGAGCTTCAGCTACCCAGTTGCTCTAGTTTCATTTGTCACATTGAAGCTAAATTACTGTGATGTGGAGATACAGTCCTGTTGAATTGTACGTCTTAAGGAGGTTAAAATGTGTTTGGGGACGTAACTGCAGCTCGTTAAATAGTCTTGCAGTGTTGTGTCTGACTGGCTTCTGTGTCTTCACTGCGTCTTTTTCACCAACACAAATGTTCTTTTTTTAAAAAAACTAGTGTCACACACAGAGAATAAGCAATACAATTTCTTCTATGATGTTTTTCATTCTTTTATTGTGTTTTGAAATTGTATCATTTCGTTAATTTTTAAATTGTTGTTGCAAATTATCTTAAATGTAAAGATGCAATGATTCAGATCTTTATTTTTATTACAAAAATGTTGTCCCCTACTTTATACTTTAAATGATTTTCAAGCAGTTTGCATGTTTAAAACACAGTAATAATAATATAACCAGTAAGATTCCTTTAAAGCAACCATACTATAAAAGAATGAAAGCAAAGAATTCTTCCAAAAAAAGAAAAGAAAAGAAAAGAGTAGGAAATCTACAAGGCTGTTTTGGTATATTTCTGAATTCAGCTCTGTACCTAGAGGGCCCAACTGGGCCAAGAGTATGTTTGCCCAGTTATAGCTAGTACATGTGTAGGGCCGATTCCTGGATATATATGATCCAGCCAAAGCAATGTATGCCTTAGTTACATCCTGTTTGGATTACTGTTAACATGCTGTACATGAGGCTTCCTTCAGAAATGGTTCCAAAATTGCAATAAACCAGTAGTGTGCAAAATGCTTGGAGTTTAAGAAATATAGTCTTTAGCATTGGCCTTATGACTGGCCTCTTTTACAAGGAGATGTTCATTGCTTTCCCAGATCAACTGCTCAGTCTTCTCTTCCTAGATAATATAGCAGTTCAGGAACAAGAGTTTAGCCTGTGGTAGGATACACTTCGTTGTTTATTTCATTCCTGCATGGGAGAACAAATAATTTTAATTTTCTTGATTCATTTGCATGTTTGGCCACTTGTCTTCCAGTTGTCATTCCAGTTGCCTCTGTCCATTTAGAGAGAATGCCTGGAAGCAATCACGTCATCCGCCTGCGCCTTTCCCTTATCTCACAGATGGATCAGGGAACTGGCAGGAACATCAGCTACGTATATCAATTGGAAAAATAGGATGTTCACTTGGTTGGATATTCCATTTTATATTTATGCCATAATTCATTGGCAATTTCACCAGTCCAAAAGAAATTGCAAGTTAAAATGTTACAACAGCATCCCCAATTTTTTTTTTAAAAAAAATTCATCTAGTTGAGAACAAGATATCATATAGCCATGTAATAAAAGTTAGAGTCAGAACACAGGGGTTGTAGGAAACTGAAAGCTCTGTTAAATATAGCTGTTTCTCCTAATCAGTGAAAATGAGAGGGGCAATTTTTCTCTTTGAAGCCAATGTCTTTTTTCTTTCTTTTTTTTTTAAACTAAGAAGGCCCTATCCTGCATACCACCTATTTAATCTCAGTTGGAGATGGGATGTGGATAAAAGAAGCTTTTCTAGATTATTTCAACAGTCAAGTAGGATCATATGGCCACAATCCTTAGCTCTGCCAACATAATTACATGGGAGGAGAGGAGGCAACAACAGTGAGAAGAGGAAACCAATACAAAGAATAAAAAGCCATCACTGCATTAAGAGAAGGAGGAGGCCAACTCTCAGCTACTTATTTCAAGAATGCCAGACTTTGGAAATCATTAGGGCCTGGGAAGCATGGCTTTGAAAATCATATGCACATCAAATTCAGGCAGAGAAATTTGACTCTTTCATGGTATCCGGGTTCCACGCACCTCCAGAGTTAGACATTCATGAAATATGTGTTTCAAAGATGGCTGCTGCCTCTTCCAACCACCATTACCATTTCTTTCCCATTTGTGTTAAGTGGTCAAACTCATCATTAAATGCTCCATTATTCAATTCTTTTGCTTTGGGGGGGGGGGGGCGGTTAGCTTTTTGGGAGCAAGCAGTTCTATAATAGTGCTTTGGACAATATCATAGGAAGAATCTAACTAGTGAACTGGGTTGAGGCTAAACCAAAAACTTTATCCCTTCTCCTCCAGCTCTGTCTCAAATGCAGTTTTTAGATTCAACTCACCTAGAGTCATTGAATCATTCGAACCTTTGCACTACCAAGAGCCCGTGAAATCTACTCCAGAACTGGATTTAGGCTCAAATCTGTCTTTCATGCTGCCTTAATTCTGTCTACTATGTTTTACTTGACCACTTATTTATGTAGGACCATTGTCCTCTTTTATGCTTCCTTATCAGATGTGAAACCGATTTCTCCAGTTGCATGATACTTTGACCATTGTGCTCATATGGCTATCTATTGACACAATTTGGCTTCACTAATTTTCTGTCTCATTATTAACGATCCGTCTAAGGGAAGTTGTTTAGTATGTGTGCATCCTGCATCCAAAAGCTATCAACTTAACATTTCTCCAG
Source organism: Urosaurus nigricauda (assembly GCA_034509955.1). Classification (NCBI taxonomy): domain Eukaryota; kingdom Metazoa; phylum Chordata; class Lepidosauria; order Squamata; family Phrynosomatidae; genus Urosaurus; species Urosaurus nigricauda. Next base: position 293,144,361 of record JAOEGL010000002.1, read on the forward strand.
CGGCAGGGAAGAAGGAAAAGGAACACATAATTAGTTTTTGGGTGTGTTTCAGTACAGATCTAAGTAGTCAGGCTTGAAGCAAAATGCCCCCTTTAAGAAGAATTTAAAAAGAAGATTCCAAGATCTTCTTTTCTATATGGTTTCCCAGGGAGGGAAGTAATGAGTTAATTTTTCTATTTCCTTTGTATTTTTTCCTTCTCTTTTCTTATGTATCTAGTATCCTATCCTTTGTGTCCTATTGGACCCGGATTTTGTAAGTAACAGCAGCAGCAGTGTCAGCTCTGGGTTTTGGTGCACAGCAATCTGTTAAGAAGATAAATAATGTGCTTTGGCATGACACTCCTACTCCCCTCTTTAATTTGTCGTACACAAGGAAAATTATAATTAAATCATTCAGGGTAAACCCCTGAGTACTTGGAGGGGGGGAGCACACTTTGGTAAAGATTGTCAGTAGAGACCAACTTCCCTGATGTGCTGTGCAGAGACCTTTATCAATATTCATCACTGTTAAAAGGAGAATCTTTTTGTGCAATTTGTGAGGCGGATGCCAAAGCTGAAATCACGGCTTGTTAAATATCTTTTCCTGTATGATCATGGGCATTCAGCATTGTTAGTGTTTTGCTCTGACTACATGTCTCCATGCTTGGATTTTGCTCAGACAATTTAATAATGTTTATTGTGCAATTATACATATGTATAAATTCACTCAGTGTGATAAACCTACTTCGGTCGTTTCTGCCGTAAGGGAAATGCTTAGCTATAGATACATGCATTCACTAAGAATAAGCAAAAGTGAGCCCATTAACTAGTATGCAAACCTTTCATCTTATCACATTTGGTTCTCTGCAAAGAGAAGTACTTAACTGCCAGCAAGGAGAAAAATATATAAGCACTGCTACTTTTTTTAAAAAAAAAACCCAAACAAATGTGCTACAACTTCCCCAACTTTCAGAGAATCTCACATTTGTTTTTTAAAAATGACATACTTGTAATTTTTTGTAACTTTTTTGTATCTTTTTCTCTACGAGCTATATTGTGGTTTCTAATAATAATAATAATAATAATAATAATAATAATAATAATTAATTTATACCCTTACAATTAGATGGTTCCCTGCCCTCAGGATTGAAATCTAAAAAGAAACGACACAAAAGGAGAAGGGAATGGTGGTGGAGAAGGTGATCAGGTCTGAAAGTTCTTCTCTCCTTCTGACGCCTGGACCAAGGCAGATGGCTCTGCTTCATAATCTAGGACAGGGCCGATGGAGTTTGGCCTGTCCTTTCACTTCCTCCTAGGCCAAATGCTGTTGTCATGGAGGGAGGGATCTTCTACTTGAGGCCAGGCCCAATGGTGTTGCTGGTGGGTCTCTCCATCCTTTCACTCCCTCCCAGGCCAGATGGTGATACCATGGAGAGAGGGCTCTTCAACTTGAGGCCAGGCCTGATGGCGTTGCCAGGCCTCTCTTTTCACTCCCTCCTAGGCCAGATGGCGTTGACATTGTATTAATATTAATATTAATATTAACATTAATATTGTGTTTGTGCAACTGTAAATAAGGTGAAGCTGCTGGAACCCCAAATCAGTGTAAGGATCCCACTTAACATTTATCACTCTGATCTCGTACGTTACCCTTCATTGACAGCAACATCTGTGGATTCTCAAATCTCATTAAGTATAATGGCATAATATAATGGTGTCTCTTATATAAAATTGCAACATCATGGTGGTTTTTTAATAGAATCATAGAGTTGAAAGAGACCACAAGGGCCATCCAGTCCAACCCCCTGCCATGCAGGAACTCCCAATCAAAGCATCCCTGACAGATGACCATCCAGCCTCTGCTTAAAGATCTCCAAGGAAGGAGACTCCACCACCCTCCGAGGGAGTGTGTTCCACTGTCGAACAGCCCTTACTGTCAGGAAGTTTCTCCTAATGTTGAGGTGGAATCTCTTTTCCTGCAGTTTGCATCCATTGTTCCACGTTCTAGTCTCTGCAGCAGCAGAAAACAAGCTTGCTCCCTCCTCAATATGACATCCCTTCAAATATTTGAACAGGGCTATCATATCACCTCTTAACCTTCTCTTCTCCAGGCTAAAAATCCCCAGCTCCCTAAGTCGTTCCTCATAGGGCATGGTTTCCAGACCCTTCACCATCTTAGTTGCCCTCCTTTGGACATGCTCCAGTTTCTCCACATCTTTTTTGAATTGTGGTGCCCAGAACTGGACACAGTATTCCAATTTGAGGATGGTTGAATCCATGGTTAAGAATCTGTGGATATAGAGGGAAGACTCTATTTAAACTGCAGCCACAGTGTAAAAGATCACCACTAGCTGACCCAATATTACTTTTAAGGTTACTGCCTTGGTGAAGGGCAAATGCAAACCCCCTCTGAACAAACCTTCCTGAGAAAACCAAGCAATAGGCTTGCCTTAGGATCACCTTAAGTTGGAAATGACTTAAAGGCACATAGGAGCAATATTATGGGTGTTGGACTAGGACTCTGGGAGATGAAGGTTGAAATCCCCCTCACATATGGAAACTCTGGGCAATTCACACTCTGGTCCAAAATGCACTGCAGAAATAATCCAGTTTGAGACCACTTTAACTACCCTGCCTCAGTGCTAGGGAATCCTGGGAATTGTAGTATATTTTGGCACCAGAGCTCTCTGACAGAGATGTCTCCCAAAATGTCTCACAAAATTACAGTTGATATAATTCCTTAGCATTGAGCCAGAGCAGTTAAAGCGGTCTCAAACTGGATTATTTCTGCAGGGTGTTTTGGACCTCTCTCAGCCTCAGAACATGACAGTGGTGAACCTTTGAATAATCTTTGCCAAAAAAAAAAAAAAACACCCCATTTGAAAGAGTTTCTATATGTCAGAGCCAACTTGAAGCCACGTAGCATCAACAACAAACATTTAAAAGCAGATTTATTCAAGGTGTGCACATGTGTTTGACATGTGCATCAATCAGCTGGTTAGGACAGACTTATGGGTACTATTTACATTTTTGAGGGGACAGAAAGCAGTGGTTTTGGGGGGGTTGGTATATAACTATAATGAGTAGTAACCATTAATAGTCCTAACCTCCATGAGTATAATGCCTTTTCAAAGCCTCAAAAAGGTCAGACTTCAAATTACATTGTAAATGTGATATTTGTGCCGCAGTCTGGATCAACAACACTATGCATGGAGAAAGAAGTCTTAATCTTTCCCCTTTGGTTGCTTTGATGCTGAAATCTTTTCTCTTCTAGTACCAGCATGGTACTGAAAGAAGAGGGGGAAGCCTCCACTCGAGAGCACTGTGTGATCTGGCCAAATGCCTATCAGTGGCTAACCAGATGGCTCTGGGGTGTGAAAAAGCAAGAGATGACAGCAATAGCCTTCAACTGCTATTCACCTTGAAATTTTTATTACTTCTGAAACTAGAGGTATCATAAACATTAAAATACATTAGCAGACCTTAATAGCTTTACCCTCCATGAGTTGGCTGAATTGCCTTTTAAAAAGTTGTCTAAGTTGACAGTCATCACAACATTTTGCGGTTATGAATTTCATAGTTGAACACTATGCACTGTGTGGACTATGCCCTTTCTTCTGTTCTGAATCATCCACCTTTCAACTATCATTAAGTTTTGTATATGAATGGGAAATTGTGCCCAGTGTTTTGGCTCAGTTTTCATCCTCCACAGCAAGATGTATTAGCACATTAATAGCCAAAAATGTGATTGAGCCATGAATGGAAGTCTGCTACCATTTGGCATTGGGGTTTCTGCCAGCATTTTAAGGACATGTTGGTGTTTAAGGGGGTATTTTAATACAGAACGTGACTTCAGGGAGCATTTGAAGACTTTTTATGGGCATTTAAAAAAAATTTCCTGAGGGTTTGGGGGGTCCATAAATGGGTGTTGAGACTGCATTTTCTCAACGTGTTAAAGTATTATAGGAAGATAAAGCTTTCTGTCCGCTTCAGTATAGGCCTTTTAAACCTCTAAAAATTGGTGAAACACTGACAAGACTACTCTTCAAAGACATTCACTGTTTTTATTTATTACATTTGGATGAATATGTTTCAGACTTGCTTTACAGCTCACTCATATTAATTTTTATACTATTTTTACCAATAGTTGTTTTTGTTTTTTGGTTTTTTTTAATTGGAAACTACCTCAAGTTGTAGGGCTGATAGAAAGCCAAGATGTTAATAAATAAAGGACAAGATTTCCAGGACATCAAATTCAAACTTAGAACCTTATACACAAAGAAATGCAAAAAAGACATGCTGTATGTGATTTTTAAAGGAAACTTGCAGGATCTATGGCTGCATTTACACTGTGTTTACACTGACACCACTTCAATTGCCATGGCTTAATATTATGGAATTCTGGGATTTCTAATTTTGTGAGATATTTACTGTCAAAACACCCTGCTGCTGCAACAAACTATGGATTGCAGGAGTCCATAGGATGGAGACATGATATATAAAGAAATGTCAAACTGTATTAATTCTGCAGTGTGGCAACAGCTGAAATGGTAGATTGCTTGGAAGTGGAGGTGTTGACACTAACAGAAAAGTGTGATTTTCCAGTGAGGAGACTGCAGTGTTGTGTTCTTATGTCCATATTCACAGTTTGAGTTAAGACAGATTTTGCCCTCCAGAAGTCAATAGATATTTGGTTGTATAGGCTTTTCAGGAGCATAACCTGTAACATATGCTTTATGGTAAAATACTGGAGGTGGCTGTAGTTTACAGCCTTTTGGCTGTAGTTCAGCTGCACTCACGCAGGTTACTTTCTGAGATATATTTTGCAACTTCATTGAAGCTATTTTGAGCAGAAATATCATTGTAAGCAGCATAAGTAATTTTTTTTAAAAAAAAAAACCCTTGGAATTCATGACCTTACTTGTTGCACAACCAAAATGACTAATTCTATCCTTTTCACAACTTCTTCATAAATGGGTAGTACAACCAAAAGATATACATCTTCATCCTATTTCTGAAAATAGGTCTTAAGTTTTTGATCAGAATGGTTAATGTGCAATCATCAAGTAGACTATTTGTTTGAACAATACTGAAGAAAAACATGAATAGAGCTGTTGGACTGGAACTGAACTGGGACAATGTAGTGATCATTTTAATTAGTTTCTTCTCCTCTTAGCATGCTAAATGCTCTAAGTCACTCATGGTATGTTTGTTAAGATGTACACTCATCCCTCCACATTTGTGGCTTTGACTTTTGCGGATTTGATTATTCACAGATTTTATTAATATGTTCTCTCTAGGAATATCTAGGTCCCCCAGCACAACTGTATGGTCAACTTTAACCAAAAGTTGCACTGAAGGACCTAGAGATCCGTAGAGAGAATGCTCCACTAGGCATTTGTAGCTCCTCCAGCACAATTCTGTGGTCAATGTCTGGCAGATGTTGATCACAGAGTTTCACTGGAGGACTTAGAGATTCCTAGAGGTGTGTTCTGTCAGGTAAAAACATAGTGTTTTTGTTGTTTACTGTTTTTCCATATTTACAGAGGTCCTGTGCCCCTAACCCCAGTGAATGTGGAGGGATGAGTGCACATTTATTAGATACAACATCTCATAAATTTCTGAGTGTGCCTTCCAATCATGCCTATTCCAATCCTTTTCTGTCATATGTTATTCTTTGTCATACAGTATTATCATCTGTGTGGCCCAAAAGTCAGTCCAGAGTTTTTCTTGCCACAAAATTGCAGTGTTGCCCATTCTCCCAACTAATTGTTATGGATGCTGACTATCCATTTCTTCTGTTCCTCCCTATATATACACACACACACACACACACACACACACACAGAGTTTAGATGGTGGGCATAAAGGCGCTAAATCCTCAGAGTGGTGTTACCCACATGCAGTAAGTAAAAAGGAGGACTGTATTAGTAAGAGAAAAGGACAATGGAGATATCAGCAATGTTCTCCTGGTAAGCCTAAGGAAAGAGCTTCAGAACCTCATTTAAAAGCAAACTTGAAACGCTTCTGTTTGTCCTCTAGCTCAGACTGAAATCCAAGCAGAACAATGACTGACTTTGTCATTGCAGGGTCGAATCCAATGTAATAAGTTTGCTTCGTTATTTTCTTCATTAGAAGGAAACACTAGACTAGAGGATTAAGTGAGTGAGGTTCTCTCACAGGGTTCTCTCACTTTGCTCCTTCAAGGTTATCTTTACTGCACCCCATGCAAACCTAATCCAACATTCAACATTAAGGGCAACCATGCAAGAGAGAGCCAGCATGTTATAGTCATTTGAATGTTGGATTACAACTCTGGAGACCAGAGTTCAGTTTGCCACTTGGCCATGAAAACATTGGAGTGACCTTGGGCAAGTCACACGTTCTTGGCCTTAGAGGAAGGCAATGGCAAACCTCCTCTGAACAACTCTTGCTTTTTAAAAAAACAACAACATGATAGGTTTTCCTTAGGGTCACCATAAGTTGGAAACAAGGCGAGTTTGTGAAATCTAATCAAGGGTGCTCCCTAAAATTCTCCAATTTCATCTTTGCAAAATTCCTATTCTCATTCAGGAGGACCTTCATTGTGGGTCTAACTGAACCATTTTTTACTTCTATGTTGTAAAAGGAAACTCCCAAGACCTCAAGACTGGCTCAGATAGTTGTCTGTTTTTTTCCACTGTAAATTTTATGTGGAAAAATGTATTTAATTTCCAGTTTACTGATAGTCCAGTTTTTGCCCATCTGTATCAATAAGGTGCTGCTGTTTAAAAATCTAGCACACTGCTTTTGAAACTCAGAGTAAATTATTCAGCAATTGGAAATAAATTTCTTCTGTTAATATGCCATATAGATCATTTTCTCCCTCCAAACATAGCCATTGATCAACTGGACCTTATGCCAAAGGCCATAGAAAACCTGATAGTTTAAAGGATGTGCAATTAGTTTTACTTCTTTTTCCTTTAAAACCTGTTTTACTACCTGCTCCAAATCTTCTCACTCATTTCTCTTGTTTTGAAAAAAATATACCCCAAAGATTGACAGCCCTTTTGTATGACCTTTTGTCCCCTGTTCAGATTGCATGGAACCCAGATTTCATTGCATAAAAATATATTTTGAACACCACCCTACATAGCTTGGGTCCACCTTATCTCAGGGACCGCCTCTCCCCGTATGAACCCCCCCGCACACTCCGATCCTCTGGGAGGAACCTGCTACAGCCGGTGAAAACTAGGCTGTCGCAGACCTCCCAGAGGACTTTTTCCGCGACCGCTCCCAAACTTTGGAATGGTCTGCCGGATGAGATGCGCCTTATAACATCTCTTGATTGCTTTAAAAAAGCTCTGAAGACGCATCTCTTCCGGCAGGCCTTCCCTGACACCTCTTAGATCCCAGCTCCGAACGGGACCTATAAATTGACCCCCTGCCTGGTGTTATCTTTTCCTCAATGTAAGAACTATGGAGGATGAATCATGTTTTTAATGTTGTTGATTTTAAATTATTGCTAATTTAATTTATTTTTAAGGGGTGGGTGGCTGGGAATGGGTCAATGAAGTGTTTTAATTTGTATGTTTTAATCTTGTTGTACCCCGCTCCGATTGTACTCACAGAGGAGCGGGCTAGAAATAAAGATGATGATGATGATTATTATTATTATTATATTTAATGCCATCTTCATTAATGCTAAAGAAATAAATATTGTTGTTATTTTCTGAACAGGAACATCTTTTTTAATGCTTTCCCCCACTCAATACTGCATATTTAGTTTTTTAAGAATGTAAAAACCTTTCAGAAATAATTTGTATTTTTCATCATCTGAAATCTTGTTTTATAGTGACCCCCTCTTACATTCCCCTAGCTTTTAAAATGTGGCAATCATATCTTTGAAGAACTCCAACAAATTAATTATACCTGACCCCTTCCTCATCAAGCCATGTTGAAGATCTTTAATCACATTATGCTTTCTAGTGTATTCCCATGATAAATCCTGCAAAATTATTCCTCTTCATTTCTCCCCCTCTTTTCTTCGCTTCCTCCCACCTTGCGTCCTCGAGTGATGTTAAGCTAACCAACCTGTAATTGTTATATCACGTGGCTCTTTTCTGGATGAGTGTGTTAGGTTTGTCACTTTATAGTTCTCAGGAATCTGACCTGACACTAGAAAAATTCTGAACTATAATGGTTCACTGGTTTCTGGTCAGATGTAATAATGATCAGTTGTACCATTTTGTAAGCACTGTATCCACATCAGTATATCCAAAGGCACTTTAAATAAATTGAGTGAGCCTTGGCAGACGCTAAACAGAACTTTCCCAAATTTTAGCATATGTATTGTTTTATGCTTCCATCTGGCCAACAGATATCGGTATGCTTTGTGTATACCACCCTTTGCTTGCCACCAGGATGCTTACATGTATTTCTTACACAACTAAGTCATGTTTTTGCATACCGATTGCTGGTAACTTAATGCTGAAACAGATACACATATAAATGAGTGGATTTAATTTTATAGCTGGTGTACTAAGCAAACATTACTATCCAAGCCCATGAAGTCAAATTCAATGATTTGTCACCTCATCCTATCATTAAATTCACAGGTGCCCACGTAATATTATCACTATCCTGACACTTTGTGTTCAAATGGAAGTTCTGAGCACATGTTTAACCCCCTTAATTAAGCCAGAATGATGTTCAATGGCAATGAACAGGAAATAAGACAATATTGCATATATGGGTAGTAATAATCTCTTTAATAGTTTTTTTGTTGGTTTTTCGGACTTCACAATCTCTTTCTTCTTTCTGTGCCTGCAGCTGATTCTGTCCCCCACCCTACCCCAACTGGATGTGTCAGGAACATTAATTGTTCAAAAAGAGCAGGGAAGCCAAAAAAAACAAAAAACAAAAACAAAAAAACGGACAAACCTCTAAATCGTGATTAAGGACAAGTAATAACTATTATACAAATATCAGGAAATAAGGGAAGTAGTTCAAATAAGCCTCATTGATATAATTACTCTTCTAAAAATGAACTGTTTAACATGATAGCTGCTGTATTGCACTTTCTTTTCTCAGGATGCTCTTTTGCTTGTGTAGACACCAATGATAAATTCCCATTTATTTTTAATGAAGGAAGATGGAAGCCTTAGGTGATGATTGTTGCTGTTGTTTGTTGTTGTGGGCTTTCAAGTCATTCCAGACTTACGGCGACCTTAGACTAACCTATCATGGGGTTTTCTTGGCAAGATTTGTTCAGAGGGGGTTTGCTATCCCCTTTCCCTGAGGCTGAGAGCATGTGACTTGTCCAAGGGTTTCATGGCTAAGCTGGGAGTTGAATCCTGATCTCCAGAGTCATAGTCCAACACTCAAACCACTATGCCACGCTGGCTCTACTGTTTGTTTATTCAATAAAATATTTCTCTTTCCACCCTATATCAAAAAATGTCAGGGTTTCATACAAGCAATGTCAATGCAAACAAGTTAAAGCAATATAAAATAATTTAAATAGACTAAATACAATTAAAAAGTTAAGATGGGTTAAAAGATTGAAACAATTTTGAAATCATGTGCATTAGCACTCTAAGCTAAATTAGTACAGCCCAAAGGCTTTTTTAAAAAGTGGCCATATTTTTTTCTTTGGTTCCTTAATGAAATCAGTGCGTGTGCCAGTCAGATGCCCAAGGCAAAGGCATTTCACCATTGGGGTGACATGGCTGAGAAGACCCTCTCATGCATTATCATGCAGGGTATTTTCTTCACTGGTGGGACACAGAGAAGGACCCTTCCCCAGTAAGCCTCAATTCTCAGGCAAGTTTGTATAGGCAGCTATATATTGTCTTGGAATATGCCACATTGGACTCAGTGTGACATTTACTACTGAACAGACATGCATAAGATCATGCAGTTAATTTCTAAACCAGTAACTTCAAAAACCTGGACCACTTTTGAGCAATGCTCAGGCAAGTTCTGACACACAAGAGTATAATTGAATTTTAAGTTGTTTTATCCTTGAAATAAAGAGACCTTGTTTTTCTTAGAGTTCGTAATGCTAATTTACAACTTTACTTTGATTTACTGTACTATCCAAGATTTTTTCTTGGTTTCTTTTATTTCAGAGGGGTATGAAGTTGCTCCCCTTCCTGATAGTTTATTTATTTCTTCCTATGTTGCATTCCCACTGCGGAAATAACCTAGTTTGACACTACTTTAACTGCCAAGGCTCAACATTATGGAATTCTGGAAATTGTAGATTGTTGTGGCACCAAAGCTCTCTTGACAGAGAAGGCTAATTGTCTCACAAAATTACAGTTCCCAGAATTCCATAACATTGAGCCATGGCAGTTAAAGTGGTGTCAGACTGGATTATTTCTGCAGTGCAAATAGTTGTTTTAAAAGGCAATACTAGCAAATAGTTGTTTTAAAAGGCAAAGAAGTGTGAAGTGGAGGCTCATTATTGTGATAGGGAATTGTTCTATGTTTAACCCGTAATCATATATGCTTAATTCATTTGACATAATCCCCTGCTCAGTAGTGGAGTGTAAAGATTTTAATAATGTCTTTCCATATAGAGGCCTAGGAACCAGTACACTGTGGGGCAGTACAGTTGGGTGGCTCAAAGCCCCCCCCCCCCCGTATGCTGTGCATCTGCAGCACAGATGCGTACTTAAAAAGGAGCTGCCCTAGGCGGCTCCTTTTTTGCGACATCATAAGGGCTGCGCTATGTTGCCACTTCTGCTGAGAGGCGTCTGTACACTGCGCCGCAGCTGTAGCGCCCGCTGTGTGTATGGGTACCTGCGGCGATAGTAGGGCTGGGCGCATCTGGACACCCAGCCCTATCTAGCTCTAATTTTGGCCCCAGGGCTGTACCGGCCCTGTGGTACCTTACTGAGATATAATGAACTGCTACTAAATGGGGCCAAAACTGGTAACTTTAGCATCAGTGGCGACTGAAAACATCTGTCGATACAACAGGTTTTTTATTGGATGGAATGAGTTGATACAAAGTCTGCTGGAGTAAGAAAAGCAAACTGTGTGTCATAAAGTATATTCTAATTAGAGAGATGGAAACAAAACCACAAATGGAATAAATTGCTTATACATGATGGATGTTGTTTTTTTCAGACTGGTGTAAACAAAGGAGAGAACTGCTCCTTTGGGAAAGTGCCTAAGGAACACAGGTGCTTGATGGAACATTTCTTTTAATCTGATTTTCTGTGTGTGTCTATTCGCATGCGCATTTAAAGATAATATTCTGATGGCTCTTTAAATGCCATTTCAAATCCAAAGCACAATTTTTCCACAGCACAGGTGGTGCTAATATAGGACAGTCCCCTAGGCACTTGTCGCCAAGAGTTGTACAGCTTGTTCAGTGTCTGCATCCATATGGCAATCTGTCCCATTCACAGAAAGACATTGTAGCTGTGCCTGTGGGTGCTGTGGTCAATGTAGTGTGAAAAGTAAATTTTAACTCTCAGCATCCTATGTTACGCACATTGTTTTATTACAGCATCCAAGTTATGTGTGTAATTCCTTCATCTCCAAGCAAATTCCTCAGTCTTTCTGGTTTTCTTTGTTGTGTTTTGTTTATTTCGGTGTTAGCCTCTTGTGACTGTCACCAGTATTGTATGTTTAACTTGGAAAGCACAGTTATTTTATTTTATAATGTTTGAGTTCATTATTGCCTGACGTTTAGCCTCAAAATATATGCCTAGTAACTTACACATGATGGGGCAGCCCTTCAGTCTTTTGATATCTGATTCATTTATTATACAACTGAGGATAGGAGAAGACCATGATTTTATCATCAAAAATAGTGTTTGCGGGTAAGGAGAGATTCCTGCTTTAATGCTCTATGTTCCAGAAACTCCTGCTTTTTTATCTGCATTCCAACATATGAGTGGAGGTACTTTTCACAGGTAGTGTAAAGTACAGTAGTTAGCAGGAGAAGGAGCAGTAGTTAAGCTCCCATGACCCAGGCATACCTTCTAAGTTAAAGTTCGAACCTCTGGTGCTCTTTTTTGTACTCCAATAGCCTGGAAATAAAGTGGCTACCCCTTTTCATCAGGTTTAACTTGCTGTAAAGCTCATTTTAAAGCCCTGCAGAGCTCAGACAATAACAGCACCTCTAAAGCTTATGTGTCCAGATCTTGCATAGTCTCCCACATATGTGTGTCTCCCATACCACTCAGCATACAAAGGCAGATTCAGCTGAGAAAACCAAATATGGTTTATTCATTTACCAAGAGAACCAGGACCACATCACAGGAGATGCTATACTACAGTTGCCAAATGTTTAAAAATGCCAGCTTCCTCATTGTGTTTCTCTGTGCCTTCAAGTAATTTTCAACTTAGTGGCAACCTAAGGCAAATCTGTCCTGGAGTTTTCTTAGCAAGTGTTCTTCAGAGGGAGTTTGCCATTGCCTTCCTCTGAGGCTGAGAACATGTGACTTGTACAAGGTCACCCAGTGGGTTTCCATGTCAGAGCCAAAACTCGAATCTTGGTGTCTAGAGTCATAGTCCAACACTCAAACTATTTGACCATGCTGGATCTCATTCTGTAGAAACAGAGTAATTCCCATTTAAATATGTGGAGCTACTTCCCATACATACCTTTAAGATGTGGTTTAAAAATTGCTCACAAGAAATTTAGGCTTTATTTTCTTAAAGGAATGAGGACCATTTTTGTTTGCTTTTGTTCCTGTTTGTTTGTGTGTTACACTTTTAGATCTCCAGATAATGAAAGTTCCCTGGGCTCTGAATAAGCAATATATATATATATATATATATATATTAGGAACAATAAAATAATAATTGGAACTAGCAATGTCTGCTCTGCTTTGAATCTGATTGTGATTTCTGGAAACCTGGATCTTGGTATCCAATATTGAAGCCCTTTGTGCGGTGCAGCACAGATCCAACTGTGGAATAAAAGAAACACATAGTCAAAGGGATTTCCTAATGAAAAACATGAAGGGTGTGTTTTTTTAAAGTCAAGAAATGGTTTTAAAAATTTACAAAACAGCAAAACTAGATGGTTGCTCCTGTATCCCACAGTACCATTACCATGCCAAATGTTGTTCTACAATTGCATGATTATTTGTTATGCTGTTTGGATAAACACAAACAAATAGAAAGTATAGCACCTGCAATAGCATATGATATTTACACTACCTGTGTAATTCAGCTGGTTTTCCTGAAGAAACAGAAAGTCTTGTGTCCTATGAAATTTGATTGCTCTTTTAATAATGTGCAAATGAAAGAAAGCATGTCACACACCTGCTTGGATGGAGTTGCTTTGCTATAAATTTTCCCCTTGCTCTGTTGCACTTCCAAAGGGTAGGGAGCAAGGACTGGTTGCTTTGCAGGAGGAGTGCAAAGTCAGGAAAGTGGTGGATATTACTTCTGTTGATAGAATTTTTGTTGTAGGAAAATGGTACAACTCCTACTAACAGAACAATACAGTAGATCTTGGTTTAGGTGTAGGTAGAATCCACCAAATATTCCTGCTCCACACCTTCCTCCCCCAGCCCCATGGGACTTCAGTGGGACTGTTGGATGAATAAATTTTATACAATGGATACTCTTTGTGAATTCCTCTCCAGTTGACCACTCAGTGTATATATGCATATAAACTGCTGGGTTGTTTTCCGGAGAGTTGGAAGGATTGTGTCCAGGGGGCGCTTCTTGCTTAAATGTCAATGGGGAAGTGAATCTATTCTGAGTTTCAGTCTAAACTTTAATGGAATATACAAGATCCTGAATCCCTCACTCCCAAAGAGGTTCCATGCTTTTGAAAGTGGGGTTGAGATGAAAACATTGAGAGGTTTATATAATGAATGACACAGGTTTCATTCATTGCTACTGACTGGACTCTTGCATTTAAAAGTGCAGTAGAAAACCCTAAAGGCACCGGATCTCATCTGATCTTGGAAGCTAAGCAGGGTCAGCCCTGTTTAGTACTTGGATGGTGGACCACCAGGAGAAAGAAGAGAAAGAAACAGGCAAAACTACCTCCGAGAGTATTCCTCTTCTAAGACTATTTATTTATGGTATTTATACTCCACTCTTCAGCCCTAAAGGCTCTCAGACTGGCTTACAGTTAGTTATTCAGACAGTTCCCTGCCCTCGGGCTTACAAATTCATGTAGTTGCCATAAGCCAACAGGTGACTTGAAGCACACATTCACAGATCTAAACTAGATGGCAATTATGGCTGATTCTCTAATTCAGTACAATGTAAAAGCAAGCGTTTTGCTTGAAACATATGCGCACCAATCACAAAATTAAATGGGATTACTCATTTATTTGAAGTTAGGCATATGTTTCCCCCACCCTGGTTTTTAAGAATCATGTTGAATGAAGGCCAGAGCTTTGCTTTTGCTATTTTTTGTCCTCAAAATGAATCATATATCCAAGAGCATAAGGCATTTCTGTGTTAAAGATCAGTGAGAAAAATAGGCGAAATGTTAGTTTAATTAGAATAAAGTGATCCTAAGATACTGAATCAATCCAACTTAGTCTGAATAAATTAGAGAACTATGCAGAAAGGAATAAAATGAGATTTAACAAGGATAAGTAGAGAGTAATTCTGATAGGAAGCTGAAAATCAAAATACATGTATAAAATGAAACATCAGCTTAGAAGAAGCAACTTCATGAGGAAGGAAGAGAGAAATTACAGTGCAGTATCTCTGAAAGCTAGAGTAGTATTGGTGCCAATGAGCTTTTGTATATGTTTGAGGGTGTCCTTCCCATTTTAAAATAGAGACCAGTTAGGATACTTGGAACAAACTTGAAGGAAGATTTTTTTAAAACAACAACAACAACAACAGTGGTACCAGTACTTGAAGCACGCACAAAATATGATAAATTTTTTGAAGAGAAAAGCCTGTAAGCTAAGATTAAAGGAAATTAAATATCTAGAGTCTAGGAAAATAGAGGCTATGGAGAGGCAATGATGATAGTATGTAAGTACATGAAGAGATATTAAAAAGAGAAGGAAGGCAAAATTGTTCTCATTAGTTGGCAGTGAAATGACTAGAAAATGCTGGATCTTAAATTCTGCCTGTCAAACTATTTCTAATGTGCTTTTACATTCCGGGTGCTTAGGTATGAAATTGAAATAAAAATTGAAATGTTTGGAGGAGGAAAAACAATCAAGTGGGCAATGGAAGAGTTGCTGAAATTTAAATTAGTTGATGGAGCTCTCTTTTAGATAACACAGATGTGTTAGAATTTTGGGAAGAAATAAGAATTTGGAAATGTTTATTTGGGAATAAACATCTTTTGTGACATTAAGAGCTAATAATTTTATTAGCATAGCACTCTCTAGTGCAGCTGCTTTGGATTTATTTATTCCATGGATTGAATATATCTTGTTAAAAACTGCAAATAGCTCCCACCTAAGGTACTGATTTGTTTGGGTGGTTTGCCTCCATTGGAAGCAGTGCCAACTTGCTTGCAATGCCAGTTGGCAATATGATAGCAGTACAGAAAGGGAGGGGTTAAACATGGGCTTTGGGGAATTGCTGGTTGCAGGTTTCTTTTTAAAAGACAACTAGGACATCATACAGTGCATTTAATGTCACCCATGCAGTTTGGTCCTTCCTTGTGTTGATGAGTGGCTCATACTACTATCTGTGAAGTAAGGCTGAAAGCCATCAATACTAACATTGGTGTTCTGGTTAGCCATTATTATTTTACTATGGTTCTTGCTCCCAGTTTTGAAGAAAAAAATTAGATATATACCTGATAATTTGATTTATCTGAGGTTAATTACTATGCACTTCATGATCAGAGTCTGCATATTTAAAATGCTTCCAGTGAAAAGTATTATGCTTTGAAATGAAGTGAGACAATATGATGTAGTATGTCTGTGATGTTCCACCCATGCAACCTTTCATTTTTCAAATACTATTTGAATTCCTCTTGCTATGTTTTCCAAAGTAGGGGCAGAACACAGTCTGGGGGACATTTTACAGCTTGGCCAGGTATAGATCTTAAAGAAAACCTGAAGAAGAGAGGACTCCATTGTAGGTGTGTTGCTCTAAAAATTCATTGGAGTGAACTTGAAAGAATATGAGAGTCTTGGGGTCAGGGGAGTTGGACCTAGATTTGTAGCAGTTTTGAAATTTGTATGTGTAATTTTAATGCATTTAAAAAGAGACAGTCATTCAAATGTGCAAGTATTCTTATTTTACTTAATGTATTCTGCATTAGTAGTCAGAGGAGGAGTTTTTCAGAGAACTAATATATGCCTCTTGACTACCACAACATTTGTTCAGTAACAGATGAACTAACCTGCATCCAAAATACTACCATTTGACATTCATCTAGGTGTTCCTAGTATATTTTCAAGCCAATATTTATAGCCATGTGCTCCAGAAACAACAATAACATTATTATCATTATGATTATCATTATTGAATTAAATGAAGGCTAATACTCTTAGTATGCTGAATTCTGCTCACTGTCTAGCACAATTGCAAAATGCACACAGGATTGTCTATCAATTCTTCCTTTGTTTTTTGTTTGTTTTGTTTTGTTTTGTTTTTTTGTGGAGCTTTCGAGCTATGTGGCCATGTTCTGGAAGAGTTCCATTCTTCCTTTGGTCTTTGGCAGTGTCTGTGTTCTTCCTCTTACTCCAGTTTTCAAGTTTGAAGTTCTTTATAACCAAATGTTGGCTTTCTTCTTATATTCTTCTTATATTCCATATTTGACTTTTGTAATTTGGATGACATCATTTATTAGTTATATTGCAGATATAGTAATACAGGTTCATTACCAGGTCTCGGCTTAGATACTTGACCCAAGGTCTGACAGTCACAGAACACCAAAAACTGCTGCTGTCTGTCCTTCAGTAATCTTGGTAAGATCTTAGCCCCAACAAAGCAACTGGCAGTAACACTATCACTGAGCTTAGTTAATGACATCCAATATTTATGATGCAGTGGCAATCTAGAAAAAAAAGAAAGAAAATATTTGCTCTGGCATCTGTTTGAAACTGCAGTTTGTATTGTCTGCCTTAACAGTGTATACCTATAAGAGCAATTAACTTAACATCTTGAGAAGAAAGCTAGCAATAATATAAGTTACCATCATTCCAATTGTAGTATCTCTGCATCAAATCCTGATGAGATGTGAAATCCTCTAATTAAACAAGATCTTAGAGCGAGAAAGAAGAAGGAAAATGAGATAATGAGGATAATGGACAAAAAAAATGAATTGCAGGTGTACAAGACATTTCTACATGTCTTCCCTAGCAGATTTCTCAAGCTTGTTGTCTTTGATTGTATCAAATAACCCAATAACAGGTTTTGTAGGCCAATTGGCAGTGCATATTCTTCTTCTTATTTATTTATTTATTTATACCCCGCTCTTCAGCCAAGGCTATCAGAGCGGCTTACAATTTTTTAATTAGACATTTCCCTGCCCTCAGGCTTACAATCTAAAAAGACACAACACAAAAGGAGAAGGGAATGGCAGCAGGGAAGGGGGAAAGTCCAGCAGATCTTCTCTCCCTCGGAGGCCTGGACCAAGGCAGATGGACTGGAGGGAGGGCTCTTCTTCTTTTAAGGCAAGGCCTGTTGGAGCTGGCTTGCCTTTCTCTCCCTCAAGATGGTGATGGAGGGAGGGCTCTTCTTCTTTTCAAGCTAGGCTTAGAACAGCCTTAAAAATTAGATAACTGTTATAATTGGCTTGTTCAAATTCTTTAGTATCCAGTAATATGGATTGCTGCACACTTTTAGATGATCAAGTGCTTAGTACTGTAACAGCTGAAGCAGTGATGTATAGGTCAAACATGCGGGCATATAGGGAGTTTGGGCTTTTTTATGTGGTCAGTGGAAAACAGGGAGTAAATACATTTGCAGTGTGTAATGGTTCTTAACAGATGCAAAAATGTCATAATAAGGTACAGTACACATCAGACATATTAGCAGTAGCCTATACATTGCAGTCTTGGCTTCTGACAGTGAGCCCAGACTTCTTGATATGTCCTATCAAGTTGGTTCTCACTTATGGTAATACCCCAGAGGACAGGATCAAAATTCAAAATGACCTGAATAGACTAGAAAGCTGGGCCAAAGCTAACAAAATGAAATTCAACACAGACAAATGTAAGGTTCTGCACTTAGGGAGGAAAAATGAAATGCACAGATATAGGATGAGGGATACCTGGCTGAATGAGACAACATGTGAAAAGGATCTAGGAGTCCAAGTAGACCACAAGTTGAACATGAGTCAACAGTGCAATTTTAGGCTGCATCAATAGAAGTATAGTGTCTAGATCAAGGGAAGTAATAGTGCCACTCTATTCTGCTTTGGTCAAGCCCCACTTGGAATACTCTGTCCAGTTCTGAGCACCACAATTCAAAAGGGATGTAGAGAAACTGGAGTGTGTCCAAAGGAGGGTGACTAAAATGGTGACGGGTCTGGAAACCATTCCCTATGAGGAACGACTTAGGGAGCTGGGAATGTTCAGCCTGGAGAAGAGAAGGTTAAGAGGTGATACGATAACCCTGTTTAAATACTTGAAGGGATGTCACATTGAGGAGGGAGCAAGCTTGTTTTCTGCTGCTCCAGAGAACAGGACCCGGAACAATGGATGCAAGCTCCAGGAAAAGAGATTCCACCTCAACATTAGAAGGAACTTCCTGACAGTAAGGGCTGTTCAACATAGGAACACACTCCCTCAGAGTGTGGTGGAGTCTTCTTCCTTAGAGGTCTTTAGGCAGAGGCTGGATGGTCATCTGTCAGGGATGCTTTGATGGAGAGTTCCTGCATGGCAGGGGGTTGGACTGGATGGCCATTGTGGTCTCTTCCAACTCTGTGATTCTATGATTCTTTGTGGCACCTTTCAGACTAACTGAAAGAAAGAAGCTGGTAGCATGAGCTTTTGTAGACTTAAGCCTACTTCCTGAGATGCATGATAGCTTCCATTTAGTGATTTTGACTTCTAGTGAAAGTTCATGCTTGATTTAGTCAGACCCATTGTGCACATTACTATTAAATACAGTTCCTATTTATGTTCAAGTCCCTCATGCTATCCTTAATCTACTGTCTTAAAATTAAAATGTTATTTGTCTCTCATGAACTTTTAAGACCCCGTTTGTATCCATTCATCTGGTTCTGGACACCTCCACAAATATGTCTCACTTTAGATGTCAGAATCATAGAGCTGGAAGAAACACCCCAAAGGCCATCCAGTCCAACCCCCTGTCATGCAGGAACCCACCATCAAAGCACTCCCAACAGATGGCCATCCAGTGTCTCTTTAAAAACCTCCAAAGAAAGTGTTCAGTAGTTCAGCCTTTTCTCTGTTCCCTGTTAGCATTTCAACATCTTTTTAGTGTAGCGACTCCATCATTTCCTTGCTTTTCCTTTTGCTACAGACATAACAAAAAAGCCCCTTTTATTGTTTTAACTTCTCTAGCAAGCCTGTTGTAGACAAAGTAAATTTAACTTTGACATCAGTCCATTTATTGTATTTATAATGTTACTGTGGTTATGAGACAGGTATTCTTATGAATTCTCAGTGACATTTTCATATTTTTCTATACAGGAAAGTAATCTGCAATGCTTTGGGATATTCAAATATGGGGAGTAACCTGCAGAAACATTTGTTGTTTTTTTCCCCACAGTGGAGAGAACACTACAGTAATTATCTATCTTTGCATGCAAAGATGAAATAGTTGAGGATTTAAATCCTTGTTTTTGCCACTCAGTCTCATGTGATATTTTTTAAGATAAAGGAACATTTTCAATACAACTTTTCAATAAGATGTTCTTGTGGCCTGGCAAGTTGCCTTTGAAGCATATTTCATTAATGCACTAATTTTCTGTGTGTACATGATAAGGGTTAGGTTTGTTTGTATCAAGAGAAAACTATCACACAATTCTGATCATGGTTCTAGATCATTCAGGGTTTGTAAAGATGATAGTACTTAATTAGATAATATAACTAATAACAGAAATTAAATATGGCTGTGGAATTATAAAGTTTGTCTAAACATATAGACAAACATTCTATTCTATAGTTAAAATAGTTAAAGGTAAAGGTTTCCCCTTTGACAGGGTTGTAAAGCTGTTTCTGACTATAGGGGGCAGTGCTCGTCTCCGTTACTAAACCAAAGAGCCAGTGTTGTCAAAGATGACTTTGTCATGATGTGGCCAGCATGACTGCACAGAAAGCTGTTACCTTCCTACCAAAGTTAGTACTTGTTTATGTACTTGCACTTTTACATGTTTTTAAATTCCTATGTTGGCAGAAGCTGCGATTAATGACAGGAGCTTACTCCTTCATGCAGCTCTTGGCCCTTGAACTGCTGACCTGCCGATCTTGCAGTCATCAGAGGAGATTATCACATGTGAGAAAGGATGGGAGGGAAATGGATCGCTCCTGTCCTTCTCGTGCAATTTGTCACACCTTTGCTTTTTGATGGTTTAATGTATGCAAACTTTGTTTCATGCACAAAATTATTTAAAATATTGTGTATAAAATTACCTTCAGGCTATGCATATAAAGTATGCCAAACATAAATGAATTTTGTGTATAGACTTGTGTCCCATCTCCAAGCTATCCGTTTATGTTCCTACTATATGCAAATGCAGGTACAGTGTATTCCCAAATCCAAAATAATAATAATAATCCAAGACAATTCTGGGCCCAAGCATTTCGAATGAGGGAGACTCAACCTGTATAAATACCATCTATGATCTACTTTCAGTACATGTTCTTTTGCTACGTCACTTTGATTGCGCATTAAAAAAGCGGGATATAAATAAAAGTTTTTATTTTATTGTTTTACACTACCATTTAAACTGTAATAGAGGAGCAAATTCTGTTCCAGTTTTTTTCTGAAATTGCTATTCTTGTGTCAGATTCCCATAGTAGTTTTGGCCCAATTTTTCTATCAGAGCAATGTTCTATTGCTTTTTTATACATTTATGATATAATTCCATTTGTTCCTGTTGTTTGTACCACACATCAGGTATCAAATGATGTTAATTCTCTTGGAGGTCCAAGAGTTTTGTATAAGTGATTTCCTAATGAGAAGATATACAGTGTTTACAACCACAAAACAAGTAATTTTATATGAATGTGTTATCAATTCATGAATTTTATACTACAGAAACACAAGGTTAATTTTGACTCAACTTTTATAATATTTTGTGGATCCATCAGGACACTTACGAGAGGGTATCCAAAAGTTTTAATGATCACCTTTAAAAAAATATGACAGAAAATTTGTTTTGATTTGTAGTTGTTAACTTATCTCTATGTAGTCACTGTCTAGATTTATACATTTTCCCCAGCGTATCTTGACCCTCCAAATACCTGATATTGTAGAAGTCTGCAGATTGCACCTTATGAGGGGGTATCGTAAAGTAATAATTATCACCCAGAAGTTATGGCATATTGATGAAATTTTGTCAGTGTCATCATTGGTCCCTAAGTGCATGTTGCTGAGAAAATCAGCTCATTGTGTCCTTTATTTTTGTGACTGGCTCTGCCAGAAGTGACTAAAATGTAAAATCCTTGTCAGGCGCAATCTGCAGACTTTTACAAAATCAGGTATTTGGAGGGTCAAGATACGCTGGGAAAAATGTATGAATCTAGATAGTGACTACATAGAGATAAGTTAACAACTACAAATCAAAACAAACTTTCTGTCATTTTTTTTAAACATTAGTGCTTGGTTTTCTGTCCTTCTATTAAACACTAAAGGGCCAGTTAATAACAAGACAACAACGCACTGTCTTAAATCAGTTTTTAAAGCAGCTGTGTGTGATGTAACATCAGTTTTAAATACCCTGTAGTGAAACTTGTCCTAAAGTATACCTTTTGACTTTAGTATATACTTGAATTATAGATGATATATAATGCTATTTATGTAAAGTCCCATTCACTTTTTTTTCTCCCCTCCTCTTCTTCCCTCTTGGCTTTTCTCTAACTGAGGCTGCCTCTTACATTTCAAAAATATTTTATTGAAAGCTGCTCTTTCTAATTGACAGGAGTGCACACAAACAAATATTTTTATGTGTGACTTCAACTGACTCACATTTTGATGTCAAGGCTTAGTCCAGAGAGGGAAAAAGCATGCAATGCAGTTTGTTATGACTCTTTCCTCTTATTCATATCTGTTCCTTGAAAACAGAGCTGGTTGAATCACTGACCTTCATTTATTTTGTTTCGCATAGCTTCAGTAACAAGTGTGTAAAAAAGAAAAATTCTTTGACATAGAATCATGGTATGTTATTAGTCCAAGGCACTCATTAGAAGTTCTCTATGATTGGTATTATCTTCCTTATTGGTTACCGCCAACATCCTGCTTCATGTTATTGTAGGACAGTAGTCACAGCCTTTCATTAAGGCTGTTAGATGAGTCTTTCTGCTACTGTAGCAAAATAATCTGGAGGAAATAGATTCCATGTTCTTTCTTGCTTAGTAGACCATACTGGAACAGGCCTTCAAGGTTCCTTGAAGAGACTTTTCTCATGCTATTTAGATCATATTGGTTGTCACCTCTATACCACTCTGCTGGTGGCAGCCATCCACCTCCAAGGCAGTGCTAAAGCTGGAACTAATCACATTAGGGAATGTTGTTGTGTTTGTGTGCCTTCAAGTCATTTCAGTCTTATGGAGACCCTAAGGCAATCCTATCACAGAGTTTTCTTGGCAAGTTTCTGGAAAGTGTGACTTGTCCAAGGTCATCTGGTGGGTTTCCATGGCCAAGCCGGGATTCGAACCTTGGTCTCCCAGTGTCCTAGACCAATACTCAAACCACTATGCAATGCTAGCCCTCTTATACCATTCCCTATCTGTACTTCCCAAATAATACATCAGTGAAATATATGACTCTTAGTTGCAGGTATGTAGCATTTTGGAGCATGAGTAAAAATAAGAGTCATTGACATAATTTCAAATCTAAAGACATTTTATTAATTGAATCTCAGTAGCTGCTAAAACTATGACACATGCATTCATACGTGTGTATAATCTGCACTCCAGGCCCTCAAGATTGTACAGTTAGCCATTCATATCTGTGATCTCATATCTGAGATTCAGTTCTGGGACCCCCCCACCCCCTTGGATGCAAAAAACAAAAACAAAACAAAACCATAAATGATTACATACACTTCAGCATCTCCATGTTCATATGGGCATAATTTAATAAAAAGAAGTGAGATGTTCCATGAATGATTGAATTTGTGGATCTGAAGCCTGTGGATCCAAAGGGCCAACTGTTTATGTTGTTTTTCCCATCCCTTCATATTTTTCATTTATTCTCTCAACACTGCTGTGAAAGAAATGAAGCAGAAGAAATGTACAGACCAAGACCAGAGTAGAGATTTAGTCTATGTCTGTCATTTTCTACACTGCATTGCATTACACTGGATTTCCCAGAACACCTCCAAAAGTAACAAAATAGGAACCATACAGTCTGATGTATTCAATTTTTTTATTGACTGTTTTGGTTATATCTTATGCGAATATGTAGTATTTCATTGTTTTTATAGTTTTCACATGGTTGTTACTGGTCATTGGATTTTTTTAAAAGATTGAGATATAATTAGTATATAAAATACCCTATTATACAGTAACCAAGTATATGTAACTAAAATAACCACATATTTTCCTTAGACCGTAGATGTGTGGAAATGAGTCCTCTCTTTTTTATAGTTTGTTAAGTGCTGCGCATATTGGTAGTTCTATATAATAAGATGAAAAGTAAAAATTTGAGTATGAGGATTTTATATTTTGAGTCTTCCTAACTGTAATCGGAGTCTGTCTGTATCTGAAGGGATACCAGGATTAAAATTTTACACATTTCAGGAAGCATTGGAAAATTACATTGATGGCTCAAGATATGACAGGCTATCTCTGGTCTTTGAGTGGGTCACACTGTTAAATATGGCAGGACAATAGCCACAAATAAAATAATACCGCAGTAGTGTTTTATCCCAACATTGCAGACAGATATACTTCTGCAGTAGTTCATGGTTGAGCTACCAATTATTTGAATTTAAGTTGATGAACACAGCCAGTGTACCACTTCAGATATGAACATCTCTTAGACAAGTTCATCTTCACTATCATAAAATGAATGTCTGTGGCAGCACATGAAGATTGCAGTAACAGTTTGTTTTGCTGAGTGCATGCTGATCAGAAAATGAATACATGAATGCCTCACAATTTATATATCCTTGGTGTAAAGGGTAACCACACTAATTTTATATACTGAGATCAACTTCTGCGCCTGAAAAGTAGTAGGTATAGTATCTTTCTGCATGTTTGTAATATGCATTGTAGTTTGTCTTTTTCTCTAAGATACTATTTCAAGCAAAGTGTTCCATCTTTGTGCTTTTTTGTATAAAACACAACTTACACTTGCATAGCTTACCCTTACCTTACAACAAGAAATTCAAAATATGTTTCATTTACATAGTTATTGAACTACCTAGTAAAAATATCACAATACTGTACTGTTTTTATGCTTCTCTGCAAGTAATAATACAATAACTGTTTACCCTCAATTTTACACTCATATTCACATGTTGAATATAACTAAGGAAAATCTGGGTTTTCAACTCCTAATTGTAATTAAAATTTCACAATACCACATAGGTATATATCATTTTATAACTATTTTATTCTGAACTTTGTTGCATAAACAGGATTACGTTTTTAAAAATTAAGATAATGATGAAGGCAAGAATTGTCTTTAGAAGAATCTCATGTTTATAAAAAGTCCTTGAAGGTTATAGAAATTATCAGAAAATAATAATTTTGTTGCTTAAGAAGTTTTTTACCGGAGTTGAGTAAAGATATTTCGGAACATGGTTCATCAGTTAATGCAACAGATACATTTCCCTGAACACCACATGGCCTGGATCAAAGCATCTCATGACTTGGATCAGTGCAGCCAAATCATTACATATTGATTGGAAACCTGCTAGAGACTTAACTCTTTCATGTTCAGAAGAATCTCCCCACACACACACACACACAC
This sequence comes from Urosaurus nigricauda, assembly GCA_034509955.1. Classification (NCBI taxonomy): domain Eukaryota; kingdom Metazoa; phylum Chordata; class Lepidosauria; order Squamata; family Phrynosomatidae; genus Urosaurus; species Urosaurus nigricauda. Next base: position 293,169,348 of record JAOEGL010000002.1, read on the forward strand.
ATACACACATTTTTAAAACTGTATTTTGAATTATAGAAAACATTGTTGCAGTTCTTAATTGTTAATTATTAATGTTAGGTTAATGTTAATTAATTTTATAGTTGGGAAATATTTTACTGTGAAGTACGAATAAGGCTACAAAGAAAGCCTTAACATCAGAAGAAACAGTGCTGAAATTTGTACTATTTCTTTTCTTTTCTTTTCTTTTTTACATAGTTCTTTGGTGCACTGACAGTCCTGAAGATTGTTTTAAGATACTGAATTGCTATATTCAAAATGCAAGTGTCATTTTTCCAGCCAAATTTATCTCATGTAAATATACTGTGTTCAAATATTTTTTGTATCAAATAGGACATCAAGCTGCACTGTCAAATGTTCCCAACATTCACTTCCTCTGTTTATTTCAGTTCTTTACAAAACTTCTAATTAATTAATCAGACACACACAACCTGCCAGCTGCAATCCCTGCAAGGCTTGTGACGGTTCTGTTGTAAAGCTCAAAGGAGGGCTTCATGAAACAAAATGATTTGTTTGTTCCTGGGTATTTCATTTTGTGTATGTGTTATACCTGTATGTTTTGCTTTCAACACCAAAGCAACGAGAATTCATTCAAGGCATCACATTATAATGCCTTTTTACTTTTTTCTCCCTTTTATTCCCTCAGTTTATCCCACGAAGAGCACTCTCATAGCCATCCACTTTATGGGCACGGAGTATGCAAATGGCCAGGCTGTGAAGCGGTATGCGAAGATTTCCAGTCTTTTCTAAAGTAAGAAAAAATATGTATGCATTTTAAAAATTTAATTAAATGTGATCCTGCTATCAGTAACTTCTCTTTCAAAAATGTCCATGATAAATCCACATAGCATGTGAATTTCACTATCCACAGTCAAGCCTGTACAAAAGAACCTTTCGGTGTGACTGCCCAAAGACCTGATTCAGCACAGTTCTTCTATGTAATATGCGTGGATTACTACCACCAGCGGAGTTCATGACAGTGCTGTGCTAACCATCACATACACATTTTATGACATATGTTTTAACAAACCTTAGACATAGCATAGAGGCTTGAGCAACTGTGTCATAATTTACCATTTTATTTAATGGATTTTGTAATTTTAGCCTGCTTTTATTGAACATAGACTGGCAAAATTTCATGCAAAATTAATTTGTGTCAAATAAGTAATTAATGAGCAAAGTCAACACTACTAAAATTAAATTCTAATTACACTAATTGAGCCCTTGTAGTTTGATGCAGACACTCTCTACTGCCAAGAAAAACAGTTTTACATCCGGTATAAAGCTGCTTTACTGGCTAGTGCATACTGTATATGCCGTGATTTCAGCACACACAGTAGTGTGCATTTTATGTGCTATTTAAGCATACATTATTTGGTATTTTGCAACATTCCTTTGTAATTAAATTCATAGATTATAGCATGTGGAATTGATAACTGATAGGAAAAGCAGAACTGTGACAATTCCATACCTCGCATGTACTTTTGGACCTATTTCGTATAAACCCATCAGATATACTGTAATAGTAAAATATGATTTACATAGGGCTTGGAATAAGGGACCACAGGAATAAGACACATACTCATATAGTATTCTATGTGGCTCATTCAGTCATATGAATAGTAGAGCATTTGTTTTTCCTGCAGTCTGTAGGACAATCAAGTGCCATGTGCAACAATTTTCTTTATTGAGAAGTACATGAAATATTCCTGATAGGTTTTTGCCAGCTGTTCCTTGGCTTAACTCAAACTGCCCTTTCCATCTTAAATCCACAACTGTTGTTTTAGACTTGCAAATCTACATTACAATTACATTACATTACAAGGCTGCTGGTGGTTCTGTCCTGTATGCTACTAGTTTACCGTAATAGTTTCTTGTAGCTAGAGCTTCCTCATTATGTTAACTGGCCTCACAGATTTTTCATAGGATGTATGTTATCTTTTCCAGTTTAGGTCAAGAGAGATGCTTTGGCTTAACAGGCTTGGAATTAATCAGTTAGAGTTTACTGTATGCCAACTCACACTGAACAATGCTTTACTTACAGAGCAAACCATTAACCCCCATGAGTAGTGTCCTAGTCCTTTGGTATTGCCATGGAGGAAGGGGACAGTGTAGACTTCTGTTCAGAGTACTGTTCAGTGTATGTTGACATACATTCTGTTGAATAATGTGAAATGTATATGGCATGTTGTCTATGATCTCTTTGCCTATCACACTCAAGCTATATTAACTTGTTACATTTACACATGTCTGGTTGCCGGGCTGAGAGCACAAAACACTCATCAAACCAGTAAGAGCATGACAATGATCTCAACTATCCCTGGTGCCAGAAATTTAAAATTCAATCCCATCTCCCCATCCTTAAAAGAGAATGCAATAATTGCATTTATTTATTTATTTATTTATTTTTATGAAAGGGATCCAAGGTAGCTCACAAATAAAAGCATTTTAAAAGGCTTTATAAGTTTTATAAACAATTACAAACATCAAATAAAAACAACATAAAATTACATACCTTAAAAACTACAGTACTCATCCCATATAACAAATGTCCCATATAAAAGCCATCCTATGATTGTGTATTAAAACCCTGCCTGAATAAAACTGGTTTTGCTTGCCACTAAAAGACAAGGAGGGAGAGGGGCAGCCTAGCCTTCCATGGAAAAATATTCCAGGGAGCAGCCACTGAGAAGGCTCTTAAATTTTGATTTGTATGGAGCTTTCAATAATATTACAAGAATATTAATAAAAGTTCTATATAATCATGTCATCATTCAGCAAAAGGGAGTGTGAAGGACATCATCAAGGTCTGGAGGGAATATGAAAGGGGGCCTTCTTAGGAGATTATCATACAGATAAATAAGGCCGGAAATCATATACTGCCCCCCAATGGGATGCAGGTAAGTATTATTGCTCATAATTTGCCACTGAGTCTGTTGGATGGCTGCATCCCAGGTCCCAGGCACACTTCACAGGCCATGTTTCGAAGCCAGGAGCTTTCCATATTTGAAAAGCGGCTTCTGGAGTGCGCCTGGGACTCGGGATGCAGTCACCCAGCAGAATCGGCAGCAAGTTACGAGCTATAATACCCACCAGCATCCCATTAGAGAGTAGTCAGGTTATTTGTCCATTCAATAATCTTCTTAGTGGCTGCTTTCAGGCTCTGGAACTCCCTTCCTGGGTAGGTTACACTAACCCTCTCCTCGTGGCAGATGAAGGCATTTATTTATTTAAAGAGGCTTTTGACAGCTGACTGTTCTACAATGACAAGGGTTTTCTTAGACTGCTGAATCATTTTTATGTTCTGATTTCTAATGGGTATATTTCAAGTCTTTTAACTTCTATAGGTGTGGTTAATTGCATTTTAAAATGAGTTTTCTTTTTATTTATGACTATTTATATGTTTTTGCTTTTATTTCTTGTCAATCTGTAAGCCACTTTGAGTCCCACTTTGCTTTGGGGAAACAATGCAAGATACAGAAGCCAATATAATGCTGTGCAACAGGCTTTCTTCCAAGAAAGAAACATAAGTGCTAGTACTAAATCAGAAACAAGAGGTTTGATACTCTATGATCAGTCTGTGGTACTTTTTCTGAAGATGAAGAAAACTACAGTGTCTTTATCTTTTTTTAAAAGGCATGTAACAATCCCAGTTGTCTTTTGCTCACAACTAACAGGAGGGGACTTATCAATATCAGCACATAGATAGTCTGTTGTAGACATTCATTTCCCTATTTCTTTTCAAAATAAGTAGGGTCTGTTAGTTTCCTCATTCCCCGCTTTTACTCTGTCAGCCATTGATGGCCATGCCGTGGTAGCATCAGTTAGAGCTAACTGCTACCAGCATGTGATTCTGCTAAATCTAATGAAACCAAAGCCACCCTGCATTGCCAAGAATACACAGGTAACATAAAAACAAAAACAAGTCCACTTTTCCTGCTGTGGAAAAATGGTCTCGTTCTTTCCTATAACAACAGAGCTGTGTGTTCTGTCTCAAAACAATATTTTATGCTATATAATACACTTTGTAGAGAAACCACTTGTATTTCTTCTTCTTTTTAAAGAGAGAGGCTGCTGTCAATCACACAGTTGAAAACACTTTGGGGCTAGAGACATGAGGGCAGATGGAAGGGGGCACACATTTCTGATGCATAGCTACTGATTTTGTAGCAATGTACTCCCAAGACCTGCAGCAAAGCACATCTCAGAACAAGTACATGTAGTATTTTCTTTCTTTCCAGTCTACATGTTTCAGAGGTTTGGTTCCAGGCTGCTTTCTGTCCGGGTATAATGCAAGATGCATGTGCTTCTTGTTCATTTATAACATTCCTATACAGTCTCCCCGAATGGGTGAGCCTCTCATGTTGGTGGAGAGCACAAGAAGTAAAGCTCTATAACAGAGGGGAAAGTGCATCCCTGAGGCCACATTCCCCGCCCTCCAGATTTATATATTTCTGGCAAATAAAAGGGTGTATTGCTTCCTCTACAAACCTCCAGAACTGGTAATTTGCCTTTTAAATAGGTCACAACCTGCCTGCACTGTTTATCATTAAAAGACGCTCCATTCTGAACACCAGGAATTGAGTTCCCTCCAATTTGTTATTGTGAACATTTCATGTTGGGGGCATTTTTAGCAATATGCATTCTCCACCCACCCTTGCTGAAGGTCCCAAAGGCAGAAAATTGCTATCAGGATTGCACATCCCTGCACTAGAAGGTGCAAGGGTGAGGACATGTTTAGGACATACCATCAGCCATTGCTATGGATATGTGCCTAAATGCCTGCCACATATATCATTTATCTTGCATTAACAAATAATGTGTATTCCTGATATGATCTATGGTGTACCACAAGAAGGATTTCAGAAGTATATGTGCAGAGCAAATACAGTGCACCCACGTCAAAAGCAGGCACACATGGCTTTCAGCTTAGGCTAAAAGCTGTGCAATGGAAGAGGCAATATCACACGTGCCATTCCGTGTGCACAAGCCCCATTGTTTTCAATGGGGCTTGAGTGAGTATATGCAGTATTTCCCTTATGCCCTGGGGGGATCTAGAACGGATCCCCCCCATAAGGGAAGGGCCCACTGTGCAAACAGAAGCAACATATTGGGTAACTTGAAATAACTGTTTAATTGTTTATATTTTCAGCATTCCTAATCCTTGGACCATTCCTTCTCCCCCACCCCCATATCTTGTGTGTATGAAGAAATGCCAATGTTCACCATTCAGATATAATGACAAACCATAACTTGGGAAACCAAATTATTGTTTGGTTCAATCTTTGACCTAGTCATTTTATAAGACATGGTGTGGAAATATGACAAATCAGATGTCCTGCATAAAAATTAAAAAAATGAATGTTTTCTGTTAAAACTAAATCTGTAAGCCATTGACATACCAGTCTTCCAAGATTTGTTAATGATGGAGACATCAAGTTTCAAAGTTGATTGCTGAAGAGAGAGAGGAGAAAATCAGGCAAGCAGCTCTGAAACATACTCTGCATGTTGGAAGCTGAAAGATGGTGTGGTTACTAACCATGGGTATCTGTCATAAACCATAATTTAGTATGATGCCCAAGCTGAGGAAAACTGCTGGAACTGCAATAATCAAACCGTTAGCACACTATAAAAACTTTTCAGAAACTACGTTGGAAAAATCAGGATGGGGAAGAAATGAAGACTTGTTGGATTATTTGTTTTGTTTTCCAGCTGTATGGCTCTCTCAGAATGTATAGTTGGGGCAGACTCTCATAGCCATTTTACTCCATGTGGCCCATTATGATGTTCCTAGAATCCTCTTAGGAGAATGAATCTTTAAGAGATTTTTTATTTCAGCTCCCAGAATCCCAGACTACTGCCCAACATGCCCGAGGCTTCTGGGAGCAAAAGTCTAAAATCTCTTAAAGGGCACAGTTTGGGGACAAGTGCTCTACACGGTATTTGAAAAGCACTATCACAACAACAGCAGGTTAATCTGACAATAGATACTTTGGAAGATTCATTCTCCTAAGAGGATTCTAGGTGCTGCAAAACCCCATTGAGGTCCTAGCCATAGCATGTGTGTGTGTGATGCAAACAGACATGCACATGCTGGTATATTGCATGAGCAAACAATTTGCAGAAATCTGTAACCAGCAGCATTCACACTTGGGATTTATTCTATGTCATTTGTTGCCACTGTGTGTGCTTGTATGTAGCTGTTAGCATCTTACATGAGCAAAGATCACAGCATAATAGAATGCAGGGATTTATCCAACATCATTTATTTTTTATATACTTTCTTGTCACGTGTGCTTGCGTGCACACATATTAGTGTCTCATATGAGCAAATAATGTTTGTAACAGAAATCTTTAACTTACATAGTACTAAGTCTATGTGTGCACACTTGGGATTTTGAACTATTTTGCAAAGCAGTAACACTTCTAATTGTATTTTTTTAAAAATCTGAGATTTGTGCCAGTGGTAGATGGAGGCTTCCTGGTAATCTGCTTCATGTGAATTAACTTTTAATAAAACTAAGGAAGGCTTATGTGAAAGAAACGTATTTGACACAGTCTGTAATGTTTTCACAAGTGTTTTTATCATGGTAACATCTTGTTTACTTTAGTTGCTTGCCTAAAACTACTTGGAACATGTTAAGAAAACATTTCAGGAAAGCTTCTAAAAGAGGCTTTTGTTTAGCAGCAACTGCGAGGCCGCTCAGCTCACAAAGGTGTTAACTTTCAACCCCTTAAGCACTTCCACATGAAATTCCAGTAACTATGCTTGTGGTTTTGAGGAGGAAAAGTACACATTAAAGAGACCAGGTATATGCTCATACACATTGAGGGAAGGCCGGAAATCATAAATTGTTTCAAGTGCATTAATTGCTATTATTTGCACGTCAGAAAGTTTTAGAGCTGAAGTTACCTTTAGAATTAACAAAACAGAGATGTCTCATAGAATTGGTGCAACTTTAGAGGAGGAAGGTGTAATGGAGGAAAGCTTATTAAATATATGTATGGTTTTAAAATTCAAACACATGGTAGCTCACTTCTTCAACATAAATAAAATAGATGGCTGACTAGAGGTGTCTCATGCTATTAATCCACTGTAGATACTGACAAGATGACCAAACTATATGCAGTCTGTTCAGTATGAATATACCTTAACTCATATGAATTTTCAAAAGAAAAGAAAAAAAAGAATATTTCATTTTACTCCCCATTTGTCAAATGTGCGACTTGGACTTGAATGCCACAGGTTTTTACAGCAACATTATTAACCCCACTGACACTGTGTGGAAGTTCAAGACCTTTCTAATACTTTCTTTGCTTAAAAAGGTCAGAGTGGCCTAAATACCACACTGCCATCTAGTGATGTATATAATATTAAGATGAAAAGTTTTTGGTAAAGTGGCCTAAAGATACTATCTGGGATAGATCCTTACTATACATTTTTCTAAGTAGGAAATGAATTAGAGACCTTATCCCTAGTCATTGTTTTAATTTGTTTTAGTGTTCCAAGTGAACCAAAAGTAAATTCACATCTTTGTAATATACCTCTGAGGATATTTTTGTATGCCGTATATGTAGTTGGAATAAACCTGTTTGTGTTTTTTTTAATAATCACACATGAGAAGTTTAGATGTTTATTTTATGTTTCTCACTGTTAATTTCCGGTATATAATAAGAAAACGTTACTTAAAAGACAAGGATCATCTTTGTTTCACTTTTTTTTTACTGACACCATCTCCCACATTATTGCAATGTCTAAATGGTAAAATTTATTATTAGCAATAGTGTCACAAAAGTCTGAGACAGCGATTTTCCTTTCAATAAAAGTAGTTAAAAACCTTTTAGAAAATCCATAATTTTGATTGCTGGTACTTCATAAATGTATAACTGGTACTTTTTAGCTGTCTCTTTAGGGAAAAATGAGTTTTATCACCTGCAGTACCTGGGTTAATGAAATTGTATGTTGGAATTTAGCCAGAATGAAAGATGAGATCATTCGGTGGTACTAGTATTAGCAACAGGTCTCATAAAAAGCTTTGACTTCTGAAGCCAAGTATCACTTTAATGCGGGGGTGGGAGGCAATGTCTGTGAGATAATTAGGCATTTACAATATTTTTTATGCTTGAGAAAAAAGCTGGAGTGTTACAATGAAGGTTCAGTGAGTGAAATAAATATGTACATGTTCAGAATTGTTTAGAAAATAAATTTCTTGCTTTGAAGTTGAGCTTTGGTTTCCTGTTCAGGCCTTTACAAAAATACAACTCAAATTCCAAATTTTAAATAAATGTTGCCTTTTCTCCTCTTATTTCTAATTATCTGTGTGGTTATTAGCTGTCCAGGAAATCTCATACTAAGCAAGTATGAATCCAAAAGTAGTATTTTACTTACCTTTTTAAAAAAACAAAACACAGGCAGTCCAGGATATTGCAAACAGTTAAAATAATTTGTTAATATTTTTTGCAGACTGTATTTATTTTATATATCCTGTCTGTTTTCAAAGACAGAAGATCAGCTGTCAAGACGGTCTATTTCAATCCAAAAAGAAGTATTTGATTTACTCTTTTTTTTAACCTTGGCTTTCGTAACTTTTTAGAGAATTCTATATATGTATCTTGATATAGTGATAAAGGGGAACTGTGTTGTGCCCTGACACAGAAGCTTAAATTCTGTTCCCGTTACTGAAGACTCTTTTGAGATGTTTAAGCAGCACAGGAATCCTGAAAGGCTGTCAGGCGAGAGTGCTGGATTGAAATGTGCCTGGAATTTTTAACCAAGCTTGCATTGAAATGCTGCAGTCCCCCCCCCCCCCCCGCCTTAATGCACGATCAGTAATTTTCTCCATTGATGATTTTCTTGCATAGGTGAAACAAACAAAAATTATAGGCCAAATACATTAAATAAGGTTAACAATTATATGTTACACTCACATACAGTTAGTGTGTGTGTGTGCATGCACGTGTACATTTAAAGATGGCATTTGTCTGCCTGTGACTCCATTTATATCCTTTTTATGTGTTGTCCAGGCAGACTGCTCCATCTGTACTTGATTTGGAACTTTAGAGTAGGTGATTTCACCATATATTTGATACCTCCATGTAAGAATAGTTGTGTGAAAAACAACTGTTTAGCCTGCCCGTTTTAATAATCAGTAATAACTACCATGGCACAAAAATGTGTTTTTATTCTAGCCTGTTGTTTTAGCTTGCTGTGGTGCTAGCATGCTTTTTATATTTGCATTATTTGAGGTCTAAAAAGTGACACATGCCAACATTCATAGCCATTCCTGATGTCTCCACACTTTCCTAGCCTTTTTATTTCAACGGCATTTCACTGGGGCTGCATTAGAGGCCATTTGAATATTTCATTTCCTATTAATTATGCACTGTGACTCTCAGTGTCATTATAAAAAAGAGCCTAATGTAACAAAGGATGAAAAGAACCATCAAGCAGTGTGACCAAAAGAAAATATTCCAAAGCTTGTCACGTATGACCGGCTTAACATCTCTAATTTGAAATCCATTGCATTCATCTTAAATTAAAGCTTAAGGATTCTACCTTTACCTTGTTTCCTTTGCTGCATGTTTTAGGTGGCTGAATTTTTAGTTTAAAATATTAATGGATTCTGAGGGTAGAAAGTCTTTTTTGTCATCAAAATATGCACAGCATTAAGTATTTAGTTATATCTGTAATTTTTGCATTTCACCTTTACACCCAGTTTAAAGACGTAGCTGTTAATGAGAACTGTGCACTTCAGTTAATAGGTTAATAGCTATTAACTATTCAGCTAATAATTCTTAACTATTAATCACGACAACACACTCTCTCTTTCATTTTATTGGTGTTATGGAAGGGAAATGTAGTTGTAGGTGTTAATGTATCAAAAAGAAGCAGGGAGGAAAGGAAGAGGGTTCCTTATAACATTTCAGCACATTGCAACAGTGTAATTCTTTCTTATTAAAAACATCCTTTTTCTTAACCAAATGTTCTGGCATTTTCAGTATCGTTTTTAGAGATATGTATAACATGTTTTGCATGTATTTTGCTGAGAACTTGTGTGTTAGTTCAACCAGAA
>JAOEGL010000002.1:293184438-293351938 GCA_034509955.1 Urosaurus nigricauda
GATGCCAAAAACCCACATGCCGGTACAGTATTAGTATTTGAGACACAAGACACTATTTACTTGGCTGGATTAGAAAACTGTAATTCATAAACGAAGACATTGATAATATGTATTCTAGCCATTTGCCTTTTTTCTTATTAGTACATAATTTGCTCTTGATTCCCCACTTCACATAATCCTGTTTTCTTACCCCATTTTTTTTGTATATTTATATTTGTTTACAACAGTTGAAAATCATGTGACTGATAAATCTAGTGATGATCTCCCCCATGTACTATTATCCAGACTTATCCGGTAAAAAAAAAATGCCCTAACTCCATTTATTAATCACATTTTTATTTCTCATAAGTAGGAAAAAACAACACTACTGCAAAGTTGTGTCTTTGAAATGAATAACCTAGGTTAGGATGCATTGTTTGAAACAAGACAGACACATTTGAAAAAAAAAATACATAGCACTCAGGTGGCTTATTCACACTGGTACTTATTTCATTTCCATTTTTGCTCATCCATTTCACTTAATGTTTTTTTCTGTGTTATTACAGACATCTCAACAGTGAGCATGCGCTGGACGACAGAAGTACAGCCCAATGTAGAGTACAAATGCAGGTTGTACAACAGTTAGAGCTGCAGGTAAAGACAATATTTTATATTAATTTTGCCTTAGCATAAATTGAGATGAATGAAAATGAGTGTGCCTAGCTGAAATTGGGAGGGGAAGGGGAAACCTTCAAAATTTGTTTAAAATAAGGTTTAAAATTATTATTACAGCTTGGATTTCTCTTTACTGTAAATAAGCAATGAAATGTTTTTAATCTTTAGTGAATATTTGTCTTACACTTACAGTGTGGTTTTGTTGAAGAATATGAATGTTTTATCCCATTTAATTATATCAAACTTTCGTAATCAGAAAACTAGCCAATTTTGTTTTTCAGACTTTCCTAAAATTAGGTCAGAGATTGACTGACTCAGCCTAGAGAAATCTTAACACACTCTCCATTCGAATTCCCTTTTCTCTCTTGCTCTCATGCATGTGCACATAAGCAGATACATACATGCTGACAGACAGACATACCCTCATGTAAAACATGTTAAAAGGAAAAAGAGGGGAAGAAATCTAGTAGCACCTTTAAGATATTGTGATTTATTTTAGCATGACCTTTTATGGATTTCAGTCTACTTCGAGACATTGATGGAATGCAACATATAGCCAATATATATCAGTGCATCTGAAGATATGGATTTAAATCCACAAAACCATATGTTAAAATTAATCACTTGAATCTTAGAGGTGCCACTAGATTCCCCCCGACGTTCCTCTATATATGTGGAAACTGATTTATATTTACATATTTTATAATAGACTTGTGTCTCTTTGCTTGCTTATTTGTTTGGAGAATTAGAGTTTATAAAGATGAGTAGTTGCAATATTATTACAGCCCAATTATATACATATATTTCAAAATGCTTCCAAGTCTATCTATTTCTGCCTTAGTGTTCTGTGCAGATTGATGTACATTTCTACATTATATAGTTACCATTCCTTTAAAAATCCACCCTATTTTGTATGCAAGATAGTAATGTAGAGAGATATAGAAAGCCGTAGGCTAAGTAAAGAAGATAATTACATTTGGAATTTTACTGAGTTAGTCATTTACAGCTTCAAATAGTTATACAGAAAAATCAGCAAAAACACACTTAAACTTTTTGTTGTTCTTTTTCCTGATAGCCATGACTTATATTTTTAAAATCTCTTTTATCCTCTTATCTCACAAATTAGACACTTTTTGTCCACATGTCCTTTTAAATTTCATTTTCTGTAAAACTGTGATCATGATGCCCTCTAACTATTGTGAAAAATATTTTAATACAATTTCTGCAAGAAAATGAAACATATAGGAATTATAAACTTCAGCAAAAGACATATTATGAAAAATATGATAATATGATTACAGTATTAGGAATCGGTATTCCTTGCTGCTAGAAATACATGTGGAATTTTGCTGGTAAATTCAAACATCGACTATTAGGTAAATGCTTACTTCCAGAGCAATTTGAGAAAGGTAAATCTTCCCATTATATATATATATAAAACTCCAAATAAAAGTACTTCAGCAAAAGAACATCTGTCTACAGGGGCTGTAGAAGCTTCTTTCTTGGAAATTTTCAAGAAAAGTCCACATACTCTAAAACATTTGATCTGACAGGTGTATTGGGCCTTCTGCAACTTGTCCAAGGTTCCCTTCATCAATTTTGTAGTTGAGAAATGAAGCATGAAGAAGTACATAGCAGCAGAAGTCCAGAGCAGTCGTGGTAAGGAAATGTGGCCTAAGTCAAGTGGTTTGTTTTCTGGAGCTACCTGAGGTCTGGGTTGAGAGAACTGGAGAACTTCAAACCATGGGCTGCAGGTTCTTCACCCTTATGCTGTGGCACACAAAGCAGATGAGGATGATGATGATGATGATCATCATCATCATCATCATCATCCCACCTTTTTTCTCAGATTGTGGCTCAAAGTTGCTTACAACAATTAAAAAAAGACTTTGGCCTGGAACAGAAAGGCCAAATGAGGTGGCTTCCAGTCGCTTTGGAGGCATGGTGTTCAAATGACACACACCTCCAAAGTGGCTCAACGCTGCACAGAGGAAAAAGAAACCAGAATAATCTGGCTCCTGGTGGCATGGGTTGGGGCCACTGTCTGCAGCCCACTTTGGCAGTGGGCCATGCGGTTGGTACGGTCCTGACCCAGTTCGGGCCAGAGTAGACTTGGGCTGCTCCTTCCCACCCATCTGCTCCAGGCCATTTTTAAAATTCTACAAGAAACAACAGTTAAAACCATATTAAACAATTAAAAAAATTAAAACCAGTTTAGAACATACGATCATTAAACATACACCACCTCCCAGCACAATTAGCAATAGCAAGCAAGCACTTCACTTGTCACCACCATCACCATGCTCCTGTCATAATGATGAACATTTCACCACAGCTATAGCAATGGATCAGAAATTGGCCTATTTCAAGCAATGACTGTTCAGTTATAGCAATCCAATACAATGAATTGTGGTTTCGTGAATAGAGGAGGATCCTTGTCTCCCATGCACTCCCTCCTCACTTGTCTTCTCCCTTCATTTCTTCATGTGCATGGCCTTGAATAAATATATCCATATATTTGCACAGGCATTATGCAAAAGGTAGGTTTTGAACTGCTTGTTTTAGGTTAGAAAGAATCATAGAGCTGAAAGAGATCTCAAGGGCCATCCAGTCCAATCCCCTGCCATGCAGGAATACAGTCAAAGCACCCCTGAAAGATGGCCATCCAGCCTCTGATTAAAAACATCCAAGGAAGGAGACTCCAAGGCAGGATATTCCTCTGTCAAACAGCTCTTACTTTCAGAAAGTTCTTCTTAATTTTGAGGTGGAATTCTTTTTTTCTATAGTTTGAATCCGTTGCTCTGGATCCTATTCTCTGGAAGCTTTTGATGTTTAATTGGTGCGAACCATATGGTTGATATGCATGTTAAAGAAATATTTATTCATTCTGTTTATTTTCTTTCTTTTCACATTTTTATTGTAGTGTGCAAATTCATTAACAACAAACATAATAAAATTTAACAATCAAACAAGATAACAAATGAGATGCAGTGTGTAACAGTTCATCAATGAGAAGCTGAGCCAAGAATAACATTTGTCATATTTCATAGTTTGGTATTAAGGGGAGAACATGTCCTTCCTAAAGGCCAGTGTGGAAAAGAGGCTCCACTGTTGTTGACATAAGGCCCGATAAGACAGGCCAAAATAAAGCTGTTTTGAGTCACTTTGGAGGTATGCTGTTTAAATGACATGTGCATCTTAAGAGGCCAGAAGCTGCACCAAAGCTGTGCTCCAATCCTTAGGACTAGAGCGTGGCTTTGGCATGGCTTCTGGTCTCTCAGGACGCATGCATCATTTAAACAGCATGCCTCCAGTGTGACCCTAAGCAGCTTTATTTTGGCCTGTCTGTTCAAGCCCTTAGACTATGAAGTGAAATAAGTCCTGAACAAAATTTTCACTGGGAACCAGTCCTTTAGCTGTTCTAATATTATGTGATAATTTCTCCATGAAGAGTGAGTCCCAGTTTTTTGTCCAAGCAACTATGGATAAATTCCTTTCATTCCAATTTTTGTTAATTAACTTGCATCAAGCAAAATGTGGTAATATCTATGTTTTAAAGATTTTTTATTGTCTGTGAACAGAAAGAATAGTAAAAAAAAACAAAAAAAAACCCCTCCTGCAATAGTTCACATTTTACTTCATGATGGCTGTGGTTTGATCCAGTGTTAGAGACCATTATTTGCTTTCCAATATTTTTAATTAATAGGAATTGGGAAGAAACAGATTCGAGATACACCTTACTTCAAACACTGAGTGATAGTACTTCTTTTGCAAGTTGTAAATGATAGTAGACTTTTTTCAATATGCAAAAGGGTGCTTGTATACGTTGTTAATACATACATACATACATTTAAATTGAAATTATTTTAAATTTAATCATTCACTTAATAATGTAAAAGCAGGTGATTTTAAAATAGTCTTCTTTGATCAACAGCAGTAGCAAACTTCTTTTAAAGCAGAACATTGAAAATATTTGTGTGGCTACTTTTAGTCCAGTTATTAAAGTTGGCCCTTCCCAGCAGCCTTCTACAGGTTGCAGCATCTTTCCCCCAATCTTTTTAGCAGTCAGATTTGCCATATATTCTTACCAACAATAAGTAGATAATAACAACATCATTAATCTACAAATCCAGAAGTTATCAGTTCTCTGATGCAAGTAGTCCTGAAATCTTTTCTAGTCTTTACTGAATTTACTATTACTAGTATTAATCCAGCCAGCCGCTAAATCCTGAGATGTGTGTTTGTCAAACACACTGAGCAATTGGACTGTTGTTTGGTGCCTATAAACTCCCCCCAAAATGCAGGTAAAGAACAAATGTCACATAGTAATATAGTACTTCCAGAGCATCAGTGCCTAAGACCTCCCATAGGTACACTTTGGCTTTTATTGCTATTTTCTGTGCAACTGTTCCAAACTAATGGCTGGAGGAGTCAGTTTATAACTCCTCCCTAGAATTTACTAAAGCAAAAGGGATCCATTTAAAGCAGGGATGGGCAACTTTAGTGCATCTAGTTTTGTGCCCACCAAGAGTGCAAAGAATGCCAAAAAGGGGGACAGAGAAAAACAACTGGATGTAGCCAAAAAAGTTGATTTTTGCTTTAGAAAAATGGGGGCTTTTTAATGTTAATAGAACAGTGTGGCCTCACAGCCTGGTTAAAAAGTATATGATCACTCTTGGAGGCTTTCAGAATTTGATCCTCAAGAAACAGGGAAGCCACACTGCCCATTGCTGATTTCAAACAAATACATGTGTATCATATTTTGCTCATTCGCTATTGACTTTTGGGTCAAAGCCCCAGTACTTAAAAGAGTTTCCAAGTGAATCCTCTATTGAAGCTTTTTTTTAATCATGAAAATGAAGTTATTGCCAGTAACCATCTGTCCCCACATAGCATTTTTCATCAGACCACAGGAAGCTGTTTTATACTGCATTATTTGTTTATCCAGCTCAGTACTGTTTTGTCTAATGCTCTAACAGAGGGGTCTCCAGGGTCTTTAGCTGTTTTCCCCATCTCCATCATCTCATGATGCTTTTAACAGGAGATGTCAGGGATTGAATCTGGGGCACGCAAAACATTTTCCACCACCAAGCTATGAACCCTTTTCTTGATTGTTTTTATTTCCTAAGGGTACCTTGGATGTCCTTAAAAGATACGCTGGATGTACCTAAAAGATTTAAGGTACACTGGATGTACATAAAGGTGGAGGGCTGTAGGTTAGTAGTAGAGCAATGTTTTACATTCAGAACACGCTAGATAGTTGGCATCTCCAAGTAGAACAAGAAAAATTCTGAAACACAGGAAAGCTGTTTCCAGTCAATGAAGACAATTCTAAGATAGATGATCTGGTTCAATTTAAGGCAAATCTTAGCTCTCAAAACTATGAAACCTATCTGTGACAAGCTTTCATCTCTGGTTCATGATGAAACAGCTCTAGATTTCTGGCTCTAAATGTCTAGTATAAAAGCCTAAGAGTTTCTGGGGCTTTCTAGATTGGCAAAAAGAAATGTGTTCATGGCTGCATGAAAGTCTAGCCTTTAGATGAGAAAAAGGGAAAGTGTGCCATGAAAACGCTTTTTTTGCGTTTTAGGGGAGAAGAAGCACCTTTAAAAAGGTGCTGGTTTTCCCAGCTTCTTTTTTTAAAAACTGCGGAACAGCGCAGATCCATCTAAAGGCTGTGGTGCAGCTGCTAAGCATTAAGGAAAAGGCAACTTCATGTCACACTTTCCTGCCAATCTAGAAAGCCCCGTTGTTCTTGTTTTTTACACGTTTCTTCATAGAATTAATTTTTGTGTAAAATAAAGCATGACAAATGGTGCAAACAAAACCTTGTACCCTACAATGTGTGTTGGGGAATGGAGGCTACACTTAGTTTCCTGTTTCAGAGAGCCTCTGTACAGTGGCAAGTCAATATATTTAATTATTGAAAAATAGATACATACAGGTTTGTAATACATTTTGATGCAGAGTATGATATAAATGGGCTGGGAGAATTCTTGTGAGAAAGAATTGTCTGCAGATACACCAGGGAATCGGGCCAGCGGCTTGCAGATTAGGCAAAATCTGCAAATGTATGTTGTGTGTATGTTTGTCACACACAGTGTCCTTAAAGCAAATCATTAGCAAGCAAATGTAATTCCCCCCACCATACCATTAGGCAGCTAGTTCATCGAGACCTTGGGAGCCCTTTTTGGTGCCATACTGATGAGAGCTTGCTCTGTTATCATGGCCTTGTGACTCCTTCTGAGTGATCTAACTGAACAGCGGGGAGTTGCTAATGGACTTATGGGTTCGTATTAGTTGCAGTTTCTGACCTACAGAAAATCAACCAAAAGAATCCCCTGATATTTCACTTTCTGTTTCCTGCTTGGAAACCAAAACACTTTCTTATATTTCATTTAGTTTCTTATCCTCAGTACAAACTATTTGTTAGTAATTAAATATATTGATTCTGAAAATCTGTACTCCTAATTTGTGTTTGGTATAAAACCTATGTATTGATAGATACCTGCCATAGAGATGTAGCTGCTGAATTTTTTAAAAAGTGTTTCCATGTGACAAGACTTAAAATAGAGATGGGACTGGAAGAATAATTAGGAAGGAATTGCAATATCACTATTACGTTATGTCCATCTGGTTAAGGAATGGGTTTCTTTAATGTATCTTTATAGCACTGATACAAACTGAAACATGTACAATTAATAATATATGTATTTGTTTGTGTCAAAAGATGTACATTTCTGCTTGGGGATTAAAATGGGTGTGTATCTATAGGAACATAATTCTTAGCTAGTTTCATTCTCAAAACAAGAAGTAATTTTGCAGTTTTCTTACTGCTGCAAGATGTGATTGAAAACTGCACATTTTGCAGTTAGGTATTCATTCAGTGCAAAATTAATACATGGCCTTTTGCAGAAAAAACAGCACATGGTTTTGCAAAAGAAAAGGGTGTTTCCTGTTTCAAAAAGCCTCTTTCTTGTATCAAAAAGACCCATGTAAAATTTGTCCAGAATTTTAAAATGCAAAGTTCTCATCAGTCTATGGAGAATATCACATGGGGGAAAATCAGGGTATTAAAAAGGCATTTTTCCAAGAAAGTTGAATGATTGTGGCAAAGATTTTCACACACATTGTGATCTAAGAGGACTTATCCTGGAAAGAACCAGGAATGGTCCAGCAACAAACCATTCATGGGGAAATCCTGTGCATGGTTTGTTGCTGGAGTATTCCTTTCTATAAGTCCTCTTAGATCACGACATCATCTGAAAATCTTCACCACGATCGTGTAACTTTCCCAGGAAAATGCCTTTTTAATCCCCTGATATTCCTCATGTGATAGTCGCCAAGGTTTCTTCTTAGCAGGGTTTCCTGACTCAAAAAAAAAATAGAAAGAAAGAAAGAAAGAAAGAAAGGAGAAAAGAAAAGAAAAAACATGAGATTTTTTCCCCAATCATTTTTAAAAACATTTTTGAACATAATTTTTTGTGGAGCTTTCGGGCTATGTGGCCATGTTCTGGAAGAGTTCCTTTCTGACATTTGGCCAGCATCTGTGGCTGGCATCTTCAGAGAAAGATTTTAGAACATGTTTTCCACTCCTAATCTTAAAATTCTATTTAATGTACTGACTGATTAGACAAGATGTACGTGAAGAAGGCAGATGTGGTGTTAAGCCCAAAGAGATAAGACTGGATGTAAACTCAGACGTGGTGTCAATCCCGTGATTTCTAAACTGGCCACACTGTACACCAAAAATTCAACTCACATGATTTGTTTACCAGATTATACATGTGATGAGTATTGCTGTGCAGGACATTCTAAATTAGCATATGTAGTTCCTTATATAAAATGTCAAAAAAAAGTTTGATTTTGGAATTTATATTATTTTGAAATATTTTCAAGCCTTCAGTGGTTGAGTTCATACATAAGAATTTCATGGCTATTGGAGACTGACGTAAATAAATAAATATTTCAGGAATTCTCAGGAGAGTATGCTAAATCTCCATCTTCAAAAAGCCTTTTTCAGACATTTTTGAGCGCAAAATACTGTTTGCAGCCTGTTAGTACCCACACTGTCATTTTCCCTAAGCGAAACTGTCATTGTCATTACCATCATCATCACTCTAACCATTTTAGTTTGGATATGGAGGAGGTGAGACACAGATGTGAGAGGCAGGAAAGGGGGCTGACCAAGTGATTAGCCACTGTAAACTAGGGGCAAGGGACAAGGAGAATCCATGGCACTGTTTTCTGTGCCCATCATGCTGCCACATATACACATTAATAACAATAAAGTAAAATTAACTAAAGAAAAAGGTAAACATTTACATTGATACCACAAAAAAACAAAATACACACTTATAGGTGGGAATCATTTGGCTCAGCAATGTAGTTTCCAAATTGAGGGAAGTCGTCCCTCATCTAGAGTAGTATATTCAGTTCTGGGCACCCCATTTTCTGCCTGAGAAGAACAAGGATGATCAAGCAATATGAAGAAAAAACATATGGAGAAAGATTAAAGAATCTGGCCATGTTTAGCTTGGTGGAGGGAAGACTTGGGTGTGTGTGTGACATGGTGGTACTCTTTGAATGCCTCAAGGGCTGTCACAGAGAAGAGCAGGCATAGCTGTACTCTACTGCCCCAGATGGTAGGACCAGGTCTAATGGTTTGAAGTTACAAGAGGGAAGATTTCACTTGAACATTAGAAGGAACTTTTTAACAGTATGAGTGGTTTGCCAATTGAACCAATTGCCTAGAGAAGTGGTGAGGTCTCCTTTCCTGGACATTTTCAAAAAGGCTGGACAGCCACCTGCTGGGGATGCTTTAGCTGGAAATCCTGCACTGAGCCCATGAGGCCCCTTCCAACTTGATGATTCTATGGTTAAACAGTTTTCTCTGTCTCTTTTTTCCCCTCCCTTTCTCTTTCTCTGATATACACAGAAGTTGGAAGTCTAGGATTTTTTTTTAATCCAATAGCTAGGGAAATGTGTAGCTATCCAAACATTATTGGGTCACACTTTTGATAACCACTAGCTGTTGCCCATGCTGGATAGGACCATGCTCTCAAACCTATCCTGATATGGATCTTCTGTAATCCTGTATTTTCAGCTGCTTTTAAAATGTCCCAGTTTCTCTCTCCTCCCACTTTCTCCCTTTGTTCATGGCTGGCTTCCATTGGTTCAATGCAAAAGTGGTTTGTAGGTTAACTCAGCAGGAGGTGGGAGAGTTGGTAGAATCATTCCCTTCCCTGCAAAACCAAACCACTGCAGCCTCTCCTAGCATGTGTATTCTTCCTCATTCTTTTTGCCACCGTTGCCAAACTTTGATGTTGTTTGGCCACATATGTCCCAGTTTTCATCTATGAAATGTTGTAGGTAAGTAGAACTGAGAGACTTTGAGTTCAGCATCTATCTAGGGCATTGCAGTTTCTCCACCCCTAGTGTCAGTGCAAGACAATTTCAGGAGTTTGTCTCCTCACACAAAATTATATAGGCAAAAATTAAATTACTAGTCCCAAGTAGAGTAGACCCATCCAGTGGGAGTTGCATAAATGTTGAATTGCCTTTCAGCCATTGCTTCAGTAGAACTTATCTAGTTAGGGCTATCAGATGGATTTACATCATCCACATTTTCTTGTCTTTCTCTGAAATAATGGGAGCCAGAAATTTTTTGAACAAAGCTTTGTCTGGACAGACATTTAAATGTAAGTTAACTTCCTAATGAGACCTAGTCCTGTTCATGTTTCCTTCATGTCTGGAGGTGCTTTTGTAAAAGCCCCAGAGCTTGAGAAAGCTGTCCTGAAGGCAGTATTTAAAACTCCTTTTTGGATTTCTGAAAACATTTAAATGTTAGTTTTCAGTGTGCCTTTAGTAGTAGTTCCCTGGAGTCCTGTTGGCTGGCATAACTACACCAACTTAGGTGGCAACAGTGGCAGAGGTAGCAACAAAGATAAAATGACCACAAGAACAGAGAATTGGCATTGGAATTTGCCTCTGTCAAGAGACAAAGCTGCCCTGCCACTTCCCAAGTTGATCAGGAGTTGGCAGGGCAGCTTTCTCTGGAGATAGCTTTCTCTTCCAACTCTCCCATACTGATGCTCACAGTTCCATAAACTGCCTTAAACTGGCATAAAACAGCATTACACTAGTGCAAACCACTCCGAGCATTCTGCCTGTAGTCATGAAGTCTTAATTCATATTAAAACAAATGAATCACTAGAATGGTTTTTATTTAAATTAGGTTTGCATCCTGCTGCTTTTAAAATCAATGTTTCATTTGTTTTAGTTACCTATTTTAAAACATATCTTTTGTTACATTAATTACTTTGACCTCTTGGAAAGTGGTGTAAAATGTTCAACACAAATTTCGTAGTTTTTTCATAATCTGAATGCAAAGTTTACAATATAGGCAATTCAAAAGCACACTGGTTGTGACATAGCAATTCTACCCCAGGGATCCTAGCTATATTTGGTATTCTGGATTTGCTATCCAAAGATTACCAGGAGAAACATATCACCAATCCATGCCAACTATCTTAGGATTTTCAATCATTTGTATATAAACAGTATCTAGTGAACAATAATGAGTAAAATTAATAACAAAGAATTCCTAACCTAGAATATCACTAATCGGTTGCATGTAAAGGAAAACATGGGAAGCCTCTTTTTCTCTGTCTTTATGTCTGTCTCTCTCCCTCCCTTCTTTTCCCACCCCATTCAAGAGAGTTTATCTCACAACAGGAATTGGAAGTATAATCCAATGGCAATCTGAATGCAATCATGAGGTTTCACGTTATTGTGTGAAAGCCAATCACACACATTTTCGGGCAATGGGAAGTCCTTCCAAACACAATTGTGGGGTTTCATGTTATTGTGTGAGAAACTATCACATGCAGTTTCGGGCAGTTCTGAATGCAATGCGGTGTCAATACGCAATCACATAAATTCACTGAACTAGCAAGTTCACTCATTTCTGAACTGTCCCCACTTTTATTTCTTTCTAAATTGAGAGAAATTCTTCCCGTGTGATAATGTCCATACTTAAATATCTTCTGTAGTTCTTGCTCTGTGCACCTTTGGTAATTGTTTTATTCTAGAACTAAAAATATTGTTTTAACAGCATGTGTTTCATTCTGCAAGAACATGGGGATGGGGTGCATGGTGAAAAAAAGATATGAGGGGAAAAGGATTTTCTCAGTCTGCGCATATTTTAAGTACCAAATCAAGAAAAAGGTGCTTCTTTAGCTGTGCTTTATTCTTTCTGCTTTGCCTCCTAACAACGGATTTAGGTAGGGTTGGTTAGTAAATATGATTCATTAAGGTCCTTTAGCTCTCAGTCCTGCAGTGAACTCACTGGTGCCACCACGTCTAGCACTGATTCAGTCAAAAGCTAATGCGTTTTGCTTTGCAAAAAGCTGATACCAAGCACCAAGGGATCTTTTTCACTTTTTGGAAAAGAGGGGTGGGGTGGGGGAGTATTTCCAAACCACCAAGTAACAGCATGTATTTTTTGTTATGTGCCAGCCTTAATGCCAGGGCCTTATGAAAGAAGCATATTTCTAGATTCAGTTCACAAAAGCAACTTTTAACGTTTTCTTTCAGCTTGCGAAAGACAAAGAGCGCCTGCAAGCTATGATGACACACCTGCATGTGAAGTCAACTGAACCCAAAGCCACCCCTCAGCCTGTAAGTATCTGTTCAGATAAAACAAACTCCTATAACTATTTTTTGTGCCGAGAACATAAATACAAGTGGAAACTATTTTAAAATAACCTTCTAAGTGGAGAGCGGTGTTTCTCCTTCACTGATAGGCCAGGAAGAATAACAATTTGAAAGCTTTTTCTAGAAAAGTAACTATAGTAGTTTGTGTTGTTGCAGCAAAAACCAAAGGAGAGTGCCATGGAAGCATAAAGAAAAACAAAATTTTATTGTAGATGGTACATTCATAAGTGCATCACTTCAGATGCAGTCAGGAAGTTCTCTCTCTCTCTCTCTCTCTCTCTCTCTCTGTGTTTCTTTTGGCTCTTGCCTATTTTTGTATTATTTTTTTGCAGTCCAGTAGCCACTTTTACCTCTTAAATTAATTTGATCTAAATACTGAGGGTGCATCCGCACAACAGAAATAATCCAGGTTGACACCACTTTAATTGTTATGGCTCAATTCATGGAATTCTGGGAATTGTTGTCTGCTGTGGCACCAGAGATCTCTGACAGAGTAGGCTAAATGTCCCCTCCAAAACCACAGTTCCCATAATTATGTACCACTAAGATGTAGCAGTTAAACCTGGATTATTTCTGCAGTGCAGATGCAGCTTTTTAAAACATGCATAGGATTATGGTGTATATTTTTTTAAGTTACACTTCACCATTGCAGTTGTTTACCTTTCTGCTCAGAAGTTTCACTGAGCTCAGTGGCAGCTCATAGTCAGAGTACACACTAATCTTAATTGACAGAGATACATACATTTTGTGAGGGGTAGACAACATATAGTATAGAAGACCACCATCTAGAAAGGTATCCCTAATTTTTAAAACCCAGCTTTATAAATAGGATATAAATATAGTAATAAACATGATCATAATCATTTAACATTTATATACTATTTTACTATACAGTATATATAACATTTATATACTATTTTATATACATATTTTAGGTGATAAATGTTTTGAAATTCATGCTATAATGTAGGGGAGGACAAATCTGGCCACTCAGATGTTGTTGGATTATAACTTGTGCTGGCCGTCACAAATGGTTGTGCTGATTGGGGCCAGCAGGAATTACAGGAAAATAATATCTGGATGGGTGATACATTTCCATTCCTGCTTGAAGGAATGCTTGAAGAATTCAGAACTATTTAACTAAGGTGGTTTTTCAAGTGTTTGAGCAACCTTTTTTGTTTTCACTGGGGAAAAAAATTGAAGTGTCAAGGCCAGAGAAGGGTATATTCTGTGTGTTTAAAAAAAATCCTGATCTATTGGCAATATATGGTGCTTCCCATAAACATGATGTTCCATGCATGGGAAAAAATGAAGAATGTGTTCTTAATAGAAAGGTGAACAGAATTGAAGTAAAGCACTTGTTCTGAAATAGGTCTTGCTGAAATATGCAACTCTATTTCTGAGAACAGAACATTGAGAAAAGGAAGATTAAGGGGCATTATGACAGTTCTTGAATATGCTAAAGCCTAGTGTTAAAAGAGAGGGAGACTGTCCATACTTTGAAATTTCAATTCCTTGTTCTTGACTTCAAATATATTTCCTTTCCTTCCTGTTCTATAGCCATTTATTTTCAAGGGAACCTAAAAAAATACATTCTTTCCCAAGAAAATGGGTACTGACTGTATAATTGTTTAATGTTTTTTTACCTCTCTAATGAATTCTGTTTCTCACCTGCCACCCCACCTAGACTGATTAACATATTTACTGGGTTAATAGAAATTTAAAAAAGGAATTAGGCTATCACCATAAATCCAACATTTCTTTGTGGTGTTTGTATGTTTTATTTATAGCAGGCAAGGAAACCAAAACAAGTAAACCAGCACTTTGCCATTATATGCTGCATCACTGCATATTGATTATATGTACTATAATATATGCTTGTACTAACTACAGTTCATCAACACTCAATTAATTTGCACACAATTCAAAGTATAATCAAATAAAGGTGGTGCACCTTTAAATCTTATGAATCTTAAAATCAAGGAGCATATCCCTCCCTCAATTTGCAATGATCACATGAAACAATTAGGACTTTTGAAACATTTTGAGGAATAAAATCCATGTATCTTGCATTAAAGACTATGCTGTTTTTCCCTCTGTCATTTTAGGATATGTCAATGTAATTTTGATAGGTGAGCTATCCCACCCCTGTTAAGATCAAACATTTTATTATAGTCCCTGATCCCTTCCACTCTGCTGGACTATCTCATTAAAGGATTTTCTTCAGAGTAGATTCTTTCTGACTGTTGCAAATAGCACAAAAGTTCATTAAGTATAATGCTTAACTAAGAAATATCTTCTCCTTGTGTGCTGCCTTCATGTAATCTCTCCATAGAAGTTTTATTTGCATAGGTTAGTTCAGATTTCAAAATCACTACACAATATATCTAAGCTAAGAAAGGAACTACCTGAAGCTTAGTAGCTGCCTGTTCCAATGCTAGGATCTTCCAGTATAGTCCAATACACATGCAACCCTGTCTTTTCTTTACAAGATGATAGAAGGGGTTGTGGAGGATGAGATCAACAAGGATGTAGGTTTCTACCTTATATGTATAGCTGAGACACTGCTACCAATATGAACCAAAGTAGCAATTCACTGCTAAAGGTCTGCTGGATATTTATTTGGAGGGATGCATTAGGGTCTATTTCAATGGGCATGCAGGTAAGTGTTCTGTCCCTGCAGACATTGGGCTCCAATTCGTATCTGCCTGAATCAGCATGGTCAGTGGTCAAAGATTAGAAAATTGTTGCATTACAATATATGAAGAACCACAGGTTCTCTGTCCTAGAACAAACTAATTACAAGATTACTAGGAGTATTCAGAGAGTTGACCAGCAAACACAGGGATGAAAACCTGGACACTTTAGTTAATGAGTTCCAGCAATACCAGTTTGGGCTACTGTCACACAGGCAATAAACAGGAAAAAGGAGTAGGAAAAGAAAAGCTGATCTAGGAAAAAGGGGAGGGAGGATGCACTGTCTTCATTAGTATTAAAAATGTTTTACATTCTGGAAAATTATAGCTTTGATGAGGACCTCCTACTAAATTTATTTTTAACTGCTCTATTGAAAATTCTGTACCACTAGTCAACATTATCTCTCAGTTGCTCAGCACAGTGTTTCTCTATTAAAAGAAATAGGCATGAATATTTTTGACTGAAAAATTAATAGCTTTTGAATTCATACACAGCAGGTTTTCTTTTCCAAAGAAGTCCAATATCGCTGCACAGCACTTGTATAACCATTTATTTAGAGTCCAAGTCAAACCTTTGACAGCTAGAGCAGTGTTACAAGCCAACATAAAGAACTCCAAGATGTAAACCAACAATAGGCAGTCTGTGTGAGGTTTGCCATTGTCAAATACATAGATTGTTTGGATTAGTTTATGTAAATGTACTGTTGTATTACCCTTTGAAAAAAAAAGATCACATTTGTGTATGAAAAGTGGTTTCGTTCACAGGCAGCATTATAAATTCCTTATCCTTTAACTTACATGTTAGAAGTAAAAACTGGTGCCTGACAGGCCTATATTGTGTGACACTCTGTTGTTGGATTGAAACAGCCTTCTTTTCATTTATTGAAATATAGAAAATTTTATTATAGATACCATCAGATAAATCAGAAATTATTAAAATATGTATAGGTGAAGCATTCGCAAATTAATTATAAAATGTAGGAATATAGTATTTTGCATATTGTACTTTCCCTGTAAGGGGGGGAAATAGCACTGGCATCACAGAGTCTATGCTAGATATCGTCCCTTTTAACTCAGCAGGATAGAACTTTGGTTAGAAGAGATCTGATGACCAGTACTGCAGTGCAAAGTATTCTTTACACTCAGTAATTAATTTTTCCTTTCTCCACATAATAGATGCAAGGTAAATGTTCAGTTTTATATTTTTGGTTCAGTCTTCATGAAAAAGTTATTGCTGATCCAAAGGAAGAAATAAAAGAGAGTCAAAATTGCATCTTGTTAATGACTGGTACCCTGCATACATTAAAACAATCATAAACAACTTGGTTGAACAATAAATGTTTTAGGTGAACATCATTTGATTGCCATTCGTGATTCTCATCGGTCCGTTATTTTACTCTTGTCAAAGTACATAAATTACTGTCATATTATGCTGAACTCTGTGATCAGTTCCCAATGCTCGCAATGAATCAGGAATCCACTGAACCACACACAGCAGCAACTTGTCAGATATAATCAGGGGAAGAAGCATGTAGGAGATTATCTCCTTAAAATAAGTGATCTTTTAGCAAAGTTTTGGAATGGCTGCCTGTTTCTTGGGTATATAGATAAGCCACTTGCTTAAGGTCTTGCGGGAAGTGAATGGAATTCAAGAAAAATGTTTAAATCAAACATTTTACTTTCTAAACAATTGTTTCAAGAGTGGATGTGAACAGAAGATATACACCATATATACTCGACTATAAGTTGACCTCATGTATAAGTTGAGGTCAACTTTTGGGGCAAAAATTGTGGATTTTTATATGACCTGTGAATAAGTCGAGGGTCAGACTTACAAATGCATCTTAGCTGGGGGAGGGTCAGGACAAAGTACCATACTGACCCATATTTTTTTACTTATACTGTATATATTCAAGCCTTGGATGATTGAATCCATAGATAAAACCATGCAAACTATATTGTAGTGAGTAGAGGGCAAGGATGTGCAGACCAAGCTATCTGGATATGCTTGTGAGAAGAGGATAATGAAGTCATAATTGCCCTGGCCTGGATTTAAAATCAAATTGCAGGTGGCAAATGGCAGTACATGCCAAAACTATTTATCCATTTGGTATGAACAGGGACATAGCCAGGATTTTGGGAAGGGGGGGGGGGGGGTTTCCACACTAAGTGCCACCATGGGGGGGGGGGGGTTAAACACGTTGCAAATACATCATGATACTAAAGTAATAAACAAATTTGTTGTGAATATGTTTACATGTAAAACCCTCTTGGTGAAACCACACTCTCTCAGGCTCAGGTGAAGGCAATGGCAAAAAAAAGCCCCTCTAAAAGCCCCATGATAGGTTCCCCTTAAGGTCACCATAAGTTGGGAACAATGTCACACAACAACAGCCACATGGCAGGAGGCTGCTTCCTCCTCCTCCTCTTACCCCACCTTTCCTTCCCTTCCTTCTTCTTTCTCTTACATTCTTTCTCTGCCTTCTTCCTCTTCCTACTACCCCCATCTCCATTGCTTTCTGCCCCAGAGTTTGCCTCCCTCCTATCTCTTTCTCTCTCTCTCTCCCTCTCTCTCTCTCACACACACACACAAGCTCAAGGCTAGATCCACTGGGGAAAGCATATACTTTGTGGTTAGATTAGGTTTAGTTGATATTATTTTTAACATAAATTAACGGAAGAGGGTACAGACCCCACAGATAAACCCCCGTCCCCCCGCCTGCATCACTGGCATGAAGCTCAGCAGTTAAACATAGTCAGACATATTTGGAGCACAATCATTTGTACTTAGCCAAATTGAACTGTCAGTGTTAATGGGCCACATGTTTATATGTGTAATTCCTGCAAAGATTATTGAAGGTAACAGTATTCTAGGGCTATGGCTTTGGTTCAGAATAACAGTTCTTTTCATATCTTTAGGAGCATGGTGAGAGGAGCCCCTTTTCTGAAATCTTTGACACATCTGCCTTGTGTTCAAATTCTGACTGGGTCAGAAGGTGGAGGCTGTATGCTTTCCTACTTTTTGTTGTGTTGATTGACTGGGCAAGAATTCATTGAACCTTAAAGCACTCCAGGAGCACTGTACTCTTCCATACCTCTGTTTTCTCCTAGACCACTTTTTCTTCTGAGATTTAGAATGAGGACAAGTTTCCTCAGATGAGCAGTCAGTCTTGTCTTTGCTTTTGTGGACATGGAGGGAGGGCTTAATAAACTGTATTGTGATTTAGAACATCTGCTGTTCTGGTCATTCTTATTGTGAGGTGTTCTTAGTGTGGAAAAACAAGAGTAAGGGACTAGAGAATACTTGTTGATGTAAAGTCTATATATTTATTTTTCATCCAGTTTTTAAGTAATATTGTCAAAGAAATATTACAGCAGTTTGTCATAGCATTTATCTGTAAGCCACTGGTTCTCTGTTAAGATTTTGCTTGTAACAGAGCTTGGGAGCATTTATATTCTAATGTTACAGTTCTTCCATTATTTTCTTCCATAGTATGAGGCTGAGATGACAGGGGGAAACCAAAGCCCAGGGTGCTTTTAGATGGCACTACACAGCTACAAATTGCTTCCCGGGAAAGAGAGAAGGAATGCATTCTTCTTTCTTTGGCTTAAAAGTGTTTTTTTGCATACCTGGCAGTACATCCGTCTTTATGGAGCTGACATAACTGTTGGCTATTTTTTATGTATTTTCCTTTACCCTAACCACAGCAATTAGGATAGTTTTGAAATCCTGTTTTTAGCAACTGTAAAAACAAAGCATTAAAAAATAGCCTTTTAACTGTGAGGTAATGACTGAGCATTTTAGCTGCTGTAGCTGTATTTTATAGTTTGAAAAATAATGATATGTAGCAATAAAAAGAGATTTGCAAATGCAACACACAAAAGCTGTTTTTATATACTGTTTTTCATTAAGTCCCACTCCTCAACTTGGGTTTCCTTAGTATCCTTGCCAATAACAACACCTGCTAAGTGATTGCTGCCTGCCAAATGCTGTGTTGCATGCAGTATATATATTCATACGTAAAATTTTCATGAGAGAAGTGTTGAAGCACACAAAATCTAATGGATCCAACACCCATCCACCTTCACTTCATAGCTATTAGTGGCCATTTAACTCAGAATGTCTTGAGTCCAAATACAGCAATTGTTTCAGCCATGATCATGATAGTAGCTTCAGCAGTGGAGAAATCCGTGCCGTAAATTGCCACAGATGGGCTTAACATAGTTTGCATGGTTTTTCTGCTTAAAATGTGTCAGATCTCCTAGTGTTATTTGCATGCATTGCTTTCCAAATTAAACATAATGGAAACCCTTTTACATAGGGGAAAATATAGACATTGTGTGTATGCATACCTATGTGTGGCATGTGTACTCATGCATGTGTTAAAATAATGTTGATTATTTTGAAAGTAATGGTAAGATGAGATAGAAGAATGTATTTGGCTTCATTCTAAGTAAGATTCTTCCCCCTTCAGTCTTATTTTCCAAATGATTTGGAGGGAATTCAAATGTTAGGTTTGTTGTGGTTTGAAATGACTGCTTAACACTAAAGCAGTAGTCTCCCGTGTTCAGAAAAATCAAAAATCCCTACTCACACACTGGTCAACCTGAGAACTCAAATGAAGGAAAGCATTCAGTGCTATCCCGTTTCTCCTACCTTTCCCAGTCCTATACTTTTAAATGATTTCGGTTTTTAAAAACACTCTTCGGAGCCTTAATGCTAAATGAATAGACTTCCATGCTGTGAAAAATTACCCCACCCTCCCAATTTTGGCTGAGGTTGAAGGTGCAAAAAGACATAATTGGAAACTTTATTCCATTTCAGTTGTTAGGTTGACTGTAGGGCAGGTGCTGATCTTTTTGAGCACGGCAGTCAGCTGCTTTGGTGCTAAAGTTCTAGAGTGGGTTTTAAAAACCTAAAAGTGTTAAAAAGGAGGCTAGGGGAGCCAGGCTTAGAAAAGATGGACTGCAGCAGAGATACTGGGGGCGGGAGCGGGGGCGGGAAGAGGAATCTGTTTTTCCTTCATCCACTCCCTTCCCCTCTCTACTACTGGCTCTTTCTTTCTTGGCCAAAAAAGAAAAAGATGGTGGAGGAAATCAGAATGAAGCTAAATGAAAATAAAAACAAATCACCAGTCTGGAGAAGCCCCCAAAACTATACAGGCACTAGATTTTGGGACAGTCTATATATATATATAGCCCTCTGTAGTCAGTTAAAATACTGTAGACAGGG
Organism: Urosaurus nigricauda; assembly: GCA_034509955.1. Taxonomy (NCBI): domain Eukaryota; kingdom Metazoa; phylum Chordata; class Lepidosauria; order Squamata; family Phrynosomatidae; genus Urosaurus; species Urosaurus nigricauda. The sequence goes on from JAOEGL010000002.1 coordinate 293,204,740, forward strand.
GTTCTCAAACTTTCTATCCCCAGGAACCATTTAAAGGGATTCAAATTCACTGAGACCTCAATCACAGAATGATGCCCAGAATCCATCCAGAGTTAATGACTGAATATCATAATTGCTTTTTTACACTTCCCAATGCCTGTCATTCTCTTGCTCCTCTATCTCTCATACTTGTACACTCATTTTTACAAGTGGCCACCTTATTTTAGCCCTTCTCCCACTCCTTCATTACTTCTTATTATAACAACTTCGCTTATAAAAACTTTGCTTTTATTTTTTATCACCAGCCCTTTAATCTCTCCTTCTGAGTTTTTTGGCTTCCCTTGTGGACCTTACCCTATAATTCTTCTGTATTACCATTCCACCCTCATACACTTCATGTTTTCATGATGTCCTCAGCTCAGTATGACACATATACCAAAATGTGAGTATTTCCTTTTCTTTGAAAAAAAACACCAACATAATTTTCTTAATTCTTAATTGAAGAGATGCTGACAGAAATCCAGAGAAAACAGGACTTTCTGGGGCCTCATTCCCACTTACTGGATAAATCAATTTCAGAAACGAATCTCTGATTTGGTTCGGCTCTGAGAGTAGTTCACACTACGTTTGCGTCGATTACATTTGTTCTGGGATGGAAAAGGCCAAGACAGAAGGAGGCATGGCGGCCGAGGGCGGAGAAGGCTGAGATGGAGGATGCAAGAGGAGCCTGGAGATGAGAAGGCAGTCCAGTACTCAGAAGTAAATCCCATTAAGGTCGATGGAACAAATTCCCAGGGAAAGAAATCAAGTATTGCAGCCCAGTTTTGTCTAGTTTCTAGACTCTACAATATAGAAAATATTTGTCTGTGTAGACTTTTGTACACATCATTGTTATCCAAGAAAGGAAAAACAGAGAGTGGAGAACTCTACCCAGAAGGGACAAAGTGATGCACATTGATCTTCTCTAGCCATTTTGAGTAAGTAGTCATTAAAAATATAAGCCAGAAGAGAATACCCTTACTCAAATAAAAGGAAGAACAGGGAGTCTTTGCTAGAATAATTCACTGACAGTAAGACAATGTCTGTGCCTTCTCAGCCCAATTGACTCTAGTAGGCCAGTCCTACATTAGACTGCAACTTACATATTTCTTCTTCTGCATGTTCCCTGATCTTTTCCCTATTTTTCCCTATTCCTGACATCTCTGCTTTCTGAAACTCTAAGGACTGAGGAAATTCGGCTACAGAAGAGAATTAAGGTGTCCTTGGTATAGAACAGCAGCTGTTGCCATAAAAGCAGCCTCACTTTCTTGCCCTGACTAGGCTTATAGGCACATATGGAAGCAGACAAAGATTTGTGGCGATGATAAACTGCCTATTCTTCCCAAATCTTTTCCATCACCCCGAAGTAGTGGTGACTGTTGCACCCTGTGTCTGGGCAGTGATTCACAGACTTTGGTTGACTCTTCCCCCCCCCCTTCCATTTTCTGCCCTTTTTTAATTCACCCTTGATGTTTTCTGTAGTGAGAGAAGGGGGGGGGGGAAGCAGGTATATATTCTTGAGTTGACTTCTGGGTTGTAGGAATGTATAAATAGAGAATTTGTCCTTAGGCAGAATAGAGACATATTCTTCAGCAATAGGAAATAAGGTACTCTGCTGTTTTGTGATTATTTGGGTAATTGCTTACAAAAGATACACTACTAATGCTGCTTGTTACCGGGATAAAAATAAACAGTTATTTGCCATAAATGTCAGTTACTAAACTTGTCATCCATCTCTCCACTCTTACATTAGACGAAATAAGCTGGCACTAGTGTGTCCAGTATAAAGGGACTGCTTTCTGGGTGATGAATTGCTTCTGTTGCCCTCTGACAAGGGTACCTTATCAAAGTGGTAGCTTCTTTTATGTCAGATGCTTTTATGATCTGTTTTTCAAATCACGGGTATATGTTTTAAATAGAAAATGCAGATACTGGGAAAATGGTGTGGCATTTCCATCAGGAAAAGGAAAACTCCTAGTACAAACCCTTCCTGCCCTTTGCCCTTTGTTAATTTTCTTTTGCTGTTGGAAACTTCTTCATTGTTGGTTGACGGTGATTTGATCATTTATTATAAAGATTAATTCTCTAAGATGGGAACAAAACATAACTCCATTCATGAAATAGTTGCGTTCCACTTCACAATTAATATCTGAGGTCAAAGCAATGAACACAGCACGTTAAGAAAAGTACTCTAAATTCTCTGCTTTCTCACCATTGCATTTTTGGTACAGTAGTTGACAGAGGTTGAGCCTGCTGAAAGATGTTGTCATCAAACCAAAGTTTGAAAAGCAATGTTGTGATAGCAAGGGACCACCATTTCAGCAACTTGTTGGTTCTGCATACCAGCAGTTGTTTGAGGTGAAACACACAGCTATACAAGATTTCTACCTACCACTTTCTTTCTTTCCTTCTTCCTTTTCCCTCTCCGACTGCAGTCATGTTTAATTTGGAAACTAGGCTCCTTTGGCAAATTAGCAATTAGAACAATTTTGTGGGAATATGTATATGTGTCATTAGTTTTCCTGCAAATTAATAGCAAGAGCAGAGGTCAGGCAGAAATTTTCCACTTGACTGCAGTTCCTCTGTCAAGATTTGGCACTTTGTTTTGGAACGGCCACAGCTGCTCAAAGCCACAGTCTTCCTCTAGGAACTGTCTTTTAATTAGTTTACCTCATAGCCATTATTACAAATATTACTGCCTTCAAACCCCCTCCCCCCAAAATAAAATTACTGTTTCTACAAAATATTCCAGTGACATCTTGCACCATTGCACATTGATGGTGGGGTCATTCGAATGCGGCGTTTAATCATTAGATCACCTCCATAAGCATCTCCTAATTAGAGTCCTTACGATACAATTTTATCTGATAATTAGCTGAGATTGGCTGCTTCCTCTGTAGCTTATTAGTGGCAGCCCAGCAGTGGGTGTGAATCACAGTGTCATTTGTCAAGCCTGTTAAAGGCAGGGCCCCCTCCCTTTGCTCGTCCTCACTTTTCTGTGTTTATTTCTACTTGTACTACCTACTCAGAAAAGCCTAAAGAAATTTAACTCAATTCAAATTATTTAACTGAAGAACATTGACCTTTGGGCTTCTCCCCCCCCCCTCCCCCCATGAGCTTCCTAGTAGAAACAGATTAAATGTTTAAGCTTTTAAACAGTAAAAACAGAATTGAACTTGTTTGAAATTGAGTGGTTTGAACAGTAATGATGAAACAGTATCCATGCTCTTTCCAGCAGGAGAGCCAATCTACAGATCTGGTGCAGTAGAACAACCCTGGAAAGCGATTCAGTTCTGCTTGCGGGTGTTTAAGAACATCGACTTTAAGAGCAGAGATGAAACAGAGTAGATTTAATTTCTTAATAAGACTTCTCAGTTGTGTTGTTGTTGTTGTTGTTACTGTCCTTTATATCTCAAGACATGGATGGATGCCAGAGAGGCACACCATAATTGGTGCATTCCCTTTTTGGTTTCCATCAGACTACATTACTGGTCAGTTAATTTTGCCACACTCTCTCCTCTAGCATCTGCTATATCGGGGCACACAGGTACTGTGTTCCTTCCTCAGATCCTTCTGTATTATTTCCTAACCAAATCTGCCTTCCTCCCACACTCTATTCTGTTAAGCTGCCATCAGAAAAACCTTATGGAAGGAAAGCATTGCCAGTTTCCCCGTGGCTACCTTTGGTTACAAAATGGGGTATGTTGTACTAAGAACATCAGAGGAACACATGATTAATGTAACTGGCAGGTTGGGCCTAAGAAGGGAAGTACCTGGAGAAAACAGGGGGAACTTACTTGTCTTTCTACTCTTTTTGTCCCAAGAATGAGTTTAATTAGCTTTTCCTGGGGAATTTTCCAGATGCTTGATGAGTTTGGGGGCATGTGAGTACTGTCCACCTAAGCCTGCCAACATTGGTGAGGCAGGTGTATCAGGAAAGCCGTTCATAAAATAAGTATCTTTCCCCTATTGTTTTTTTTTCCTTGACACTGAACAATGATGATTTGTTCAGTTACGTTTGAGCCACCTTCCCTCTCTGTCATCAGGTTCCTATTTGGTTGTTGTGCATGATTTTAAGTTGTCAGTAAAGGCATTAGCATCTGAATACTACTGTGAGATTTGCTTCAGTAGGGAGGAGGGACATGCATCTTTATGTGGTCCTAGTATATATTCCTTTAACATGTATTGCATGTTGAGTCTCCCTTATCTGAAAAGCTTGGGACCAGAAAAGTTTTGGATTTCAGATTATTATTATTATTATTATTATTATTGAATAATGCTCTCATATCCCTCCCACCCAGAGGCCTACTCATTCACAAACAGATCAACACAGATTAACATATAAATCACCCACCCTACAACCAAGGGTCACACAGTATATATACCCCACATAACTCCGTGCCACCATTCTCTGAAGATGCCAGCCACATAGCCTGAAAAACCCACAAAAAACTATAGATGCTGGCCATGAAAGCCTTTGACTTCACATCATTTTAGAGTACTTGTATTTTAGAGTACTTGTATTTCCATATATATACATAATATGATATCTTGGAGATGGGATCCAGGTGAGAACACAAAATTAATTTATGTTTCATATGCCCCTCATACATATAGCCTAAAGGTAATTTTGTATCATATTTTTAAAAATAATTTTGTGCATGATATAAAGTTTGCATAAATGAACCATCAGAATCATAGAATCATAGAATCACAGAGTTGGAAGAGACCACAAGGGCCCTCCAGTCCAACCCCTGCCATGCAGGAACTCTCCATCAAAGCATCCCCGACAGATGGCCATCCAGCCTCTTCTTAAAGACCTCGAAGGAAGGCGACTCCACCACTTTCCAAGGGAGTGTGTTCCACTGTCAAACAGCCCTTACTGTCAGGAAGTTCCTTCTAATGTTGAGGTGGAATCTCTTTTCCTGGAGCTTGCATCCATTGTTTCGGGCCACCCATGGAAAACATCTCGGCCACCCATGGAAAATAAAATTGGTTCTGGAATATTTTGGATTTTGGAATTCTGGATAAGGGGGAACTCATTCCGTACTTAGAGTACATTTTTATGTACTCTGTATCAGGGGAAAATTTTGTCAGTTTGATTATACTGTGAATACTTTGTATGGATGTTTAGAATAAAGCACTTCTGAATTCAGTAGAACATACTCCCAAATCAAGTGATTTTAGAATTTTCAGCTACAGTGGTGCAACAAGCAAAAATATAAGAAAGTACCAACCTCTTTGGGGGTTAAACAACCCTTTTACAGGGGTTGCCTAAGACCATCAGAAAGCACATATTTCTGATGGTCTTAGGAACCAATACACAGCTCCTCTATGGTTGGGGATCACCACAACATGAAGAACTGTGTTAAAGGGTCATGGCATTAGGAAAGTTGAGAAGCACTGCCTTAGACTTTGGAAGGACCTGCTGGAAGACATTTGAAAGCTGTATATGCTGTCTGAATTTAAAGCAACATTGAAGACCAATCTCTTCCATCAGGCTTTCCTGATTACTTTAAAATTGAAACTGGTTTAAGCCTTCTTTAATTCACCCTCACACCAAAAAATTAAAAAAATAGCAAAAGTTTTCTTTCCAGCAAACAAGATATGGCTTTGTGTATTTTAGATGATGATTCATAATTTGGGATTTTTAGGCAAAAAATACTCGAAGGTTCTTTACACAATATTTTTTTTTAAAAAAAATCCATTGTATTTTGTGCAAAATGCAATGGCTTTTGTCCCAAAACTTCCTGCAAAATTTACAAAATTACACACACACACACACAAAACAATCAGCATGATGTAGTGGTTTGAGCGCTGGAGTATAATTCTGGAGAGCAGGATTTGAATCTGTGGTCATCCATGGAAACGCACTGAGGGCTTGTTTCCACTATGATTTAAAGTGAATTGCTGATCCATTTATATGACCATCGTTCCCATTTGAAACCAGTTCCAATCCTACTTGGATCGATTTCTGTCACAATAAAGCAAGGCAAACACACACACACACACACAAATCCAGTTTTTCCAGACACTAGTTTTCTAGTGGTTCTCTTGGAAAGAATCAATTTCAGAGCCTGTTCAACAAGTGGGAATGACGGATCTGAATTGCATCATTCTGGAGGTGAGGGACTAATGTCAGAGAGTGTTTACCATCCCTCCTCAGTTTTTGGTAGAGCCACCATCCCCCCCCCCCCCGCCTTTGTGCTTGTGGTGTGACCTATGGGTGCATGATTTTTTTTAAAAAAATTAAAAAATGATAGAAGATTCCATTGATTGAGGCAAGTAGTTGCAAAACCAATGAATTGAATCTATCAATTTTTAAAAAATATAATTGAGACAAGATTTGATTCATTGATTTTGCATCAACTTGCAATCAGTGAGGCAAGTAGTTGCAAAACTAATGAGTCAACTCTTCTATCAATTTTATATACATATATAGTTCCCAAGTTGGGCTGCCCGGGCACCCACTTATGTCACTGATGATGCACAGATGATTGGCATGCATTTTGAAGTGGTGCAAACTAGTGGAGACGACAATCGTGCCCAAAAAGAAGTGATTACAAGGGGTTAATGAAAAGATCTACTTTCATAATGCAAACAATGCACCTTTTGGAATCGATTTACCAATATTGATCGAAGGAGACTCCCAAACCAGTTTAAATGTAAGTGGGAATGAACCCTGAGTGATCTTGGGCAAGACATAATCTCTCACCCTCAGAGGAAGACAATGGCAAAAAAACCTCTCTGAACAAATCTTGCCAAGAAAACCCTGTGGCTTCAAGACCATAGGATTGCCATAAGTCAGAAATGATGTGAAGCACACAGACACACATCTACATATCTTCTTTTTTACGGTAACTTTTAGGTTTTTCCATGTAAGTGTTTTTATAAGTTTCAGTTTTTGTACACTATCTTAGCTCCAAGTTTGGAGGGGATATAGATATTAATAAATTGTATCAATATTATTGATATCATTATTTAAAAGGCAAAATAAATATTTTTGCTATAAGTATTTCTAACTTTAAAGCAACTCTCAGGCGAACGGTTTTCTTGGCAGAATTTGTTCATCAGGGTCTGCCCTTGTCTTCCTCTGAGGCAGAGAAGGTGTGACTTGCTTAGGTCACCCAGTATGTTCCCAAGGCTGAGCAGGGATACAAGCTCTGGTCTCCAGAATTGTAGTCCAGTGCTCAAACCACTACAGCATGCTTTGTTTAAGGATAATACTTAATCAGTTACATATCTAATTAAACCTGTACTGAATTAGTATATTGTTGTATGGTAGATGTTGGAGAGGTGGAGTCAAGGCTGAGGTCAAATACAGTGTCATGGTTTCAGATCTGCAGTTCACACCCTTAGTTATGACAACATTATGACCTCTGAACATGATAGAAAGTATGAACATTAAAAAAAAGAAACAAATTTGCTTTTTTCTGTTTCCATAGCTAAACCTTGTATCTAGTGTCACACTTTCAAAGACTGCATCAGAGGCGTCTCCACAGAGCTTACCTCATACCCCCACCACCCCAACAGCACCCATCACTCCTGTTACCCAAGGACCTTCTGTCATCACTACTACCAGCATGCACAACGTCGGGCCTATTCGAAGGCGGTACTCTGACAAATACAATGTGCCCATTTCTTCAGGTAAATAAGATGGATGCAAGGAGAAACTATTATGTTTTGTTCACTTATGTGCTGCTTTTAAATGATAAGCCATTGTAACATGAAGATTCTTATCCTTTATTTAGCAGATATTGCGCAGAACCAAGAATTCTACAAGAATGCAGAAGTTAGGCCACCATTTACATATGCATCTTTAATTAGGCAGGTGAGTTTGTACCAAATAGTCTGCTAGGATTGTATGTATGTTTTATGGTATAGATGTACTGTTAGAGAGGCACTTTGCATGCAGGCATGCTGAAATCTTTGCTATAGGGTTTTCCCCCCTCTTCACAACCAAAATACATATACCATAATTGCTTTTGATTAAGTATTACAATACGATGTGATTATTAGGAAATTCATTTCACACAACAGTGAAAATGAGCCTGTTTAAAGATGGCAAGTCAATTATCACAAGCTACAGTAATCTCTGATCCCTAGAATTAATCTGAGCTCAAAATAATTACTAAGCTTTAATCAGCTAGTGAAATGTTTTGCATTTCTCTTTGATTCTGCTTTATGAATGACTAATAAATTAATATTTCTGTAAGGAAACAGAAATAAAACTCAAAACAATTAGATAATTCCATTTTGAATTTTGCCATTGAGCTATTTAATACAACCATTAATCTTAGATCATAGTGCAAAGCCTTTTTAGGGGGTTTTGTGCTCCAAGTCCCATTTTATTTTATTTATTCAAACAAATGTGTAAATGTGTTTTTCTGCTCATTTAAATCTTATATTACTAGTCATTTTTAATTGCTTTGCAGGCCATTCTTGAATCTCCAGAAAAGCAGCTAACACTAAATGAAATCTACAACTGGTTCACACGAATGTTTGCCTACTTCAGACGCAATGCAGCAACATGGAAGGTATGACATATTGCCATGTTCACATCTTTCTTTCTTATTTGACATGTACAAAACAGACAGTGCTGCCGATATAACCAGTTGTAGCAGAATATGGACTTTGAAATTTAGATCAGTTGTTTTGACACACACAGGGTGCCTCTTATCTGCACAAACAACTTGCTGGTTGGCAAAAGAATTCTTCTGCCTTTGAAATACTGCTAATTTAAATACCCATTACTGTTTTTCCATTCCATGTTTTGTGATTAAACTACAGTTGCTTCTAACACAGAAATATTTCAACTGCTAAGAGACAGGGGAAGGGTGGAGAAGAAGCTTTATCAGATGGTGGCTTTATGTATACATTCTTTCAGCTGGAAACTGCAAACTCCTATTCCAAGGATTCATAGAAATCTAGCTTTTCAGCCAGCTGATACACCTGCCTTAAATTAACATGCCAACTTCTCAAAACATTCACTAGTGTATTATGAAACACAATACAGGTTAATTGGGCACAGCAGTAAAGACGCAAGCCAATAAAAATATTAAATCTAGCAATTTAACAAAATACCCTGATGCTTTAAATTTCAATAGTTTGGCTCTGTTTAGTTAATTTCTGTATGTGTTTAAATTCTCTTAGAATGCTCCTTTCTTTTAAAATGGCTGCAATCCAAAATGACACACATGGCATCTGAATGCACACACACAACACACACTCACCATTTCCTTCTAAGATGCTGCTGCTACTCCCCTCAAAACCACAAAATGCTATTTATCTTTCTCCAGGTTCAAAAAGTGTCTGGGTTTTGGCACACAGCTTTTTAATAGGCAAATGTCACTTTTGCACATTTACAATTTCTCCCAGTAACACTTTAAGAAGCTGTCATGCCAAAGCCCCAAACCACTTTTGTCCTTTGAAAGGTGGCCAGAGAGTTGTGGGAGAGGGTTGGAGAATCTATTTTGAAAGCAAAACTCTGAAGAAGTACAGTACTTAGCCCATGCAGCTTCTGTTCAGTAGGTCAGATGTGTAACTTGGACCAAACTTAAAATTTGTCTGATTTTGGGGCCACAAAATTGAAAATACCCACTCAGCTTGAAATTGTTTTGGGCTTGTTTATAGTACTTATAAACCACCTTTCTATTGACAATATGCCAAGATACTTAAAGTCTCAGTTTCACCTTTCTGCCACACTCAGCTTATAAAACTGATCAATCTTCATTGCATTTTTCACTAATTGTTACTTATTTGGGTGAAGGTGAGGGGGAGATATCAATTGCATGGTTTAGCTACACACACTATTCACATAATCCATAGTGCTCTCATGAGTAAATGTTGGCATCATAGCCCCATCTTAAGAGAAACTGAAGTTCAGTTCAGCACCAACCAACCCACCACCCCAAAGAAATTCATCAAGATACTAATCAAGAGCAAAAATATTATAGAGTATTCAACTGAGGCTGCCCTGTTACAATCCTTCCATTTATATCTCAAAATATGACCCTTCTACAGAAGCTAATAGTCTGGGGCTGAAAAGTCTGTGATAATTAAATGAAGCCTGTATGTTCAGGGGCAGTATATCTCTGAATTCTAGATGCAACAGGCAAACAAAACTGCAACCCTTTTGCTCTGCTTATAAGGACCAGAGGCTGCCACTGTAAAGAGAAACAACTGATAAGTGGCTTGCCAAAGACCAGAAACTCAATACAAAACAGAAGTGGGCTCTATGTTCAAAATGTCCAGTCCTTCAAATCATTCTAACTCTTGTCATCCCAAAATATTTCCCTCTCAGGTCTCTACTGCAAACCATAATAATTTGTCTCCCAGATCCTTCCAAATTAATTCTTCTTCTTAAAAAATTATTATAATCCAACTTCCAATATTTATTCCTAAAGTTAATTTTGAATTCTGAAAATGTGATTCTTAACTTATCCCATTGGTTATCCCTTGGTTAACCCATGGTTTTCACCTTTTTTCAAAAAAGGCTATTTTAGCACAGTATGAGAACATGTAACTATCTACAGTCCTAAAGGCCATAATGGTAGTAATCACATCAGTGCAACAGCCAAAGTATCAGTGTGATACGTTAATATCCCCTTGCTGTTTTCCACACACACAAGCGAGATGGAAATAGTTATGAGTCTTTTAAACCATCCAAATAACTTCGTCAGTTTAACTAATAACTATCAAGCAAATATACAGATATGGCTATAAAATTTTGTAGGATTTAACAAAAGTGTGGTGTGGAATTGGGTGGTTCAGAAATAAACTCTCCCATTTAGCCCTCCTTTACTCACTAGAGAGTGCTGTTTGTGGGTCATAGCAATGCTGAACATGGTGGGTACCGTTTTCACCGGTGCCATGAGCTTTCTTTTTCCCAGAAGCCCATATTCTTTTTGTCAGATTCAATCGTGTTGGCTGATGGGCAGAACTGAAGGAGCCAAACAGAATCTTCACTCCAGTCTGCCTCCTTGCTATATAAGGCAGGCCACTAAGAGGTTCACCTCCATGTTTTATGGTCATGCAGCTTTGTTTATGTATTATGTATCTGAATCTTTAATTTTCTGCACAAATTTAGAGCATTTTTAGAGCCTGGATTTGGGAGGAGCCAAGGTCTGTGCATCCTTCAGACTTTGGAAGGGGGTTTCCTTGTGGGACCTTGAAGATATGGGCAACCAAGGGCATGACCTACTCACGGCCTACTCAAGCTCTGCCCCAATCCTGGGTGATAGAGAAATTACACAGTGGCTTCTGCCAATGTAGAATTTCATGTCTGTCATTTTGGATGGGCTTGGTGACTTGGTTTCATTGGTCAGTGTGCATGTTAGCAAGTGCCTGAATCCAGATGCCTGTTAGGGACAAGCCTCGTCAGCTATAACCAATAAAGCTGTGGCCTGTTCTATCCCAACATATGTAGTCCGTGCTATTATTGTACAGTTATGCCTCATTTGGTAAAGAGTGCACAATCCCTAAGCTAGTTCTCTGTCTAAAGTTAAGATCTGGGTCATCTTCGGCATAGTCTGGTAATAGCTGCCCCATTATTTCCTATCCTGAATTACCAGATGGTTATATTGAAGAGAACTTGGTGTTTGAATCATAGAATCATAGAATCATAGAGTTGGAAGAGACCACAAGGGCCATCTAGTCCAACCCCCTGCCATGCAGGACCTCCAAATCAAAGCATCCCTGACAGATGACCATCCAGCCTCTGTTTAAAGGCCTCCAAGGAAAGAGACTCCACTACGCTCCGAGGGAGTGTGTTCCACTGTCGAACAGCCCTTACTGTCAGGAAGTTCCTCCTAATGTTGAGGTGGAATCTCTTTTCCTGCAATTTATATCCATTATTCCGCATCTGTAACAGACTTTTTTGGCTGTCACAACACAAGGATATTGGGCTGATGTAGTTTCTATATAGAAACTATATAGTTTTGATATAGAGTCATGAGAACGAATGGGAAATGCATCGTTGTGTCCCAGATAATTTCCACCCTTAATAGCTCTAATGGTCATCTAAGGATTTGTTAAAATAGCACTGGGAACACAACAGACTTCCATTTGGAATACAGCCAAGCTAAAACAAGCTTAATTTTGATTCAGATGAAATAAATTTATTTAGGCTGAACCCATTCCAATGACTCATGGGGAGCTTGCAAACGAGTTGCTATCCATTCTGTAAACTAGTTTGTAATTATTTACACAAGTAAGGATCTATTCAAATAACCAGAAAAAGATCGAAGCCTCCACTATGCAGATGTTGCGAGTATTTCTGTACTGATTTGTACTGAGTAAAACACACACATTCACAAATATAGAACCTCCCTCTCCCCTCAAGTAAGGCTGACAGTGGGGGATTCCTTCCAGTCTTTTGTAGTTATATTGGGACAGTCATCATAGACAATCGCTTCCTAGGGGGTGTATCTGTACTGCAGAATTAAAGTAGTTTGACACCACTTTCACTTCCATGACTTTGTCCTACAAAACCCAGGGATTTGTAGTTTGGTGAGGCACCAAAGCTCTCTGATAGACCAGGCTGAATAACTCACGAAACTACAAATCCCAGGATTCTGTAGGATAGAGTAATGACAATTAATACCTCATCAGACTGCTTTAGTTCTACACTGTGGATACACCCTAGAAAGATTTATCCTGTTAACTTTTTGACTGTTTGAGAATAATGATCCATATATGGTATCAATGTTCTTTTCTACCAGCTTGTTTGGGCAAGTAACAAATAGAGCATCATTAAACTATTCTGATTACTTACTATATTCTCCCTATTTTCTCTTGTGTTTGTTGCTCTCTGTGTGGTGTACAGCAGTCTGTCCTTGAGTAAAGAGCTTTACTTATAATAGGGAATTTATGCACATAAAATCAACTGTAAAGGTTGACAGGATTCCCCCCCCCCCCACATACACACACACGTTTGTGCATTTAGGCTCTGCTCATGCATGGCATTCCAACCACATAGCTGCCTATACCTAAAACACATTTCTAAAAATGAAATAATTTCACAGTGAAATGTTTACAACATAGTGAAGACATGGAGTAGAAATGGGGATCGGGGAAATGGATCTCACCTCCAGATAAAGACTGGGTTTCCTTGAAGCTTGGCAACTAGAAAATATAAGTGACCAACTAGCTGTTTGGTTCCTCACCAATTTTCACATAGTCCTTGCAAAATTTCTAAAATACACACTCACTCACTCACACACACACGCTTCCTTTCAGCCAAAAAGATACATTACCCCTTCTTTTGTTTTAGTACATTATATTGTCTGTTTAGACTCATCTGGGGAACAGATCTGTTACGAGGGTGAGGAAATTAGTTATGCTGAGAAACGGCAGTATCAAAGGATTCTTGGGATCCCCTCCCCCACATTGCTCAGACCTCCCTCTGCTGTTTAATTAATATGATAAATGTGTTATGCATAACCTTGGTTTGCACAGTGATTTTAGATAGTCATGATTAGATGGCCGTTCACTGTATCAACCTGATTTCATGAAGAAGAACCTTAGTCTTTTGGTTATTTAAACACCGAACCATATGTTTCTCTGGCATCCTGCCTGTAAACTAGTCTCCCCCTTGACTGTTGGTAGTTCACATTTATGACCTGCACATTCCTGGACTGCTTCTTTTCTATTGGTTACCAGTTAAGCATAAGTGATAGTACACTTTCAGACAGGCTTTTCAGTAATCTGAATGTAGTTAACTGGAGTGATCACTCATCTTAAATTCTGGGGGAAAGTCATTTGAACATACAATACCAGACATTGCCATTTGGCTTCCTGGAAGTTGAAACTAGTAGTGTTAGGGGCTGGTGGAAATGTCTCTGTTCAATCAAACAGTAATATTTGATTGCCATATTTTGCTCCCTTTCTGTGCAAGTGTGCTACTGTTGTAAATGTAAACTCAGCCTAAAGCAATTAGATTTGACATCATCAAGCGGAGGACTGGATGGATAATCACTACAGTAACCTAATGTCTGTTCCACAAGTGATGAATAATTCTGGAGATACTACTGTTGTCCTCTTGATTCTAAGAAATGCTTAGCCAACAACAAAGAACAAAAGCCACATTCCATATTGAAGCATTTGATAAAAGTGTTGAACATTACAGAGTTATTTCAGACTGTGTCCCACATATTTCTACTCTCTGAAATTGTTTATAATAAATGTAATGTATTTTTTAACTTCAGTTTTTTGTGAACATAGGGCACATGATGAAAATTTAAAAACAACCCTCAGTGGTTATACAAAAATTACTTTTCATTTTCTTTGTAGTCTTCCTTCCCTCTTTCAGGAAAGGATAAGTTTTTGTGCAAATTTTAACTTTTGTTTAAAAAGTCCTATTATTCTGTGACTGGCCAAATATGAGTCCCCCAAGGTAAAAATATGTTTAAAAAACAATCATGTTCTTCATTCTTACCAAGGTTGAATTATTTTTTTAAGCCTTGATTTCTAATCAAGGACATTTGAGATGGTTTTCAGCTCACAGTTTTACTTTTGCAAATCTTAAACATGTAAATATATTATCCAATGTGGAGGGTGGGTGAGGGAAAGGGGACTTGCCGGCTGACAATGCTGCTGTTCATGGACAATGCTAAGTCTCTTTTTCTCATGGAAAGTTTTTTCCCCCCAATGTTTTCTCTCTTATACTTGCTGCAGAATGCAGTGCGACATAATCTTAGTCTTCACAAGTGTTTTGTGCGAGTAGAAAACGTTAAAGGGGCAGTATGGACAGTGGATGAAGTAGAGTTCCAAAAACGAAGGCCACAAAAGATCAGTGGGTACGTCCACCATGTTTGAACTTCTTAGCCTAGCTTGGATCATGCTTACAGTGTTAACATAAAGGCTTTGGATGCTAGTCGGTGTTACAGATCATTGCAGGTAGTTTCACCTGGTTTCCATCAAGGGAAACAACAAAGAACATTTCATCACTACCGTTTGTATGCCCACCGGTCCCCTTTGCCCTTGCTTGCTTGGTGTTTGTTTTGCATCACATGCTAGTAGCTTTTAGGTGGCAATGCATATTAACCCTCACAATCCATTTGCTTATGCTTATTGCATTTTATTTTCTTTTTCCTTTTCCCTGTATTTGATGTCTGTTCTATTCCCCAATCCCGTGTCCCTTTGTTTCCACTTCATCTCGTTTGCTGCTGATCTTATCCCAGGGTGCTATTCGCACCAACCTATCCCTGCATAAGTGCTTTATCAGAGTAGAGGATGAGTTTGGGTCCTTTTGGACTGTTGATGATGAAGAGTTTAAACGTGGCCGTCATATTCAACGAGGCCGTCCTCGAAAATTCTGCCCCGATGAAAACTTTGGCAAGCTTGTTACACAGTAAGATCTTTTACTTGCTTTGTGTGTGTGTATGCGCACCCTAATTTTCCCCATTTTTATTTTGTTTTGTTTTCTGTTACTTTTGCTTTGCATGATATATCCATCTCATGTAGACTTGCATTTCACAAGATAGTGGCATTGCCTTTGCTGCAGAAAAATACCCCTCTAAATGTCATGGTGGTGTATGCATTGGCTGCTTCTTGCAAACTGCATATGTTAACACTTTCTTATTTGTTAGTTGTGATACTTTTCTTGTAATGCAACCATAGTGAATGTTCTTTATCAAACTATTGTTAGGTGTCTGTATAACCAGTTAGCAAGTTGGTGTTAGGCTGAATCCATGTTGTTAATTTTAGTTCCTCTTGCTCCCCCATTATTGTTTCACTAGTTTATATTGGTCTATGCTATAGACAGCAGTCCTTGAAGTCTATTGCTGTGATATCCTTGAAATGCATTAAAACTTTAAAATTTCCAAAGTCTCAGGATTCTTTGCTGAGACTCCTTAACAATGCAACATAGAAACCATAATTTCAGTAAAGGGGTCTTCTTCACATTCAGACTCTAATAATAATTTCTCTTGTTCCACACTTTGGCTCAAAATATCCACATAGAGTGCTGTCATACTGCAGAATTAACGCAGTTTGACACCACTTTAACTGCCATGGCTCCATCCAGTGGAATCCTGGGATTGGTAGTTAATTATGGTAGCAGAACTCTCTGACTGCGAAGGCTAAATATCTCACAAAACTACAGCTCCCAGAAATGCATAGCATTGAGCCAAGGCAGTTAAAGTGGTGTCAAGCTGCATTGATTCTGCAGTGTAGATGCAGCTCCAACATGGGACAATACCTTTTTTGCAATACCTTTATATTCTTATGAGATAGCTAACCACATGGATCCTGTATAAAGTTGCAATCCTTTCTAGGATTACGCTATTAGGTAAATCTCATTAGACACAATGGAAGTGGCTTCTGGATAAACATGCATAGGATTGTGCTGTATGTCAGATCATTTGATGTCCCATTTATATCATTATGACATAGTAGTCATGACTTAACTTAATTCCCATTTCTCTCAATGGAAATGTAATCCAGTTGAGATTCTACCCATGTTATCTTTTGGAACATCAATGGAATTTTTATAGTGCCCTTAAGGCATTAGATCCTCTCTGATCTTGGAAGCTTAAGTAGGTCCATATCTGGCTAGTACTTATATGGGAGACCACCAATGAATTTCAGGTACTGTAGGCTCTATTTCATATGAAAGAATTGGAAAAACACCTCAGTATTCCTTGTCTAAGAAAATCCTGTCAAAATTATAGGGTCACCATAAGTCAACAGGCAACTTAAAATCACATACACACACAAAGAGGAATTTTTGAAAATGTAAACAGTAATAATAAGTATGATGATGATGGTAATGTTACCAACAGATCTCATTCCCACCTACTGAAGTATAAACCATATTGTTCATAAATTGCAGAGATGTGTAAATGGCAAAAGCCCAGTTGCCCGAAGCTTTTGTTTCCTCAAATTCCCTCTAAAATATTAACCAGAATGACATGGAAAACTAGTCTGCTCAACAGTAATTCCCAAAATTGTCTTTAAAGGGGCACAGAGCACCAGAAAAGAAAGAAATTCGTTGACTAGCTTAAATTTCCTGTGAGCCTAGAATACACAGCTACCCATTGGTTCACTGGACTCGTTGTTTGGAATCCCCCTTTTTTCCAATCATCTTCTGCTGAGGATGGACAATTTTGCTGCCTTATCATTTGATTGACTATTCAATCCCAGTGCAGACATGCCAAAAAGAAAAAAAGAAAAGAAAAAAAATTACCTGTCCTCAGGGGAGATTTTGTATTGTGTCCTGAGCACAAGTCACTACTCTTGGAGAACTTCTTTACAGTCAGAAGGCATGCCTAAAAGATCAGTGTCTTATGCAAGGAACAGAAGGTGTAGAGTGTTCTGAGGATGGATAGTTTTTACACTTACACATTTTAAATATTTAGATATTTGGCTTTTGAACATAAAGCAGTTCAAGAAATGCTGAACCGGAAGCAGCTGAATAACAACATCCAATAAGCAACATTTAACTGAGATGCTGCTTAGACATTCCTGTAGCCTCCCAACTGAGAACAGATGGGGCAGGAGGTAGAGTTTAAATGATCCCATGGCCCTGGCTAGAATTGACTTGCCAGTTTGTTTGGGTTTTTTTCCCTAACATCAGAAAAACAGTGCTGGTTTTGTGGGGAAGACCAAAGTGATCACCCCCTGCCTGTGTGATTGGCTTTTTCAGATATTCTCTCAAATGTACAAGAGATACTTAGAGAACATCAAAAAGTTACCAAAGATTTTTGAGAACAAAATATATTGTAGATTATACCACTTGAAATATATTGGGGAAAATATTATATAAGGTGAGAGCAGTTAGAATGGCTATGCATTTTTTAAGGTGAAGAATTTGGAGTGGATAAAATGTTTATGATATTGCTTTGTGATGTATCTCCTCAAAGTGCAAAACTTGGCTGCCTTTAACCTTTTTTCTCTCTTCTTCTAAATATGTTTTCCTTGTATAGAAACCCTTCCCTTATTAAAAACATGCAGACCAGCCACACCTACTGCTCACCTCTCAATGCTGCTTTACAGGTAAGATTAATGAGTGTGGCATATATGCAACATAAGCGTGTGTGCCTTCTCTACTCGTTTCAAAATATATTAGCCTTGCTCTAATTAGATATTAAATTTTAATTCCGTTAAACTTTTTTCTTAAGTGCATAAAGCATCATGGTCCCTGGAGGCAAACACATATCAGGCTGCTTCAGCATTAGCTAGATGCTTAGCATTTTGAATATTGTGGCAAAAAAATTAAAAGTTCACTTATTAATATTTATCAGCAGTATCATAATTTCCATCCTCTTATTTCAGAATTTCACTTGAGGCAAAAATACCACAAGTGTAATTACTCTAGCACAGCTATTAATGTGCTGAATGATAGGATACTATGTCACATGACCTTCTATTGTTCATGGCTTTAAAGGAGAAGTACATCTTCCCTACGCACGCACGCACACACATATACACATAAGTACACAGAAGCATACACACTTCTTTCCTTTAAGAGGCTTTCACATGCATCTTTCCTCCTGTTAAATAACTACATTTTGCATCATATGAGAAAAGAAGACAAGTGATGTTAGGTTTGGCTGCTGATATAAAGCATTTTAAGGAAAACATTTCTATATTCTACATCATGGTTAGGCAAATGTGTGTGTTTGTGCCTGTGTGTAAATAAAGTTGGAAACATTTTATAAACATGTAAAATTGTAAAATAGAATGGTTCCATATTCAATATTTCTATAAAATATTTCAAATAACTAATCCTTTTCATATATTTGGTGTAAATTTTAATGTAACTAATAAACCTTTCCGTGGTTGGCAGTGTCAAGAGATGTGTGTTCAAAATTCCTCTGGACTGTTTTTCAGTTACTCTGTAGTAGTTTTTACTTTTTGCACACACACAGAAGACCCACACACAGCAATCCACAGTTTACTGTAGTCAACAGAAAAATTGCCACTGACCATAACTCAAATAAACTATAATCCTGCCCCCCTACCACACATGGACACCATGATGAAGAAATACTTTACTTGGCCAATATGGGGAAAATGTAAGGGGGCATAACTTGGTACATTGTAATCAAAATAATTTTTTTATTCTGTGGAATTTGGAAAGGTTTTCTGGACTTTAAATTTTACTTTTAAATCAAGGAGCAGATTGATTAAGAAGGAAGTAACAGCCTACATTACCCTTAATTACTGCAGTTTATGTAGTAACTTCTGAAAAGCAAATGAAAGCATGTGTAAATGAAGCAACTGTAAATACCATTCATTAGGATCTTATTTTCCCTTGAGTCTTGTGAAGTGCAGTTTTTAAAGCCACGCTGCGTCTGTGGAATAGTATTAAGATTACAAGCACATTTTGCATTCATGAAGCTGAAAGGCAAAAATGAAGTGATCCGGCATTCCTTCAGCTTCTGTTAGCTATGTGACTAATTTCAATTAATATGCTTATCATACGGAACAGTTCGTGTTTTAGTTCTAAAACATGTGTTGTTGTCGTCATCCTCGCCCCCCCCTTGTATTATGTGATAACCTAACAGTAATTTCTGTTCACTTGCACTACCATCACTAAAAAAGATACCTGCACACAAGAAGTACTAGTAAGCTTTTCATATCACATTTAGTATACTGAGAGGTGTTTTTTTTAAAAAATGAGACTAATTGTAGAGTCAGTTCAACAGTTCTTGTGATAATTAAAAGTATGCTTTGCCCAGTTTTCAATCCCTTTCTGATAAAAACCGAGAAAAATGAGCCACATGTACAAGGTAGGCTTTATTTGAGACAGGGACCAGTCTTGTGTGATAATGAACCATTATTAATTTTAAGTGCTTATGACCATATGCAGCCCCCTTTCATTGTTAACCTCAGCTGCCTGTCCTGACAGATCTAGAAAAAAAGCAATCCTGATTAAAAATTTGTGGCTTTGAGCCAGATGTCAGTTTTCTTTAACAATTGAAAGTTTAGAAAACATGATTTCTCTACTGGGCAAAAAAAATCAAGAAACCTTGGATGATTTGAAACTACATATAACAATAGAATGCACAATATTTGCCCACTATTGAGACCACTTTTCCTTCTTACTATGGTTTTAGGGTACTCTCTATTAGAGTCATGTCCAATTTTGACATCACAGTTTGAAATGCCACTGCAAGCCTGATTGGTGCACTTGGTTGGTAGAGTTTTACAGTACAGTTGGTCCTTCCTATCGACAATTTTTTATCCACAAATTCAACCATCTACATTCTCTGAAGATGCCAACCACAGATGAAGGCAAAACATCAGGAATAAATTCATAAAGAACATGGACACATAGCCCAAAAAATCCATTAAAAAAGATCAACCATCTACAGTTTTAAAATATTAAAAATATATAAATTCCAAAATGCAAACCCTTATTTTGCCAATTTATAAAAGAGCTATCATTTTACTATACTATTGTATTTAATGGGACTTGAGCATCCATGGATTTTGGTATCCACACAGGGTCTTGGACCCAAACCCCAGCAGCCCACTGTATGTAACAACTGCCCCTGGTAAGCATCATCAACCATTTTGATGCTCTCTGGCATCCAAATCAAACAAAAGAGATCCCTCTCTACTTATTTATTTATTTATTTATTTATTTTATTTTATTTATATACCGCCTTTCCAAAAAAGATCAAAGCGGTTTACAAAAGTGGATAAACAAGGGTTCTCTTTCCTCAGGCAAGCCCTGATGGAGCTGGGCTTGCCTCTTCTCTCCCTCCTAGGCAGAGGATGGCAGTTGGTATGGAGGGAGAGTCCTCTTTCCTCAGGCAAGCCCTGATGGAGCTGGGCTTGCCTCTTCTCTCCCTCCTAGGCAGAGGATGGCAGTTGGTATGGAGGGAGAGTCCTCTTTCCTCAGGCAAGCCCTGGTGGAGCTGGGCTTGCCTCTTCTCTCCCTCCTAGGCAGAGGATGGCAGTTGGTATGGAGGGAGAGTCCTCTTGCCTCAGGCAAGCCCTGATGGAGCTGGGCTTGCCTCTTCTCTCCCTCCTAGGCAGAGGATGGCAGTTGGTATGGAGGGAGAGTCCTCTTTCCTCAGGCAAGCCCTGATGGAGCTGGGCTTGCCTCTTCTCTCCCTCCCTAGGCAGAGGATGGCAGTTGGTATGGAGGGAGAGTCCTCTTTCTTCAGGCAAGCCCTGATGGAGCTGGGCTTGCCTCTTCTCTCCCTCCTAGGCAGATATCCCCACATTTGTCTTATTCCTGCCCTATAGGTGAGATGGTTGTCTTCTGAACTAGTTCCCAAGAAGTACAGTATCTCTTTTTAATATCTTCCTACTGCAACTTTGTCCCCAGCCCCTTTAACAGGCAGCACTTCTACAAGTGATTACTACTCTGATTTTAGACAAGAGTGAAACAACTATCAGGGCTGGTGACATACTCTACATGAGGGAACATAAAGTGAAGCAGTGGGCATGAATGAAGATCTTCCACAGTCTCCTTTGATTAACTCTGTGTTATCAATATTTTGTTTAGACTGCTCATTTGCTGACAAGATTTTAGCTAACACAGTCATAATGTTGAAGTTGTTATACTCTTATGGTTCTCTCTGAGTTCCAAAGTCATATTGCAGATAGTTATATCCCAAGTCTGTAAAACACTACTAGTCATTTGTGTCCAAAGGTAATTCCCTCTATAGGTCTCAGTCCAGTGACTCAGATCCATGCTAAAGAGTAATGTAAGCAGCAATAATGCAGGTTCTCTTTCAATAGTTCTTTTACCAAATCTCCAAACTGCACTTCTAGTTTGACATTTTAACAATGGGTGGAATGTTTGGAGAAAGTTCTGAAAGTAAAACTCAAGAAAAAAAAATTGCCAGTATGCTGGAAGTGTCATGGGATCACAACCTTAGAGGGGTTTTAAACTTCTATTTTTAAAGCATTAGAATTTCTAGATTAACATTACTGATCAACATCTCAGAATGCTGCCATAGGAAGATCCCCTGTTGCTATCTATCTAGCTCCTTCTCTATAGAATTTGTCCATTTGCCCACCTGTGGTTTTAGAAGAGGAAAAAATAGCAGGTGCTTTTCCTGTTCTGTCTCTTCCTAAATAAATTATTTTATTGCAATTACAAGTTATCTCTGTGGTGGGAAGTGCGTGACTCATTATTTCATGAACTGCAGGAAGCACGGGTCTTATACTCTCCACTTCATCAAAATTATTTTTCTGCATCTTGAATAAAAAAAAGATTAATATAATCCTCTTCGTTAGAGTAGTTTTTTTTTTATTGCACTGGATAGAGATAGGGACAATGCTTCAGGGAGGGCAGCTAGATAGAGTATAAAGGCAGGATATGGTTTTTCAACCCCCACCTTCACCCTCAGTGATGGCTGAATCAAATCTCTATCCATAGATTGCATTGCAAAAAGTAAAGGCTCAGATCATCTCTATATTCAGCAAAGTGAAAGCAACAAAGATAGCAAAGCAACCTATTTTTTTCTCTCTGCAGTTTTGCAGCACATATCCACATTGTTGGATATGTATTATATTGCTGCTGTATGGGGCCATTTTGAGAAGGACTATGATTTAAATGTCCACGTCCTTCTCTTCTGTCATTTCTTCCTGTCACTTTGATAGTTTTGTTCCTAAGGCACAGAACAGAGGCTGACAAGAGACACTTGTTTGGGATTTTCCAGAAGACACAGTTTTTGAACTGAAGATGTACAGTGTCTATCAAATTGCTGAGTCCTCTGTTGCGGGAGGACCTCAATTTCCCATCCCTCAACTGCTAAGCAATGTGCATATTGTTGTCCAAGTGTTTCTCTTCTCATTCAAAATGGTACAGAGAATGTGGCAGCCCAAGTACTCCAGACACCAATGGGCCTGTAATATTGCCAAGTCATACAACACCTCCATCAACATCATCAAGTTCAGCCTTATTTTAAATCCTTTAAAAGTGTATTTTTATTACTGTTACACATCTTACACTCATTAGCCTGTAATGAACACAAGACAACCTTCTTTTCATCCTTTTTCTTGAGTTTTTGTGCTCTCATGCCATAGTTAGAACTGCAGCACACAGTTCTGTATTCTTCCTTTCTCTCAGCACACACCACCAAGATCGATAGATAGAAAAGTTCAAGAATTTATATTTATTTATGATAACATGATGAAATACTAGTGTGCCATGTAGATACACACTACTCTTCAGTTATATCTGGGGAGACTGCTCTTGAGGGTAACATATAGGGCTTCTTGAGAAGTCAATAGGTAGTCACTTGCTTTGAGACTTAGGTGCTCGAAGTTGTTAAATGAGAATACAGATTGGCATGAGAATGAATAAAAGGGTCATTTTAAAGACCCAGTTTCTATAAATGTGCTGTATGAAGAGCAAGTGCAAGAAAGTGATTTATCACTGCTTTCCTTTTCAGTAAAGAACATCCACTTAGGCATCATTTTCTATGTGAAAATTATGTGAAAAGTAAATATCTAATTTTAATTTGTGGTGTTTTTTAAAAAAATTTAATATGTACTTCTTTACCACTCAACAGCAACCTTCTAGAAGAGATTTTGAGTTTATATCTGATGAGCAATATAAGAACAAAGTAGCAAAAATGGAAAGGTTCTACAAGTCATATGTGTGCTGTTTGTTTCCTTGGAATTCTTTTGAGAAGTCTAGTGCCCCATCAGGCTGAATAAAGATTTTTGTCAAACAGATGTCACAACAGACAGTATGAATATGGAAGAGTATGTTACCAGAATGTTACCTAAAATATTTTGTTCTGACCCTATAATCCCGTTTTCAAGAAATACAACAGAACAGAATCATCTTCTAGAACAGTTCTTTCTCTTAATTCAAGACCCTTCTTGTACCATCCCACATATTGATAATCATTCTAAGCTAATAACTCTCCACATTTTTGTGCATTATGCCCAGACTGCAGTCACAGGGGATAAGCACAGGAAAAATATATGTCTACATGTGAAGAGATACATAGTATGCCATAAAAGGGGACAGTAATGTATTTCAATGCCAGATCTTCCTGAATGGAGGGAACTTGGCTAAAAAAACTCAACCAAAAGAACACCCCAAAATATATCTTGACTCAAACTTGAGCACAATAGACAATACTTCATTGTTGAAAATGCTGAACGTTCAAAACTTCTAATCCTTAAAAGACAATAAATCAGCTTTTCATAGTAGCTCAAAGACAGAGCACATGCTTTTCATCAGGATCATGGTTAAAGGCAAAATAATCTAATCACCATCACCTCATGATGTTGTTAAAGAAGAGAGATAAATACGCAAACTCAATTAATGATTTAGTGTAACATTTACCTAAGTGATCATATGAACTGTTCTTTGTCTAGATTATGTTTGGTGGTGGAAAGGAAATTGTCTTTACATAGAAGATTTAGCTAGCGTTATGATTTTATCTAACTAAGTTTTCTATCTGGCTATGTAAATGAGAATGCAGTGCAGTATATCTTGGAATTGGCCTGTAGCACATGTATCAGCATGTTTTGCTGTGGATTCTCATGTCTTATTCTTTCACTTGACAGGCTTCAATGGCTGAGAACAGTATACCTCTGTACACTACTGCTTCCATGGGAAACCCTACTCTGGGCAGTTTAGCCAATGCTATGCGGGAAGAACTTAATGGTGCAATGGAGCATGCGAACAGTAATGGGAGTGACAGCAGTCCAGGACGTTCCCCTATGCAAGCAATGTAAGTACAGTGGAATGTTGCTGTTTACAATTCACTCCTGTCTTTCGCTCCCTCCTCAAACCCCTGCAGCTAAGCTAAAAGTCTGAGGCTTCAGAATATGTGTGTTAAATTGGAGGAAAGGAATTACCATTGGTTTACACAGTAACGTAGCAATAATCAACTGAATCCAGTCTGACAAAGCCATCTAACTTTAAATGTGTTTGCTTATTTACCATTCTGTTAACTTCAAGACCACACAGCTGCACAAATAGTATTACTCAAAAGCATTTCTTTCAGAGGAGGTCGTTGCTTTTCAATTTGTTTTTCCTTCCACCCATTCAATCAATATGGAAAGATGTATCAATGACTATTAGCAGATGAAAATATAAACTGTTTGTTCTGCGGGTTTCTGTTTTGAGTACAAGATGCTGGAGTTGAACCATGGAAGAGATCATGATCCCATGATTCCATTTATTTCCTGTGCGGACTTTTAAACTTCTTCATGTTCCAATCCGATACCAATCATACCAATACCACAAATAATAAGTAGCATGTGGTCTCATTGTGTAAAAAAACACCATCACCTGCACTTATTTTCTCTTCAAAAAGAAAGAAAGGCTGCCTTATGTGCAGAAAATGCTGGTTTCTGCACAGTATAGTGAATTTTGCACAGAATAAGTCCCAAACTGCAGCATATATTATGCAGAAAATATTTCTGCACAGAAATGTTGTTTCCTTTCTGCACCAAAAATGCTGTGGAGAAAATATATGTTTGTTTGCTTGCTTATTTATATATTTCATTTATAAGCCATCTTTCTTGCAGAGTGGGACACAAGGCTGCTCGTGGATAAAACCGATTAAAAACTTATGTATTTTACGGTTTTTAAAAAGCTCTTTCTGTGCAAAATCATGTGTGAACTTGTTGCAGAATATGGCTGAAACTGTGATTAGTCTTAGAAAACTTCACAATTTTCAAAAACCTTCTCATGATGGGAAAAAATACAATTGCTCATTGTTTATTTTGAACACAGATTTAGGGAAGAATTACACCCCTGTTTATTGGATTTGCTCTTTACTTCACTTACATGAGGAGGCATGGAGATCTTCTCATATGACTGTATTGGTAAGCTGGCAGTGCAATAAAAGCTATTTTGTTCATTTTTGAGATGGACAATGAGTGACTATAGCAACCTGTACCTTAAACTGTGACAGAAAAATTATTAGTCCTCTTGCCAAAAGATCATAAAGCCAATTAATAAAATGGTTAAAGGAATTAATTTGTAGCCCTTCTACTTCAAAGTAATATGAATAAGGCATTGACAAAAGTAGGTCTAAATCAAAAGGTAGGAAAACATTAACCTAATGCCACCCTAATAATTAGTTGTGAAGGTAATTAGCATTTAATGGTTTTTAAAAAGTTTCCCACCTGCATAATGTGTTGGGCAGGGGGTAGAGGAGAAAGGAAATCTAAGGCTCTTACTACTTTGATATTTCAGCATTTTAAATCAGTGCACATTACGCTTTGAAAAAAAAATCTTTAAAGATGGCAACATTCATTTTTAATTAATAATTAATTTGAACATTGTCTTTTACCATTTACTTCAAAACATTTGAATGTGTTTAGCTTTTAGAGGGATTGTTTGTGCAGTATTAATTAGCATTCCCAAAGCAGAATGACATGACATTCTTCTAGAACTATTTGAATGGATTCTTCTTCAGGCAATTTGGGCACAAATACTTTTGCTTTCTCTTTGACAGCATTAAGGGCTCAGTAATTTCTAATACTAGACTTGGTTGCTAGGATTGGATTTTTTTTTCAGGAGTAAGGCATCTAATTTTGCCATTGTTGTTGTTAACTGCTATCAAGTCAACCTAGACTTATGGCAACCCTATGAATGAGAGACCTCCAAGTCACCCTGTTATCAACTGCTCTTCTCAGGTCTTGCAGATTCATGACCATGACTTCCTTGACTGACTCTGATCATCTGAAATGCAGTCTTCCTCTTTTCTTATTGCCTTCTACCTTCCTAAACATTACTGTCTTCTAGTGGATCATGTCTTCTTATGATACAGCCAAAACAAGACAGTCTCAGTTTACTCATCTTGGCTTCTAAAGAAAGTTCAGGCTTGATTTTCTCTAGGACCCATTAATTTGTTTTTCTAGCAGTCTGTAGCACTCTCCTCCAGCACCACATCACAAGTGATTTGATTTTCTTCCTATTTGCTTTCTTCACTGTCTAGATTTCATAGTCATATGTAGAAGTCATTTAATTAAAACTCTTTGGTGAAAAAATGTTTTGTGTTGTTATTTTTTTAAAATAAAATAAAATTAGAACAGTAGAAAAGGATGAGTTAGGGGAGCAAAATGTGGCAGCCAATGAATAACCTGAAAGAGTTGACAGATTTTGGTATCTGCAGTCAACAACATGTTTCCATTACTAGACTGTATCAGAATAAGAGACACGTGATGTTGGAAAACTGTTTTAAATATTTTTGGAAGCATGTATTCAAGTTCCTGTTTTCTGTAATAAGACTTAGAAAGTTTGCTTTTTTAAATTTAAGACTTTATTTCACTAAAATTCCATCAATACAGATTGTATACAGACTTGAAATGTTGGTACAATGCATAGATGATATACTTATGTTATGTCAAAAAATAAAAATAAAAAAAAAACCTTAGATAAATATCTAGGGATATTTATTTGTGAGTCTACTCTGGAAATAATGAAGTCTAGCTTCAAACCAATAACCTATTTTCTATTAGTTAAAAAAATAGAAAGTTTACTTTTAAAAACAGATGTTTTGAAAGTTGTTGCTGTTGTTGTTGTTAAACTCTTTTAAAACATCTAACACTTTGTAAGCCATTTAGTGATTTTGAAAGATAAGACAGTTGCTGCTTTCAGGCTCCCAGTCTAAAAAGACACAATACAAAATGGAAGAAAAAGAAGAGAAAGGGAAAGTGCTAGAGCAGTAGCTCCTTCTCTGGCCAGTGAATGAGAGACGTTAGTTCAGTTGTAAGACATGCTGTATTGGAATTCTGCAGTTAAAGAACATGGTGCACTTGTGTGCTCACTGCGGATCTCAGGCTTAAATACCTTTTATACATGATCACTTAGAATAACAAAAAGGTTACTCACTACAGGGTTTTGTTTGGATGGACCTGCAAATCACATGTGAATAGGAATGTCAAAAATAGACCTAAACATTTTTACCCTTTGTGAAAAAGGACATCTTGACAAAATTAGATACTTTGCACAGAAAACAGTGAACAGCCAGATTATTTACACTTTTTAATATTTTAGGCAGATATTTAGTTTGCATTAAACCATGGGGTTTTTTGATGCAGAAAACAAATTTCAGATATGGAGTAACTATTCACTTTCAAATCACTTCTCATAATTACCTGTTCAAATGACAAGTTGAAAACACCACCTGATATCTTACACCGGGGAGGTGGAACTTTGTATGTTTTCAAGTTGCCTGTCGACTTATGCTGACCCATGAATTTTATAGGGTTTTCTTAGGCAGGAAATATTCAGAGGTGGTTTTGCCAGGTCCTTCCTCTGAAATGTAGCTTACAGCACCTTGTATTAGTGGAATATAACTTTACACTGATGTAATTTCATATCACTTGTGCAGCTTTGCCTTTTTAATGAATTGCAATGTTGTGGAACAAGATGTAATTGTGCTATGTGCATGTGCAACCATGCACAATGTCATTGCATGCAGAACTCTGCTTCTGCAACCTTGAACTGAATGCAGGTGTTCTGCAGTGGACAGAAATATACAACTATTTTTAAAGGAGAGCTTACAAAAGCATAAGACTCCAACAGGATTCCAGCCATTCTGTTTGTGAGGGCTTTCAAAAATTAAAAATCAGCTTGGTCATATGCAGTTCCCAAGGCTGGTCTTTGAAGGATTCTGTATGGATTCAAAATGTTAGCAATTTTGTTTTTGTCTCCAAAATGGTAGTAGTGTCCCTGAATCATCTAGGGAGCATAAGTGATGGTGTTCCTGAACTATTTTAATGCATGGAGGCTTTTTTCAGAACTGGAAGTGGCTTCTAATCACTTCTGTCTCTTGAGCCTGGGATTTTAAAAGCAGTGGAATACCCCCCTCCCTCATGCCACTTAGAAAGCACACATGTTCACCAAGGTCCAGTTCCCACCCCAATCTGCTATGTTCTTATTCCTCTATACAGCAGTCGCGTCTACTCTAATTTTCATTTAATCCTGCCGTTTTCACCAGAAAATTCCACAAATGACTTGATGTTCTTGATATACAAACTAGATGAAGTCATTACACAAATGATGTAAGCTAAATAAAGCTAAAGCAATGGCCCACAAACTTTTTTGGCTATTGCCCCCTTTTCTTTTGGGCGGCAACCCTATCACCCCTCCCCCCCCCACACACACACACCACATATTTTTTGATATTAGGTCTACTGCTCTCCATGTAGTCATGTTGGCCACATGACCATGGAATCATCTCTGACAATACTAGCTACCTCGGCTTAGTAACAAAGATGAGCACTACCCATACAATCGGACACAGGATCAAGGGAAAACCTTTTCTTTTTCTACAGGAAATTCAAAACAACCAATTTTGGTTGATGCTACCTTTGCACCCAGTCATCTTGGCAGCAGCAACCAAGCAGCTGGCTGAGCACTGACTGAGAAGCTTCTTGCTTGTGCCAGCCTTGCAGCTAAGGCTGACACTGGCAAGAGTCTTTTTGTTCACCATTTGACTGGCTGCTCAGTCGTTGCTCCCTTTGCGCCCTGTCATCCTGGGAACAACAACTGAGCAGCTGTCTGAGCAGCAACGGAGAAGCCTCTCACCCATGCCAGCTTTACAGCAAAGGCTAATGGGGACAAGAGGCCTCTTGGTTGCTGCTCAGGCAACTGCTCAGTTGCTGATCCCAGAATGATGCTTAGTTGCATGATCCGAGTGTAAGGGAGAAGCTTCTTTCCAGAGAAGAGGGGCTGTCAATCCTTCATCGGGGCAGGAAAGGTGTGTGTCTAGGGGTTTTAAAGAGACATCATGCTCTGGACTGGAAACTGATGTGGATTGGGAAAGGGAGAGATTTTAACTGCAGGAACTACTCCAAGACAAAGGATCCATTCTAAAACTCGAGCACAGATACTCCTTCCCAGAGACATGTCTTCCCCACACAGCTTCAAGTGTCCATTCTCCCACAAAAAATTGTTTCTTTTGTTACCTCTTCTTTCAGCCTGTCCGATGAAAGAAAGCAGGAGCAGTAGTGCAGCTCCAGCCTGCTAGCCAGGTCCCAGCAAAGCTTTAGAAGGGTCCTAAATTTGAAAGCTCCTTTTTGCCACCACTTCACTCCCGCCACCATGTGCTCTAACTCTTTGCTCCAGTCTGTCCCAAAATGGTGCCACTTTGAGCCACAGAAGTGATGACCTGTGCCCAAGCTTGTATAAGTTTCTCAATTGCTATTTCTAGTGAAAGGCGCCAATAAAGTAGTGAATTAGCATGGGCAAGCAAAGGGCAGGAAATACCACCAGACAGAATGATGAGCAAGGTTGTGTGGGGACTCTGAAAAGAAGTTTAATGTAATTCTCATCCACACCAAAGTCCTAAAGATCACAGGTTCCCCTTGTCTTTCCTGCACTCCAGTACTTTAACTGAAGGGCCTCCTACCACCCTCTTTTCCCCCACTGCCCCCCTACTGCCCCCTTTCTTCCTCACCGCCCCCCTGGGTCCTTCCACCACACCCAGGGGGGTACCACTCATTTTGAGAATCACTGGGCTAAAGGAAGCAATGAGTGATATTGCAAAACAGCCTTCAGAGAATGAGTTTGGGATCACAGCACTGGCTGTCTATCCCTCATGTATTATATTCTGTACCTCAGCTTGAAGCAGAACCTGGTATACATTATGCATAATGGACTAAGCATGGTCAGCTCAGTTACATTTTACATTAGATACATAATAAGGTGATGATATTCTCACCTATTCACCTACCAACAATAATTTATAAACTGTTGTAAAAAACAAAAATGCTTCTGGATCCTTTGTCTTGGTTTAAAAACAACAACACATGCAGAGATGTTTTGAACTGATGATAACATTTTCCCAATTCTCTGAAATACCCTTGATATCTCAGTTGTGTTTATATTTGTGAGAGCATTCCTTTCCTTTAAAAATTCAGTAAATCACTAATAGAAATTCTTTACCTTTACATGAAAACAGTATTTCCATGATGCACTGGAAACATCATCATCATCATCATCATCATCATCATCATCATTTAAATCCCTCCCCTCTACAAAATGCAATTGGGGCAGCTTACAAAGATTTAAAAAGCCACCCCCTCCCAAAAAAAGCCCCATACAATCCAAATCCCTCAATACCCCCCTTAAAATACTATTAAACAGTGCAAGAGTTAAAACATATTTTTTAAAAAACATGGCAGGATTCTATTCATATGTGATAGGAGAGTTGGCTAGTGCATTGAAATGCAAGCAATCAGTGCAGACTGTTACATCATAGACAGTTCTCTAGGCTTTTACATTATAATTGAGTACCTTTTACAACAGTATTTTTCATTTGCTTAACTATACTTCTCTTCCATGCAGAAATTGTTTTTAACAGTTTTAATATATTGGAAAAGATCATGCCTTTAAACTTTATCACAAACTTTAGGGAGCATTATTAACATAACAGCTGAACAAGTGTAACACTCTGGCAAAAATGCCATTTCTTCATTGCATTTTAACACCCTGAAATGCACCCTACCTCCCTCTTTTCCTTCTTCTCTTCCACTCTTTTGAAACATTAGAAGGTAGTCACATAATTACAGCTTGGGGACATAACACTTTCATCCTGACATGCTCCAAAGGTAGTCACAAAGCAAATGGTTCCATGCTGTGTGCACCACTAAAACACAGTGGCATTAAACAACAGTCAGCTTTATTAAAAACTCTTCTCTTCCCAGAGTGGACATACAAAAGAATTACTCAGATGTGAAAAGAAGGGAAAGTTTCACTCAGGGAGGTTATTTATAGTTAACCCCTTCAGACGCAAGAGGCATTGTAAGCTAACAGGAATGTAGGGACAGTTTCATAGTAAAGAAGGAAAAGCAAAGTTGTTTTTTTTTTTTTAAGTTCTAGTGTTCACTTTTGGTGACTGCTTCAGTTTTAACAGGATTTGCAAAGTATTTTTAATAGAGGAGTTCCAGTCAATGTGTAAAATTGTAAGAGGTGATTTAAAAACAGAGAGCATTTCTGATAAGTTTGTTCTGAGTCTCAGAAGGATGTGGTTAATCACTAAAAATACATACTCAATTAGAGTGATTTAAAAAACAAAACTTCATAAATTAGCAAAATGCTCTGCCTGCTTCAATTGGTGAAAATAAAAAAGTCCTTTATTTTTGCTTTTCATGTGCGCAACTTATTTTTGCTTTCATCAACTGATGAAGACAGAAACTGAAATGTTTTCTTAATGTATTAACTTCTGTTTGCTAATCACCCATATATGTTTGTATATTTGACTGTGTGTATATATATTTTAGAGAGAGAGAGAGATGTGCTGTATTTCCCCAGTAAAAAAGGAGTTGGTCAAAACAGCTGATTTATTTGTGTTTAATTTATATTCCATCTTTCTGTAAAAAAAAAAAAAAGGACCCAAAATATCAAAATTAATGTATATAAAAATATAATATACAAATTATAAAAAGATAAAACACATTATAAAAAATATTCTTTAAAATCCACAGTTATTAGAACACGTTTATAAGGGGACCTGGAAGGATTAAAACTCAAGAGAATCAAACCACCACTCAATGAAATTAAACAACACAGGCAAATTATTAAAAGGAAAAAGTCTTCACGTCAGCAGACTACAAAATGAAAGATATGAAAGAAGCTTCC
This sequence comes from Urosaurus nigricauda, assembly GCA_034509955.1. Lineage (NCBI taxonomy): Eukaryota > Metazoa > Chordata > Lepidosauria > Squamata > Phrynosomatidae > Urosaurus > Urosaurus nigricauda. The sequence goes on from JAOEGL010000002.1 coordinate 293,237,291, forward strand.
TTCAATTCTGAGCAGTTTGGGACTGCCAGAAAGCCTTGAATAATCCAATGCCTGATTATTTTTACATGCCTAAATAGGGCCCTCAAAGAGAATTATCATGTTTTCAAGGTTATGTTAGGGAAGGAATGATTTTTGACAGTTTACTCAAGTAATGCACAACCCCATTTTCCTTCCCTGCCATCTGTTGTAATGAAAGGAACTGGGGAATCACATAACAGTTGGAAAGGGGAAGAATGCCAGGACCCCATCAAAAAAGTGGGCAGTGTCTGCAACCCTCCAAGTTAATTTTCCCCAAAGGAAGGAACCAGAAAAACCATTGGGAACATATTCAAATATAAAGATAAACTAACTTTTTGAGAGTGGAGGAGAATTAGGGAGACTAGAGAGTAAAACCTCTTAGATCAGTGGTTCTCAAACAATGGGGCAGCAGGTCTGTGAGAGCTGCTGTAGAGTATTTGTGGAAATGAATTGTCTTCATTGGCTCTACTCTGAAATACTGTATATACTCATGTATAAGTCTAGAAATTTAGGTCAAAAAATTGACCCAAAAAACCTGAGTCGACTTATCCATGGGTCAATGTAAGTACTGCATCTTAACTCTTATTTAAAAGAAGGAAATGAATGAAAAGTAAGAGTATAATCTGTTCTGGAAGCACTTACTCCCTTTACTGTCTCATCCATCCAGTCTTAAGAATAAGCACAAAGAGTTATGTCTGATGGACTTTTGGAAGTTATTTGATATTGTTTTTGCTTTGCTTCATCCTTTATTCATCCTTCCTGATTCCCCTAAATTTTACCCTCAACTTATCCATGGGTCATAGCAAAACCCATAATTTTGGCCCCAAAACTTGCCCTCGACTTATACATGAGGTCGACTTATAGTCGAGTATATACAGTACTTATATGGGATTTAACACTGCAGGCCTGTTTTGTTTCTGTCCCTAAAAATGTATAACCTAATTATTACATTTTCTTTTTTAAAAAAATGTAGAAAAAAATTATGCCTAACAGCTTGAACTGTAAAAGTAGCAAAAAGCTTGCTGTAAAAGTTTTGTCTGAACCCTGAACATTATCATTCATTGATATCACACTTGCTCCTTATTGGTGGACAAGCAGGATGTCTTCTTCCAAAGAAATACTTTGTTCCAGTTTACTCATATAGAGTGTCTCGGATGTTACTTTTAGTGCAAAGGTATTTCATTCCCTCCACCTTCTCTAGTAACTTTTTGTAAATGCAAGATAAACAGATTAGACACATAAAAGCAATGAAAAATCTTCCGGCACCCATGTAAATTGTAGCACACGGTGGAGTTTTCAGAACAGATTAGGAGGAGACTGATCTTGCCAAGAAAACCCCTTGGGGTCGCCATAAATTAGAAATGTCCTGAAGGCACACAACAGCAACAACAACAGTTATTTGCAATATATATTTTACCCAGTAATTTTTAGTGTGCCAATACACAAACCAGCCATGAATGTTTGGCCCTAGATAGCTGTTTTGTATCCCATATTGGGAGAAAGATGGGATATAAATCAAATAAGTGATTTATAATTAATAAATGTGTCAGTGCCTGCATTCACAACTTGCCCTGATAGACAAGAAACTTAGTGAATTAACCACAGAATGTATATTTTCAAGGATATCTTTCAGAACCTCATGCACATATTGACACATGTGATTTAATACCTGTTGTTGGCATTTTGTCATTAATGTTTACATCACAAAATTATCCCTCCAATTCATATACTCATAAGTATAAAAAGGTTCAGCACGAAACCTTGCTGTATGTGAGTAAAAATTATTGACAAAAGAGCAGCTAAACCAGTCTCAGATCTTCCTCAAAGGAAGGATCCTCCAGGATCATAAAAACAGACAATGAATTTTTTAAAAAACCCTTGGAAGTCTAGAAGATTATTAAATCCCTGTAAAACACAATAATTGTCTTTCTTTAACTCATGTGTTTACTGTTTATTTTACTGCAACATGTTAGAAACAACTGTTTATTATGATGTTATTCATGCTTCCAAGGTGTCCTTCTGTTTATTAAGTAAATGTTTCAGCTAAAGGTTTATTTCTCCTGGGTGATCATACAAAGGATAAATTGTAAATTAAAGCCGATACCTTCTTATATTATTCTACATACAGTTCAAGAGCCTAAATTGGAAGAGAGGTAATGTAAAAGGTATTCTCAACTATGTGTTGAAGTGCACTTGCTGCATCTAGAGGCTTTCAAGCCATCACCAGTATTAGCAAACATGAGTTTGGGGATCTGAAATGCCCACATTCAGTCAGCTATACTATCATGTGGCTTGCTTCTCTTTGGTGCACACAATGACCCAATTCCTTCTCACAGTGCAAAGTGTTGGTTACATATCAGGCAGCTGGAGTTCATTAATATGGTAGCAGGCAGAAGTTTATTTTTGACTTCCGTATGTGGTTTTTCTCTTGGTCCACAAAAGAGCTCAGGTGAAGACTATATCATTCCCATCCACACAGAGTGTATAGCTGTTTTAACCCAGTTGGAAATGAAAAATTATACACTGAATACTTGTCCTTATGATTGTTTCTTTCTAGATTTTGCTGACTATAGCGTTCAATGTGGTATGCTTAAATTTCAGTTTGAAAACTCTGTCTCGAACTCATTATTACTTTATTTCAAGGGATCAATTATTTACAAAGATTTTCCTTGGTGGGTTAGTGTTTACAGGATACTGCCAATAAAAATCAGACTTCCTTTCTTAAAGTCTCTTAACAAAATACTACTTTCATGCAGGGGTATTTTACATATCAAAAGCTACCCAAGAACGAGAAAGGGGAAGGTAATTTGTATTTGTAAATGGGTTTGTTGTGAATATGATTTACGGACAACATTTTCAATTGTTATCATGCCTGTTTTGTATAATCAACCCTTGTTCCCCCGTGGGTTATTCACATGCTATTCTATAATGAGAAATTTGGCAGATCTCATCTCTTTGGTGCATCCTTAGTGCCCACCACGAGCTGAGGATCATGTTCTGCCTTGTTTACAGCTGACAGTGTTATTATTCTCATTAGGACTCTGCTTTCTTATCATATTGTTGTGTTGAGCGAGCCTTTTCCTCTCCATTTGTGTTTCCTGGCAGGGCTTTTCTTCCCTTATTGACAGTTTGTAAAAATATGCATTAATTTGGAGTTTAAAGCATGTATCATGGTGTCTCTTTGCTGTGTTTGCTTGAAGTTGATTAATGATAGAACCTCACTTGGGGTCGTCCTCTGGAGACTTGCCTCACAGGTTCTGCATGTTAACTAGAAAAGCAGAACACACAGTAACCGATGATTAGCCCAGCCTCCAGAAGCTCAGTGGGCTGATAAACCACTGTTTTGCTTTGCAGATGCTTATTTCATTTATTTATCTGAAGATTGTATTAATCAAGCTAATGTGTCACTTGAGAGAATTTTCTAACTCCCATGAAACACAACCATAGGCAAGGCTTTTTCTTCCCTGTTGAAACTCAATGTTCTCAGGCACGTTGGGGATTTTCTCCCATTTTCCTTTTGCAGCCAAGTTAATAACCACAATGTGACTTGTATTTGTGACAAAATGGGGGGAGGGTCAGTACTGTACTCTGCAACAACAATGGAAGGGAGATTTTCAAATGCCTTGGATATTTTTCTCCTTTTTTGTGATTGCATTTGTGCCAGCATCTTTGCCATTTGATTGCGGGGGGAAGGGGGGATGTATTTTTACATCCTCAAGCATCTTTTAAAAAAGAACTCTCCTTCCCCTGATAGATTATATTTTTCCAATAGCTGTTTTCATTCAGTGATGGGATCTTTTATTTATTTATTTATTTATTTATTTATATCAGATAATTTTTGAATTGTTTACATCTCTTTCTTATTCAAGCAGTAACAAAGCAAAAGAATCAAGTTACTTTGGTTCACTCACCAAAACCTTTTTCTTTTGCATCTTTACAGGCACCCTGTGCATGTCAAAGAAGAACCGCTAGATCCAGATGAAAATGAAGGCCCACTATCATTAGTGACAACAGCCAATCACAGTCCAGAGTTTGATCACGACAGAGATTATGAAGATGAAAATGTAAATGAGGACATTGAATGAATATGTCTGTAGTTGTGTTTCTGCAAATGAAGCTCACGGGGATGGAGTTTCCAAAAAAAACCCACCAACAACACCATATACTTCAAAATTAGCTGTGAATTCTCTCCCCGTTGTTGTACAGTCTGGAGGATACACTCAGTCCATGTTGACAGCTATGAAATATGTTAACTCTTAGTGCCATCACAAGTATCCCATTTGGGAGTATTTTTGATTTTTCTACTTTTTGTTGAGAAAAAAAACAAAACAAAGGAATTTGTACTCTTGTGCATTGGATGGACTTGTTTGGTACTTGGGATTCCCTCTCACGGTCAACATCAGTGTTGTAAATTTGTTCAACCAATTCATTTATACACACTTTGGCAGCAGACTTTGGACTGCAATTCTTCCAGTTTGGGACACTGAAGACATCAAGCTGAGCATGTACACATAAATTGCAGATCAAGCCTTTCCCCAGATTTTAAGAGTTCCAGTGGACAACATATTTGCACAGTATCGCATGTTGATTATCACTGCCTTTACTTTCTTCTTCTTTTCTTTTGATTCCTGTTGGGATGGGGAAGTCCTGATGTGTATGTGTGTATGCGTGCACGTGTGGGTGTAGGTGTGTGTGCATACTGAAGAGGGATTAAAAGAATATTCTCCCAATTTTTTTTTAGTGTATAGCTTTGATTCCCTGCTCCCCACTTCTCCTATGCCATTTTAAGTTCTGACCTCAGGCCTCAACTGGCCAAGGCCTTTTGAGGCTTAATGTTTTCTGTACTTTTGTGATGAATGTTAATAGGTGTGTTTATTATACAAAGATGAATGTCCTTTGCATTGTTTGTAGTTCTTTTTCTGCCATTCATTCCAGTTTCCTTCAGATGCCATCATATTTTCTTTAGCTTTGGAAAAACATTCCATTGTGGGCTATATGTCCCCGTCCCCCCACTCCACAGCAAAAGGTTCTCAAATGCTGCTGTAACCTGTGCAAAGTTATCTTCCAACAGAAAAGGAAAAGGCAGTACTGCAAGAGTGAGAATGAAAAGCAAACCAGCATAGAAAGAGTATAGAATGTTGTTCAAAATTCATTCCACAGAGCAGTATATATTGTTGTCATCATGGTTCAGAGGTTTGTTTCTCTGGGGTCTTGTTTCTTTCTTTTTGTAGCAAACATACTTATTTAGAAACAGAACATTTAACAGCATGCACACACACACACACACACACACACACACAAATATGCATGACCCTACAAAGTTTATATTTTTATTTGCTTCTTAGCAAGCATTTTCGGGTCTTTAAATGGTTCTGAAACAACTACCCATCTGTTGTTGTTGTTGTTGTTTTCATATTTTGCAGACAGGAATTATGTTTGGATTTTCCAGGTTCAAAAGTTTGAGGATTGATTGAATAGAAATCATCTATCAGTTTGAACAGATTATAAGTGCAGGATTCCACCTGTTGCATAATCATTAAGGCTCATGTTAATAATTTTAACTGAGCAAACTGTGTTACTACTGTTAAGATCATAACATCATATCCCATCAACCCATATCAAAAACTAACAACCTGAAACCTGTGGGTGAGTTAGCACTGTTGCAAACTGCAATGTTCTTTTCAGCAAATGTGGGCAGATAGCTGCTGTTAAAATGTCGGTACCCCTTTATCACTGGACATCTAAACACTGTCATTCTCCAACCACTTCTCTGTGACCCACTTATTTATGTCGGACTGTAGCTTTTTAATTTCAAAAGCCTTTCTGATCTTAATTTATATTCTACTTTGTACCCTCCCCCCCTAAAATTACCAAAGATATTACACAAAGGTAAATTATGTTCTCTGTTATATGCTTTATCTTATGAAGCCAAATATCCTCTTATTGTTGATCAAAGGAGGTATAAGAATTTAGAAGCAAATGTCATGATATGGGCTACAGCTAACCTGAGAAGTAAAACTGCTCCTTTATTAGAGTATAATTTAGAAGACCAAGTAGATGGCTGAACCAAAGTTGTTGTTTTAATTATGTGTTTCTTTACAGTGACCAAATGTACTTCTGTAAAGAGAGCTTTTTAAAGGGTAAAGCTAGGGAACAGTACTGAGTGACAGGAGCAAATAAGGGCAGCATTTCCTCTTGAGAAAGTATGAGGACAGTCTGTTTTGCAGAAAAACTGGAGTATTCTGCAAAGAGGCAGTTACATAATATATAGAAGAGCTCTCACAACTTAAAACTGAACCATATATTAGTGTCACAAAAATGTTTTTATGCTTCTGTTTGGCCTTATAAATCTGTTCACTTTTGTTAAAAGCTAATAACAGGGCAATTTTCTTTTTTTAAAAAAAAACTGAGTTTATCTGTGCACATGTTCTTAGAATGATTGTGATTGTTGTTCTGTTGAGATTATCCCTTCTATGTATTTTTGGTCAGCATCTTTCAAACAGAAGAACACTCATATCCCCTTATAAATGTTGGTACCATTCAAATCAATGGGAGACTTGCCATTCCCTACACTGGACTCGAGTCGTTTTGGTGTTTCTTTGGTTTTTGTTCTTTTGGTTGACAGTGGTATTAACCTTAAAAGCCCTAAAGGCACAAGATCCCCGCTGATCTTAGAAGCTAAACAGGGTCAGCTCTGGTTAGTACTTAGATGGGAGACTGCCAATAAAGACCAGGTGCTGTAGGCACCTTCTTTCAGAGGAAGTCACTGGCAAAACCACCTTGCTTAAGAAAACCCTATGAAATTCATGGAGTCACCAAAAGTCAACAGGCCACTTGAAGGCACACACGCAAACACACACACACACATAAGTTCACCTTTTTAAAAAATTCCCTGAATTTATTTTTTATATTTTTTTAGAAGGGCAGTCTGTGGTCATCAGAAATATTTTGAAACAAAACTGTATTGAGGCAGCTCCATGATGCACAACAGGTAGCCAGATGGGATCACTTGAAGCTATCTGACCTTGTGCTCCAAAACTGAGTGGTTTTGCTGGTTAGCTTGGTATTCAGAAAGGGGATAAAAACCTGGTAGAATAGTTCATTCTCAGCATGTGTAGCTAGACATGAGTAAAGATAACAGCATGAGAAACTGTTAGTACGCATACCTCAGTTCAAACTGTTAGGGAATGAGTAAATAAAAAAAATTAAAACTACATTTCACACAGTTGCACTTAGTTGTATGTCTTGCATGCATAGTCTAAAGACTGTAGCAAAATAATAAAAAAGGAAATAAAAAAATTAGATTTTCCATACTTTGCAGGTATCGCTGCCCTGCAGAAGAACCAAGAGAAAAATCTCAGGCTTTACATCAAGCAAACTTCGCTATTTTTTACAAATTTCTGATTCTGTGTCCCTTTGGATAATAACAATTGTTCCTATAGGGTGGGGTTTATTATGTTGTACATATATAGCCCAATGTGTCTCTGTGATCCTTTTTGTCTTTCAGCGGGTGGGGGAGGATTGGGTGGTGGGGGAAGAAAAAGGGTAGGGGGGGAGAAGGTCCTTTTTCTAAAAAAAAAAAAAAAACATTCCTTAAAAGGAATAAATGCATACCTGTTTGTCAAAACACCTTTTGCTTTTTGTGCAACTGCTTTATATTACCTATACTTTTAAAAATGCTTTGAAAAAAAATCCTACTGTATGTAATGGAATTGCAGAATATGCTGCACATGTATTTTATTTAGTTATCCTTGCTTTAAGACTATTGGATGACATTTGCTGACCTGTGGGAGAAAATCCCGAACTCTTTGGTTTTTGGCAGATCCCTCCCCTCTTTTGGTTTTTAAAGTGTAACATAGTTGACAAATGATTTTTTCCCCCTATCTGTTATGGATCAAATCAATTTTGTACAGTTTTTCGTTGTTATGCGATTTTCTTTTCTTTCTGTCTTTCTTTTTTGAGTTTGCTTTGTTTTTAAATACTTTCCCCAGCCCTTCTGTTACCCTCTACCACTGCCTGTTTCTGGCTGTCTTAAGGGGGAAAAATAGAAAAAAGTTTTTAAAATGTGTTCTCCTGCTGCAGTAAATACTTTGCATGATGAATTCCAAGGTCACACTTGCTCAAAGTTTATCGGTGAAGTAGTGATTAATTATGGAGAGTGTCAAAATTATTGAACTTTTGTATAAAAAAAATACTTTACAAGGTGCCAAGATGTAAAGACAATTTGTTGCATTTTTTTTCTTTTTCAAAGAAAAGCATACATTTATGAAAGTAATACCATGTATCTGATGAACCTCTGTCAGGAATGAGTCAAAAAGCCTACCATATCTACCCAAACAGCATTCTGTGCAACCAACCCATCAGGCCCTCTTTGCTTCCCTTGCTGTGAGCTCTGGTCACTTTTTGTGTTGCAGGTAGGAGGGAAGAGTCTTCCTTGCCAAGTGGACTCCACAAAGAGCCACTTCCGCTGCATTTGCAGATTGCTAGGTGGTGGTGGTCATCCACGCAAACCCAATGAGAGGTTGCCATGCATCTTCCCTTAGTGGCCTCTCGCATCTAAATTAAGAGAGTTCCTTGGGCAGAAACCTAGAAGACATCCAGTCTACTGGCTCAAATAGATGCCATTCAAATACTTTTAAACCTCCTGGATTTCTCCATTGTAGTAGAAGCAGAAAGAAAAGGGGAGGGAAAGAAGTAAGGCTTGTGTTTAAAAAGGAAATCCTTTAAAAGAATCCAACCATAATAGCCATGGTTGGATAGTTAGGGTGGAAAAGTAACAGGGCAAGGCATGATTCTATGAATAATACAGATCATTACATATTTTATATAATCAAAGTCTTAAGCAAACTGAACTCTTGTAAGCTTTCAGAATGCTGACGAGTTACATTCCTTATAGCATGGAGAATGGGTTTTAAACTTTTGGAAAGCTTTTGGTACCTTTTGGTTAACATAATTCAGATAGAATTTTTAGATGTCACAGAACTAAACTCTCAAATTCTAAGTCGTGAGAGTTATATTTGCAGATTGTTCTACATTTTTTAAATAAAGCAAGCCCAGAGTAGGGAACAAAAGAAGAAGTATCTCCTTCCCATAAGCCTTTATGAAAATGGTACAGTCCAGACTGTTAGCATGGTGCTTCATGTGTATGTGCTGCCAGCAAATGAGATTCTCCATTTGACTTTATTTTTTAGGCATACAAGAAACTCATTCCTTACATCAATGTAATTCCATCATTCCATGTCTGTTGATGCAGACAATAAAATGTTGTGTAGTCAGTACTTATTACTGACATTATAGCATTCTCTAATGCAATAAAAGTGCTGGTTGTTCACACTGGTGATAACATGTTGCCATGGGCTAAGTGTTTTTGCTTTCCCTGTGTGCTGGTGTTGCACTCAAAACACCATCCACTCACCTGGTTGTATAACATGGAAGTACAACCGTTGCCATTAAGCCATTCACAACCTGACTGAAGTCAAAGGGAAGGTTTTGTATGAGCTGTTGTCCTTCCTCTCCAGGAAGTGTGGCTTGGTTTTTTATGGAAAGGAATGAAACAAATGAAGATGCCAGACTTTATCAAGGCATGGCATTATAACTGATCTTAATTAACTGATCCCCATCTGTTGAGAATATACAGGCCAAATCTTTGTCTAGGCAGCAACTATATACACAACAACATAGCAGCATATCCTGTTGAACTTAGTGGGGCTTCCTTCTGAATAGACTTGTATAAAATGCATTGATGATTTCTTATAATTTTCACCCCCAAAACCTGAAAACATGCATGCCTTCAAGGCTCAATCATAAAATATTTAATGATCTTCCAAAGCCACAGTTGTGCATTGAGCTGGAAACTGAAGACAGGAGAATTTGTCTGGCAAATCTCACCCAGGCCACTTCCAGTGTTAGAGCTGCAACATGGCTTCCTCACATGATATTTCGCCTGAGATCCTGTGGGAGGAAAATCTTCTAAACTGATCCAGGTAATGTTGGCGAGTTAGCGGACTCCAATATGGCTTCACAGAAACATTGGAATCCTTGGCCCCATCCGCAGGTGATTGCTCACTTTAGTGTGTCTGTAAACTGCAACTGACTCATAACTGTAGACCCAAATACTAAGTTAAGCTTACTGACTTTGATCCCAAGAGATATTAAAAAGAAAAAGCATCATTCCTGTTGCATACAGTCACTCAATGAAATATCAAGCTCTTTCACAATATGCAACGACATAATCCATAATCTGAGTTGAACACAAAATTAAACATCCTATGTTATGGGGAAACTGAGGGAGCTCATGTTGTTTTAGAGACGTCCCTCTTGCAAAGCAAGCCCTAACAGAGTAGAAATAATTCCCTATTGCATTGCACCAGTTAGGTCTAGCATTCTACACACATAAAGAATATGAAGGTATTACCTAAATTGCTCCAAATTGATTTTGATGGGGAATGAATTAATTAGCTCAAGGGAGTAATGAGTGAGAAGGCTTTTCATTAACTTAAAAAGCGGGGATCTTTTGCTTTTGTATACTGGTTCCGAGAAAATAGAATTCCAGAGTACTGACCACGACTCATTTTATTATTTGAACAACAAGAGGGATGTGAACTCTCACATGAAACACACACATTCATACAAGATTAATGCAGACAGATTAATTGGGATAGAGATTAGAAGGATGGGACCATACATTACCAGTACAGTACAGAGGCCAGGAGTCCAAATCAGAGGAGAATTTGCAGGGAAAATGGACTCAAGATTGCTGCCTGGAAAGTGGCTAGCTGTCTGAGGAGCCTGGAATGAAATCATGTCTGCTGACTTCACCCAAGACGGGGGGAAAAAGAGCAACCAGCTCCTCCTTATACTTTTTCACTTTGAGGGCAGATTCTTAGGGACCTGAGGTGGAAATTTCCATGGGAGGAAAGAATAGAGCCCTAGAACCAACATGGCAATAAAATGCAGCCATCCTAAACAATTGGCATATCCTTTGGCCAGAACCTTTGTTGTAAAGATAGTTGACAAGTGCCAGAACCATCCTGACCTCTGAAATGGGAAGAAGAGGTTTAAATTTCAAAGGACACCTTTCTGCCTTTGTGCCCTTGTGCTCCCTGGCTGAATCACACTAGGGTAGTTTCTCTAGGCCTGTGTGACCAGTATTCCTTTCTGGAGTATGATATCAAAAGTTCAATCAGAGGCAAATGGGCTAGTAACAATGGATACAAAATTTTGATTCAAAAAGTCCAATGGTATGCTGGCAATTCCCCCCTTCCCTGGGCTTTGCAACTCTCCCCAGCTGGTTTTGGAGATGCAGCGGGATGGGATTGCACCTTCCTAGTTGATGCTGCTTTTCCCCATTCACCACTGAACCTTGCCCGTGTAATTTCAAAACAAGTGCAACAGCTGTCACTATCCGTTTCTCATACAACACTCTTCTACAACATCAGGACATATCTTCCATAAGCAAAAAAGGGAGTATTAATTTGCAGAAGAATATGTTTAGCTCAACCAGGCTATCTCCATGCCAACTCAATGTTACCCTATGCAAATAGGATGACTTCCCCCCCTCCCAATTTATCCAAGCTTCTGATTATTTGCTGCTCCTTCTGAGTTCTTCACAGCCCATTCAGATTAATGAGGATGAAGAGTCACGCTGTGAGCTCACAGCAGTTCCATTGATTTCAGTACCAATGGTCCTTGGTATAAAACAGTTGAGACAAAATAACAAGGGTAGGAATGATAGTACCTAGTGCTACACTATTGCAGGTGTTTTTGAAAAAGCCATGTCCAGCACTCAAAGCCATCCTTAGGGAGTCTCTGAGCATCATTTTCTCAACAGCCAAAGAGAGAAAGAGAGGAAGTCTGACCCTCCCACCTGCTCTCTTGAATAACCATACGTTTATTTTCAACATCAAGGAAAATAAAAATGTTTCATAACTAGCATTAGCAAGAACTAAAATTTCAGAGAAAAGCATTTTCATGAATAATTCATTCAGATTTCACATCTGCAAGATTAGTCATCCAAATAAAATGCTAATGTCAAAAACACGCACCGTCTATAATATTCTCATCAAGCAATCTTTGTGCATATAATGATGAATGCTTGAATTAGAAGAAATGATTTTATAAAAATATTCTTTCATAACATTAAATTGATGGGAAGTGTATGTTAATTCACATCAATGGGGTATATTGAACTGTTATTGGTTTTTGATCAGTGGAAGCAACAGTGATTTTATCAGCAGAAATTAATGAGTAATGTGTCCTTATGAGTTTAAAAAAATATTACAACACCTTTTGGATTTCTCAACAATAAAAACAACTAGGCTTATATCCCATAAATAGTTCTCACTAGAGTAGATCAAGTGCATCTATTAATGCCATTACCAGAGGCTTGTAGCATCCCTGGGATGTGTACCCTATGACATCTGAAGGTGTTGAGGCGAGAGTAGCTCATGCTGACGTATTGACTTAAATGTCTTTGAGAAGGTCTAAGAGAGGAACTTCTAATGACAAAGGAGGGGAAAGTCCAAGCTGGATCCTGTTCTTGCTTTCTCCTTCGCCTGTACAGCAGCCATTTCGGTTCTCCACTAATGGACAGTGTTGTAGAAGTTGAGTCAAAGGCTGTTCTCTTATACACACAAAGGTTTTCAGTCAGTGTTACATTGAAAACATCTTGAAATGACTACCTAAACACACCCTGCATTTTTTTAAAAAAAAATTAAAATACATAACACTAATTCAATGGGTCTAATCTATATGAGATAAAACAGCTGAATTTGTGTCGTATGCCTGGAACAGATGGGCAGAAAAAAACCGCTTGGTCCTGCTTTTCACCCAAATCCTGCTTCCCACACAGCCCACTCCAATACAGGCCAAATGCGCATTGCTCAACTGCACAGGACAGTATCAAGCTGGGTATTTTTTTTGTTGCCTCTCCACCATATTTATGCACTGTTGCAAGAACACACTACCTGTGACCCCCCCCCAAAGTACCTCCCACATTTGCCCAGATGCTATCCCATTGGATGTCCATCCGTTTGAACAGCCATGCAGGAGATTATCACATGGAGGAGGCAAGCGTCCTCCTCCCGTCATTAAATCTTCATTAGATCCTGTTAATTGCATGACTGGGGGGAAGATTAATGGAGTTTCCATTAATACCAAATGATGTCTCCATTGCGCTTTACAGATGGGGAAAGAACAGAAGAAGTGCATGGGAGTATGATAATCTTTCCCCCGATCATGCAATTAATAGGATTTAATGACAATTTAATGACAGAAGGGGGAAGCTTGCCTCCCATGTGATAAAGTCCACAGTCACACATGTGATCTGATGCTTCACTGGAACAAAGCATCAGAGCATTGGTGTGCAAACAATACCTTGCAAATCACGATCATGGACATCCCCCACTGCCCCCCCACCCCCTTCCCCCCATGCCGTTGGACTGTCTGGTTTGTGTATGTTGTAATTAAATCTATTGGAGTTGTTGCACTTTCATGTCTTTGCTCTGCCATAGCCCCGCACCCTCATGTCAGGGTGTTTATTTGCAGGTATGAAGATATGCATCTTCCACACTAAGTCAGACTTTCCTGGATTCTTTTTGCTCTGTTGTTTAGCTCTGGAGTGCAGCTTTGGTCCAGTTTCCACCTTCTTTGGAGGTGTGCATCATATAAACACCCCATTCAGTTGGAAACCACTTTATTTTGCCCATGAGTGCCACCCCTGAGTCATTTAAAGACACTGGTATTCTCCATGGTGATTGTTTAGGGAGTGAATATTTAATATATTTCATCCTCACATTTTAACTTTAATTAAACTATTTGTCTTGGGGGTTGGGGGAAGCATAAAGCTATAATCCTCACAGTGCTATCATTATCATCCTACCCCAGGCTTGACTTTCAAACTCAGAGAAAACTAAGAACTTACTTAAGGAAGTAACTGATTAAATTTTGGGGTCAATATCTGGACACTCGTTTTCATCTCTTACATTACATTACATGCAATTCATATATTCATCACATCTGAGGATATGGCAACTAGAATGCTAAACTCTCATAAGGATTTTATCTCTTGGCATATCTTTAATAGGCCTTGTATTAGTTAACCCATATATGAATATCTCCATCTTAAACACTAACAGGCATACATCAATCATTTTCATCAGATTGTTTCATACTTTCCATAGTGTCTGTTAAGGCATTATGCAGACGTTTCATAAAGGCTTTCACATGTACAGAATTCTGTGTCTTCCATCATATCCATAACCATCTATGCATAAAAAAATACAAATTCATCTGTTGAGGCACTGCACATCTCTAAATAGGCATCTGTGAACAAACAGGCCTTTAAAGGTTAATCTCCTTGAGCATAGTTAAATCTTAACTGCACCTGTTACATCCATAAGCATCCTAGCAGGCACACCTCATGGCACATATATCTGTTTGTCTCTCAGCATGTTAGGGCAGATTATCCGTTTACCAGTCTATTAGCTGTCAAAGACAGCAGTTTTCATCAGTGGAAACTCACCCAAAGACAGTTTGATTTGTGGCTCTATCTTGGTTCCTTTTATTCTCTACTTAGCCTTGGCCAAGTTATCAGTTAGCTAATCAACATGAACCAAATAAATCGTTCCCATGTTTATGTTATCCAGTCAAAATAAAGATCTTTAACTGTATCCAACTGTTGTCTACCTAGAAGCCTTTGACTGGCTGCCATCCTGATTGCTTCAGCCAGTGCACTTGTGGGGAGGTTTTTCTTTGTCAAATCTACTAGTGTCCTCTTTTCTTGATTCCAGGTGAGCTCATTCCATCTGCTAAAGGTTATTACAGAAGGGCCAATTACACTTGCTAGCGATTAGGGAGGGTAACCACTCTTCCTTTCTCCCAGGTGCACAACTGCAGCCATATTTTGTCTGACTATCATATTGACACTCTGCCTGAGTTTTCTCACCCTCTCTAACTGCCCCCACTAACTAATTTCTTCTACTTCTTGACTCTGGAAGCAAGACCTTGTGCCATCAAGCTGCATTGCTTTGGAGGGTGGAAAACCAGTGTAAGAATGCTGTTGGGAATCTTCACTCTGCATCTCAGACAAAACAAGATGCAATAAATGCCACTGCAAGCCAGCAACTGAAAGCCCAGAAAAACAAAAGAAATGAAAAAAAATCTTCAAGATGTAACTGACTAGCTACAGATAGGAGTTTCTCTGAGTAGAGATAGATCCTTACCTGGAGTACCATCAGAACTAAGGCATGCTACAGCTTCCAAAACTGACCATGCTTGCTAGAGGATTCTGGAGTTGTAGTTCCAAAAGGCTTCCAAGGTCTAAGGGTTACATCTGAAAGTGTCGTCTCCCCATTTGCCTTCTGACAATGCAAGAACCTAAGGAAGCACTTCCCATTATGAACTCAGTGCTCAGGCAAACCAAACAGTGAAGGGGAGCTTTTCTTCAGTCTCAATTTTTGCTAAGGTTTGGCCAATGATTGTGTAACTTTTGTTGTTATTGTAGTTGTTTGGAAGATGGTTTGCCATGCCATTGTTCAGCCTGCTTTTTAACACCATTGCTTCAAAAGACGTTTACTCTGCAAGCACAAGAGACTATGCAACTGCAGGTCTTGGTGTCAGGCTTGAAAAGATGATGCCTATCCAAATATCTTTGGGACACTCCTCACCCAGCATCATCCACCCAGCAATCCTGCCCCCAGCATTTAGCTGTTTCTCTCTGCACATCTCAGGCAATTTATCCATTATGCAAGATTATCAGAAGGCAGAGTATGTAGTTGTAGGTGTTTTGTAAAAACATTAGGGATCCAGAGCTTATGGATCCTGACATTTGTCTATCTATGCTGGCAGCTCTGGCTGGCAGAGATAGTTGGAAGGGATTGTGGGGGTGATCTAGGCCAATCCGCTACCTATCACAATGCAGATTATAGTTTCAACATGACAGACAGGTGGTCATCTAGCCTCTGTTTATTAGGAATGAAAAAAAAATATCCTCAAATATTCTCATCTTTGTTAACAAATGGTGTAACAACAACTCTTCTTCTTCTTCTTCTTCTTCTTCTTCTTCTTCTTCTTCTTCTTCTTTTAATTACCTTGAGTTGGATCACCATGAAGGTTTTTATTTATAATTGCTAATTTTGCTTTAAAAAAAACAAACAACTTTGCCCCATTGTGTAAAACCAAACAATTTATTGTGCAAAAACCCATAAGGTTTTTTGATCAATCATTGTTTTTTCACAAATATATCCCAAGGTGTGAAAAATCATCAAAAAGTTGCAAAATGTCTCCCAGTAGAGAAAAAAGTGCAACTACTCAAACTCAACTACTCAAGATTTATTATTAATATATCATCATCATCATCATCGTCGTCGTCGTCGTCGTCATCATCATCATCCCATCTGATTGCATATCTCTAATGAAGGACAGCCCACAAGCTGTTGAGATAGTTGAAAATCCTTTACACACCTGGACTTTCCCTCTACAGTTTACCAAAATTTATGTCCCTGCAAATACTGGTTCTAGTCCTTCTTTCTAGAGTCACAGGAAAAAGACTGCTCCATCTACCTTTTGTATCTTCACCTATCTCAAGGCCATTATCATTTCTTCCCTTTATCTGCTCTTTTCTTGAGTTCATATACTCAGCTTTCAGTCTTTCCCCACAAATTTGATTCCAGACACCGAACAATCCTGATCACCCTTCTCTTGAAATAGACCATTTTGTCATATTGTTAAAAAGGTCTTTTGATCCAGACTTTATACATATTTAATAGTGATATACTCAAGAATAACAGAAAATAAACTTTTGTTTTGTTTTGTTTTGTTTTAGGAAAGTATGTGAAGAAGTTATGGTGTGATTCTGTTGAATACAGGGAAACTGGGAACATTAATGTAAGCCGTCCTGATTGCCTGAGTGCAGATAGGGCAGGATATAAATTTATTTATTTATTTATTTATTATTACTACCACCATAAAGAACAGGATTGACTGAACTTCAGTAGGAATTTTAGCCATGTCCTTGGGAATAAAACTTCATTGACAAAAAAAGATGCATAACCAGCATGTTGATCTTTTGGATAATTTAAATTATGCAGAAGGAGCCATATGAAATCACAAATGATTGCTTCTGAAGACTCAACACACAATTTTGAACTAATGAAGCACCAACTTAAGATCTCCAGGTCGTCATACCGTATTGTAGAATGCCACCTTCTTTATCAATGACTTCAAAAATGTTGTGAGCCATATAAATTTCATAATTTATGAAATGATGAATAATTTGTTTCTCCTCTCTTTTTTAAATTCAATAAGTTGCCACAGTTGGCCTCTTCTTTTGCAGATGTAACATTGTTGTAACTTAGCCAGTTGTTTGGAATAAAATGACAGTACTGCATACCACAAAAATATACCAATTTCAAAAACACTCCCTCGGTATCTGTGGGAAGTCCACACACTGCACATCACAACATGCCTATTATGGCCTGAATCCTATTTGTTAGTCTCAACTGGAGTAGACCCACTGATCCAATTGTTAAAAGGTAAGACAATACCTACTAAAATCCCAATGATTCAATACTTCTACTCTAGTTGAAGATTAATGAAAGAATACAGGTCAATGCCTCCTCATGAGTCCTACAAAGTCTGTGCCAACCAAATAGTGAGATGCTGTTAGTTTCCACCATCACAGAACCCTGTGAAATGAATAGGATTGAAGATAGGAAGAGACCACCTTAAGGACTACTTAATGGACAGTTGTGACAGTGAATAAAGCTTACTTTACTATCACAAATGCCAACTATGGCGTTCTCAGGAGTGATTACAGGCTTATTTCAAAAACACCCAGAAAATCAACTCTGTGACCCAACAGAAACGCACTGTGAACAGTTTGCATTACATTTAGTAAATAAAATTATCTCCTCTGACTGAGCCTCCATTGTAACACAGTCAGAAATGAATAGTGGTATCTGACCAACTGAATCCTATGTTTATTATTCACACTGAGACACAGCAGTGAGGGATGGCCAAGCAAAAAGAATGAATTCTGGTTGCCTAGATTCTCAAGCAGCTATAGGGTTTCATACAAAGCACATGGAGTGTTACAGCTCAGAGGCTAGATCCAAGATGGATCAAATCAAAGGTAACAAAACTTTATTTCTAGCGAACAAAGAGAAGGTTCATGGTGGCTTCTTGTCTCTTTACCTCCAGCTTTGGTTTTTTGGCTCTTACCACCAATGGAATATGCCCCCTGAGAACTTGTTTGAAACTGAATGCAGACCTGGAACTGAAAGATGTTTCCTACCTTTCTTCTAAAGCTGACAGATTTAAATGGATTAGCTTTTGATTCCTTCAAACAAATGCTGGAGAAAAAAATCATTTTGACATGTAGAAAATAATACAACACACTGATGCCCCTTATGTTGAGTGCTTGCTCTTGCCTAATGAGGTAACACCAGTGTATCTGTACACCCACGCAAAACAATAATATACAGTTTCAGAATAATGAAAAGGGAGGTCACTTACACTGTTTCAGTAATTCATGCAAGAAATCTAAGAAGATGGGAAATAGACTTGTTTCAGGTCATCTAGAGAGTTTCTAGTAAGTAATATTTGATCCATAGATTTTTAAGCTCACATTCCACAACTGCTCTCAAAATGCATCTAAACATCTTTCATCCTTCCACCCCACCCCTATGACTTATCGTATATACCTGGATGTAGGTCTTTAGCCATACACCTTTGTATGAAGAACCATCTAGTGCCTCTAGTCTTTACAAATAACACACTGATCCTGTTTATTTGGATAAATATCCCCTGGCCATCCGTATGTAATCACACAAGTCTGAAAACCATTGTGTCTTCAAGTTCTAATGTTAATTTGAAGGTAAATGTCCTTTCAAAGATTAATTCCACTCAAAGCAATAACCATTATTTACCAGAGTTTGATGGTTTTATCACTCATCATTTTAGAAAATTTCCATTGAAAATGCTAAAATGGTTCGTCATAAGGCACATAACTGCTTTAGCTGTAAAAATGACCAACACAAGTGCCTGTACTCAAACATTAAATTATACTGTAATTAATAAAGACAGTTAAACTGTCTACTAGCAACAGCAATTTAGGTAGCCACATTTGATTGGCTATAAATTGTAACTACATTAAAATTCCAGAAATATTAGCAATATGGATTACTTGATGGAAATAGGTGCTGATCACCAACACTCCTATTTTATAACAGAAGCCCAGGTCATGCTGGCCACAAAACTGTGGGCGAAGATCAGGCCTAAGCACTTTTAATCTTGTGAAACAAGCAATTACAAATAGTTGCATCGATTTGTTAAAAAGCTTTAGGTGACATAAATTGTTTCCTGTTTAGCTCTTGGCTCTGATATATAAATGTCACTAAGTCTAATATTAATTAGGGTCATGGAACAACAAGGGTCAAGGCTATGTCAATCCTTTTGTGTGTGTATATGTGTGTGTGTTTCAAAAGGCAAGGAAGCTAAGTGATTACATCTCTTATTTGTTATGCTGGTTTAAAGTCAGTATTTTCTTAAGGAAAGCCAGAAAAAATAGAATATCAGTGTAAACAGCAGGCGCTGCACTGATTGATTGATTGATTGATTGATTGATGGCTTAAAACCAATATATGAATGAAAATGTTTATTCCACTACAGGCTGGAATTCATTTCAGCAGTTACAAATGCCTAACCAACATAGTTGTGTGGCTACACAGTGACCCACCCCATCCCACCTCCAATCCTCACTGTGATCATCACAAGGAAAGCAGCTGACTGTCCTTCCCACTCCCTCAAATGAGCAATATCTGGGACTACAGGCAGAAAAATGGTCCCGGTGACAATCCTTGCTTGCATTGGAGATTGCTCGCATTTGTGGACAGGTGGAAACATTAATCAGTTGCTTCTTGGTCAACAGGGGAACCAACCTGAATAGATCAGCTGTAGCCTAGTAAATGCAGATTGGATAAACTTTTATGGTCTTTATGTATCCTCTAAGGTAAGGAATATGAAGGGATTGTAAATACAGACCAGTCACAAATGCATAACTCTAAGTTAAACATTCATAACTGACTTAGTAGATGCTGGGCATATACTTTAAAAGCAATACATAGGTTAACCTCAAAATATTTCATTTCATTTTCATTTAGAGTATTTATACTTGGCTCTCACAAAGGCTCTCTGAGCAGCTTATAAATTGTTAATTAGACAGTTCCCTGCCCTCAGGCTTACAATCTAAAAAAGACATGACACAAAAGGAGAACAGAGAACAACAAGAACAAGAACAAGAGCAACAATATATTTATTTCTTACCTGCCTCTCTCCAAGACTCGAGGTTGGGTACAACACAAATTAAAATACAACATATAACTAAACTTATAAAATCATTTAATGCATAGGTTAAAACACATAAACATAAGACACATTAAAATCATCCAGATATAAAATTTAAAATATCTCAATTTTAGATTCATAGTTTAAAATCAACTGGATAGGCCTATAGGAAGAGACTTCTTTATAGATGAGGTTTATAGGAAGAGGTGCTTTAGTACTGCTTTAAATTCAGATAGCATGTTTAGCTGTTGAATCTCTCCTGGCAGGTCATTCCACAGTCTAGGGGTGGCCAATGAAAGTATCCTCAGGGTGGCAGTTGCCAGTCTAGTTCTGGCTGGTTGAACGTAAATGTCTCTCAGAGGACCTAAGTGTAAGGGCTGGATTATATGGGAAGAAGTTGTCCGGGAATGCTGCCAGCACACACACATACAGACACACACACAACTGATAAGAGCGGCTCAGCAAAGAAAAAAAAGGTCAGGCTGTCAGTAGGCAGTTTACCTGTCCTCTAGCTGAACAAGCCAGTCCAAGTTCAGGATTCCAGAGGTCACAACTACCAGTCCAAGGTCAAGGATGCTAAAGGGTTGGTCGATGAGTCCGTTCTGAGGTTGTAGGTTCAAGAGCTCTAGGGAGCAAGGAATCCAGAGATGTCTAGGGAAGCGAGAGCAAGCAGCATTCAATAAATGGAAAGCACAATAATCTCTGACAAGGGAACTCAGCGCCTGCCAGGTGCCTTAAATCACAGATTTGCTCCCTTATTGCAGCTGCTGAGTGACTGATGAGTGTTTATCAGCGAGCCTTCTAGAACACCAAAAGCACACCCTTTCAGATCTTCTCTGGTTGAAGGTAGGAATTCCAATGCCTTGCTGCTCTACGTCTCCCAAGTCTGGGACCTCTTCTGGGGCAAGGCTAGGCTGCTGAGCCCCAGAGTCCCCTGAAGAAGACTCCACACAGCTAGGACCTGGCTGAGTCAACTCTGCAAGGGCTGGGAGAGCAAAGCTGCAACCTGGCAGGGCACAGCTGGGACCTGGTAGGGCAGAGCTGGGGTCTGGCACAGTCCAAGGTTCCTCCTGTACCTGTGAAGCCAAGCCCTCCTCCTCGTCTTCCTTGTCCTCCTCATAGCTGACCATGACAGAAGTGTGATCCCATAGGTAATTTGGACCCAAACCATGTTGGGCTTTAAATATAACAACCAACACTTTGCATTTTGCCCAGAAATAAACTTGTGGAGTGATTTTAATAGTGTGGTATATTCAGCCCTAGATGTACCAGAGGTCAGTCTGTCCTTCATGTTTTGAACTAACGGAAGTTTACGAACTTGGTACTAAGGTAGCCCAATGTAGAGTGCTTTGGAAAAGTCCAGTCTTGAGAATACAAGCATGAGCACTACCACCTTTATGGCTATATGTTTGCAGTGCACCCTGTTGCTGCTTATTTGCATCCTCATTTATACATTAAGCTTCTCCTTCTCACTTAAAACAGTCTAAAGCATATGCCCACCTATATGGAAGGCAGAGCTTTACTCCTGCTATCTTTGCTCAGCCTTGGACAAGGGGCATCCAAAGAGAATTTGTTGTACAAGTATCGATCACAGACACAGGCACACACAGTTTGTTGAAGGGGGCACTTACACAATGAATGATATTGCAGGATTTCTAAATAATAACATTATATGTGTTGTTATTACTATAGTGCCATATTAATTTCATGCTTCTGTTGGAAAAATTACAGTTCCTTCCATATAACATAGAATTCCACAAAGACTTTCTAAGAAAAAAAAAATCCAACAAAAATACTGTTTATAAAAAGGCCTTTTTGCTTCACAAAACACACATCATTTCTGCATGTGGAAATTAACCTCACATTATATTCTGGTATGCTTTTGAAGATTTTCCATGCGCATATATGCATCTCTCCTCCTCCCTACACTAAACAGAGCAGTTATTTACTTAACATAAATCAAATGTATCATATCCACTGTTTTCTTTAGACTGGCAGCAACAATGAAAAATACTGTAAGGTTATAAAAAAATCTGGAGAAAATTTATTAAATATGATTTTCACTGTAATAGAATATTAATGGAACCCAATGCTCATTTCCCATTAAGTTGATCTCTTTTTAATACACACATGCTTTTTATTATTTTGCACTCATGCAAAAATTCCACATTTCGAGAGTTTCCTTCTACTTAAGAATGTCTGTGGCGAGGGTAAAGTAAAGGGAAAAAAGATATTGAAGGGGAGGAAGGTAGGATAAATATCCAATGATATGAGGTAAAATATTGTAAAATAACAACAGCAATTGCGAGTGTTATAACAAATTGCAAACAGCATTCGACATAGGGAGGGAAGCAGGAGACACAGTCCTATTTTAAATGCACATGTGTGTGTCTTTTTTAAAAAATTGCACCGCTTAGATGAAGATGTTTGATTTGAAGCATAAAACAGTCATTAATTACCACTTCAATATTTAAAGCTATTTTGCAGACTAACAGAAGGCGATAAAGGATTGAATTAAAACCGCTAATAAAATGGTAAAATATTTCTCTAAAGTTTACCAGACTGAAGATTCTTTAAGGATAGAGGTTCTCAGAAATAACTTTACCAGACTAAGGGTATGATAGCCCATTGGAAAACTGAGTGAAACTCCCCAATTAGAAATAAGTTTTATAAAACAAAATGGCAATGAAGGGCAACCTATTTTCAGAAGAGGTGCTGCTGGTGATATACTATCTCTTGAATGCTGAACTAAAGCTGCTGGCAACTTAACTGATTTATCATGAGGATTCTTGGGGACTCTCTAGCTCGGCCCTTTTTTAAAAAACAGGCCTGAGATAGGGTTTCTCCTAGATCTATCTAGGGATGGGTTGGTATCCAGAAAGCCAAGCTGTATTAAATCATATACCATCCAACATTTCACAGATGAAAATTGGGACATGTGTGGTCAAAGATGGCAAAAGTTATTAATGAGGATGAACAGAAAAGCTGGGAGAGACTGCAGCAGTTTGTTTTTGCTGGAACCAATTAGAAAGGGCATGATCCTACTCTGTCCTCCCAATTGAGTTCATGGGTGCAAATTACTTTTGCACTTTGAGCTCAGTTTGCAGGAATAGGCATATGCTGAGAACAGAGGGGAAGAGGAGACAGAAACTGGGGCTTTTTAAAAGCAGCTGAAAAGGGTGTGTGTGTGTGTATGTGCAGAGGATTAATCCGGATTGTCCCTAAATACTTGGGACTGTTAGAAGGTATGTAACCACTGGTTGTGACTATTTAAAATATTTTAAGACACCATTTTGCTGACATAATATGCAAACAGGCTTATTGCAGACGATGGGACAAATAAGTCCAGAAACCTGAAAACAGGATTGAGGGAGAAAAAGTCACATGAAAGCAATAAGAAATCAAGACTTGGTCACAAATGGTGTGCTCCTCTAAGCCTCCCATGCCTGGGAGGTAGTTTGTGTTAGTTTACACCTCAAATCTATGGTCACCTTGGAGGCACGGGGCACTCAGAGCGGGACATCTCAGGGATCCCTGTGACATGGTGCTTTGGTTTTTTTGTATGTGTGCCTTCAAGTCGTTTCTGACTTATGGCCACCCTAAAGTGAACTTATCATGGGCTTTTCTTGGCAAGGTTTGTTCAGAGGAGGTTTGTCATTGCCTTCTCCTGAAGCCGAGAGCATGTAACTACCCAATCGGTTTCATGGCCAAGGTGGAAATTGAATCTTGGGGCCTCGACAGACAGGTGGAGAAGCACCACCCTTTTTTACCGCATAGCGTTGCCACAGCAACCAAACACTGCACATGAAAAAGCCTTGAGCAGCTCCTTTTTGCGATGTCATAAGGGCTGTGTCACAGCCCTGACAACGACGCTTCCGCTTAGAGCAGACTGAACACTGCGGTGCAGCTGTGCAGCTGTGACGTCCACTGTGTGGGTGGTCCGTCTCAGCTGCGACATCATTAGGGCTGGGTGCGTTTGGACACCCAACCCTATCGTACCCTAGTATCGTCGCCAGGACGTCGCATCCTGGCAGTCTGTACAGGGCCATGGTCTTCAGTCCAATACATCAGTCATTACACCACATTGATCCACAACACTATTTCAACCCAGAAAGCCCTTCTCCATAATATCAACATAGCGGAAATGGTTCAGAGGACCCTAAATCATAAGTAGGTCTTTGTGACCCCTCCAGATGTTTTTTGAACTATAACATGTAGCATATAGGTGTGATACAGACAGCCCAAAAGGGCTGTCCCTGTGCCATGATTAGGGTTGGGGAGCGCACAGCAATCACAAGCTCCCCAACCCTAGGGCATATGGATGGCGCCATGTTTACAGTGCACCATCCATACGCGCGCGCTGCCATGATGCCATGGCACATGCCATGTTTAGATGACGCAGCACATGCCTGTCATCATGGTGCCGCAGGAGGCCGCCTAGGGCACCCTTTCTGTGGCACGGAAAGGAGCTCCAAAACGGAGCTCCTTTCCCTCTGGTGTGTCATTCCCGTGGCAACCAGATTGCCGTGGGTACAAAGGCAGGGAGAAAGCATCCAGGAGGCCCCTTTTCCAGGCTGGGAGAAAGGGTGTTTTGCCCCTTTTCCGCAGCCTGGAAAAGAGGTGGATTGGGGTCTCTGCGGCAGCCGGTGAGGCTGCCCTGGCGCCAATCTGCTGCTTAAAGGGGTGGCTACAGACCGCCCTTTTGGGGCGATCTGTAAAGCCCCATAGTTTCCTCATGGGCTATGTTGGATAGGGAACTGCAGGCTCAAAAAGAATGAATTTGGTCACCTTTAACCTAAATCCAATGGTCAATCCCAGTTAGAATAACTGAATCAGTTGCAGAAATAAATCAACACTAATGTAAATGTTATTACATCAGTGAGTCTGCTCTGCTTGGGACTCTTTATTATATATTTATTAATTATTTTATTTATTTATACCCCACTTTTCTCCTGACATGGAACCCAAAGCAGTTTAGAATGATTTAAAAATTCAGCTAAAATCTTAGTTTACAAAAGCTAACAAACAATTAAAGCACATACCTAAAACCACTGTGTGAGAACCAGCATGGTGTAGTAGACTGAGCATTGAACTAGGACTCTGGCAACCAGGGTTCAAATCCTGGCTCGGCCATGTAAACCCACTGGGTGACCTTGGGCAAGTCATACTCTCTTGGCCTTATAGGACGGCAATTGTAGACCCCTTATGAAGAAATGTGCCAAGAAAACACCATGACAAGTTTGCCTTAGGGTTGTCATAAGTCGGAAATGACTTAAAGGCACACAACCACAACAAAAACAGTGTAAAACATGTTTAAAAAATAATTTAAAACATAATGTAAAAGCTAAGATATAAAAACACAGATTGCCACACCTTTGCTACATGATTTATAAAATCAAAGATGTCCTAAATAAAAAAGCCTTTGCTTGCCAAAGGGACCAAGCAGACCTGATGTGGAAGGGAATCCCATAGTCTGGAAGCAGCCATGGAGTCTGTGTCCTCACCAAGAATGCCTTTGATGGTGGTAGGACCAAGAGAAAGTCCTCCCCCAATGATCTTAAAAAATCAGAGTGACTTATATAAGGATATATGGTCTTTTAGAAAGTCTGGATCCAAGCCATGTAAGGCTTTAAAACAGTGGTGTTCCGAGGACTGGTGTCACCCCAATGGGGTAACTCATGCTGTCCCAAGCTGCCTGGCGCACAGCCACTCCCCTCTACCCACTAGGCCTCCTTCCATGGTGGAGGTGGGGTGATGCTGCCTCCCAGCATCCCTTTCCAGGCATGCAGGGCTGTTGGGCAATTAAGAAAAGGAGGTCCAGAACTCAGCTGCACGTATTATCACATCTGCTCACAGCTTTGACCATGTTTCTTCTCTTTTGTCCTTCCTTCATTGGCTCCCCTTCCCCTTCCGCATCCAGTACAAGTTTTTGTTGTTGACTTTCAAAGCCCTCCATGGACAAAGCCCCTCCTTATTTATCTGAACTTCTTCCTCCTTACATTCCTATTTGTACCCTCCAGTCAAGATCTCCTGTCCCAGACTAGGACTTCCACTGCCCCTTTCAGGATTCATCCCGTCTCACTTGCTTCTCACTCCTGGAACCTTCTTCCCCCACATGTGTGCCTCATCATTTCTCTAACTAGTTTCAAAATTGAGTTAAAGACTATTTTGTTTAGGGAAGCATTCCCAAGTCTGAGCCCTTCTCTGCCCCAGGATGCCTCATTTTAACTATCCATTAAGTAGTCAAGCTCTCCCTCCCTTGGTCCAGGCCTCAGAGGTAGAGAAGAATTGCTGGGCCTGATACACTTTCCCAACCATTCCCTTCTCCTTTTGCATCATGTCTTTTTAGATTGTAAGCCTGAGGGCAGGGAACCGTCTAATTTAAAAGGTTGTATGTACAGCGGTGTGTAAATTTATAGCACTATATAAATAATAATAATAATAATAATAATAATAATAGGTGACTCTCTTTCCCACCTGGATAGTAGCCCTGCCAGACCTGAAAGGTAGCCCCTTCCCACCAATAGCTGCTGGTGGCTGTGTGCTGCTGCTACCACCCTGCAGCTTTTTTCCTGCCGTGCGGGACCTGGAATGGTCTGTCAGGCAGCAGCAGCACCCTACCTCTACCAGTGACCACAGCCAATGGACAGCAAAGACACCTTGGCTGGTGGTGGCCAGGGAGGACAGGAGCAACCATCCCACTGGGTTTTGACCCCCCTCTAAGGTGTCACCCAGTGTGGTCCACCGCCAACCACCCCCACCCCCAGTGACGCCCCTGCTTTAAAAGTAATAACCAGCCTTTTGAATCATGTCCGGAAAGGGACTGACGCTTCAAAATTTTACAGATGAAAACCAGGGAACGATGAAGGAGTAAGCATTTCAACCACTCCAGGAAGTGAGATAGTGGCAAGCTGCAAAGTTGCCTAAAAGTGGCTGAATTCAGATTCATGCCAAGGGTCATGCCAAATGCTCATTAGCAGAGTTAAAAAAAGAATCAACCCCAGACATGGAGAGCTAATATACTAAACAGCACTCCACGGCTTATAATGGGATGTCAGTCTGGTTTCTGGCCTAGGGCTATGGGACAGAAACAGCTTTGATTGCCTTGGTGGATGGCCCATGCAGCGAGATGGACAGTGGGATTGCGTCCCGGTTGGTTCTGCTGGACCTCTCAGTGGCTTTCAGAACCATCGCCCATGGTATCCTTCTGAGCCACCTCTCTGGAATGGGACTTGGAGGTACTGTTTTACAATGGCTCCATTTTACAGTGGCTCCATTTTTTTTCTTGGAGGGTGGTTGGGAGATTCCTGCTGGTGTCCCTGAGCATTGGCCTGTGGAGTCCCTCACAGTTCAGTTTTGTCCCCTATACTATTTAACATCTACATGAAACCACTGGCTGGAGTTTTGGAGTAAGATGTCACTAGTATGC
Source organism: Urosaurus nigricauda (assembly GCA_034509955.1). Lineage (NCBI taxonomy): Eukaryota > Metazoa > Chordata > Lepidosauria > Squamata > Phrynosomatidae > Urosaurus > Urosaurus nigricauda. Next base: position 293,265,081 of record JAOEGL010000002.1, read on the forward strand.
TGGTGATACCCAGCTTTATCACTCCTTTCCATCTAATTTGCTTTGCAAAATAACACTGGTCAGGTTAGCCTGGGGTGCAGAGAAGACTGTCGACACTAAGACATCCCAGCAATTGTGATGCTTTATGTACATGGGGTTGGAGATTATGACAATCTTTATAAAGCCAACAATATCATCTACTACTGACACAAATAATTCCATCAAATTATGTCCTGTATGATAGCTGTAAGACAATGAAGTGGTTATAGAAAGCTGACACATGGCTAAATTATAATTCTCAAAAAAACTTTTCCTTGTGCACTGCCATTATAATGCTTGTGGAAATATATTTAGCTTCCATTACCTGTGATGGAATATTCTTAAAGCTTCAATTTTGGTGAACGTTAAGTGGAAGAAAGTTCCAGAGCTAAAAAGAAACCATCAGCAGTATTCCTTCCTGTGTTCTGGTTGCTCACACTTAAAAGAAGGGGTGGTCTCAGTTGATTTTGAAACTGAACCAGGATACAGAGGAGAAAATTGTTGTTGTTTTTAAGTATGCCACTCCCAAGACTTATTTTTTTACAAATTTAAAACACAGAACCTCAATACATACTAGAAAAATCATAAAAGACGTTGCATATCCTAGACCAAAAAAGAAGCTGACCTCCAGGTTCTCATTTTAGCTCTACGGTTCTGTGATGTTCTACTATTGTCCATTACCATTTCTCCAGAAAAGTCATAATCCATGCATACTCATAGGTATTATAATTTGTTCCAGATGGAAATAATTAATGGTGCCTTGATTTAACTAGCTTTTAATAATTACTTTTTAAAATTAAATTTATTGGGTTTTTAAATGTATTTTTATTTTTTTTAAAAAACTTTTCATTAGTTACTTTTCATTTTTTGACAGGCAGGATCAAATAAATAACAGTATAAATGAATACCTCAGTGTACCTACTTCTCAGATCACAGAACTGAGTACATCCATCCCAGATTAAATTCAGTTAGAGCATATCTAGAGGGCACCAGGGTCATAACAGCTAAATTGAACGTTAAGCTGCCGCTTGAGGTGAAGGTCAAAATAGCACCCTTATCAATTCCATGCACAAAAGACAACAAGACTGACCTTTGAATCTTACTTCAGCAGTGGCAATATGTACCAACAAGGCTACATGGCACACATATATCTCCTCTTCATACCTTGCTGCCACTTCCTTCATGCCAACATCTGCTTTCTGCTGCCAGGCAGAATACATGCTGTTATGTTAGATGGTTCACAAGTCTGACTCAGCACAAGAAGGCTTCATAAGAAACAGGAATCATCCAAAGACCACAGAGGGCAACTGTACATTCAGGAAAAGTAACATTTCAGATACAGGGCCCTGCAATTCTGGCTAATAATCATTCAATCTGAGCATGGAAAAAAGGGAGTTGCTCACAAACATCAACAGGTCAACTGGAGTACTGAAGACTTCAGGCTTTGTAGTATCATTGTAGAATGGTAACAGCGAATTCTTTTGAATATTTCGCTAATCAGAAGTAAGAAAAGTGAGGCCTCTGGGCTACATATGGCCCTTGGGACCTCAAAAGGGGTATATGGGACCTTGAAGGTCCACCAGGCTTCCAGACCCATTTTTACACTGATTTTTAGGCAGTTTTCCTTCCGAAAACTGTCCCAAAGCACCATAAATCAGCCACAAATGGGGGTGTTTATTTCTTCCACCAAGCCCACATACCCCCCCCCCCCGCGCTAATAATATTCCTGTCATCTCTAGCTCAGGGCAACTCACTCTTGTCATCCCAATGTGATGTCTGACCCCACCTGTCTAATGAAATCTTCGGAGTGTAAACAGCTCAGAGAATTTAGTGTTGTTGTTGTTGTTGTTGTTTTCTCTTCTGAAGCCTTCATTTCTGGGAGTTAAAGTACTCAAGTTCACATCTGAAGGTGGTATGGTTCCCTGAACACGTTTGCTTTATTTCCAAAAATTACAACAATCCATGTGCCAAGCAAACAGAAACTTGAAGGTACGGCAGCCATTTAATGATCCAAAATCCTTCCCTTTAATCTCCAGGCTGTATATCAAATATCTTAGAGCAGCCTTCCTGACCTCCAGATATGTTGAACTATAACTCCTACCAACTCTAGACAGCTGTGCTAACTGGGAATAGTGGAAGTTGTAAGCCAGCACATCTGGAGAAAAACCAGGTCAAACAAGGCTGATTAAACGCTTCAAGAGAAGGTGGAAGAAGGAAGATGACCACACTTCTCTGAGTAAGCTTCTGATGGCATTAAAATGAAAATATCACATTAATGAAGCCTCTTTCATATTTTTTGAAATAGATACCACTCAGTGTAAATTAAGAAACTCGGAAGAAACATGGGGATAAGAAGTTCAGTTCAGTCTTTTCAGATCATTTTTCTTCACTCACATTTAAGGTAAAAGCAGGTACAATTTTAATATATTTGATTATTGGGGGTGGAATCCATCTGATCAAATGAAGAGCAATGAGACATATTTTAAGTCTGCTTTGAAAAATTGCAAGGACAGAGTTTCTGAATGGCGATCCTCAGTCGACTCAAACCAGCCCCACCTCACTTATTACTCCTTGATTCTGACGCTTACATTTTTAGAATGGGATTCTGACTCACTCAACACAAAACAAAAACACATGATTAAAAACAGGGGATAGACTGCTTACTGCAAAGTTCATTCCCCCTCCTTTAATTATGAAAGCTGCAGAATCCATTTCCTTTGGTGTGCAAAAAGGTGTGTAATTAAACCATCAGTATAATACCTTTCTACATGTAAAACCTGCACTTATGAACTTTAACTGCTGAATAAAAACTCCTATTACATGACCATTAAGTATTATGAATAAAGCGAGTCATTGTAGTACTTGATTAATTTTTATGCACTAAGCTTTGTGTTCAGCAGAAATTTGATTTCCATTGGTATCTATATGCCGTAGAGGCTCATGGGGTTTTGTGGATCAGTCTCCCATCCCTTCTCATTTCCACTCAGTATGCAGTGACTTCTCTGATATCCAAACCCTAACATAAGAAACACAATCACAAGTTATGCACACTTCACTTTTCTGCTATATTTGAGCCTTCCTAAATGCCACACCCCAGCCAATATACAGGCAAGGGAAAATCTCTTGCCAACCTAACCATCCTGAGAAAAATTGTAAACCACAAGCAGAGATCTTCTTGCAGAATGTGTTATCAACCATCTATTTCAATGAGTCCCAAACTTTGGCCCTTCAGATGTTTTGGACTTCAGGTCCCAGAGTCCATGAATGGCAGCTGAGCTGGCTGGGACTTTAGGAGCTGAATTCCCACACACCTGAAGGACCACAGTTTGGGAACCACAGCTCTGTTTGATCTGTTATACCACATGGCATCTAACAGATAATGCTGAGAGAATTTAAGGTGGCTTTATTTTCCACCATTGGTCCCTATCTGTTTTACATGTCTTATTTTACCCCCCACCTCAATATCTGTGATAGTTGTAGTAATAAGCAACCAAACTAATTTGTTCAAGACTTTTCATTTCCAGTGGATAGAGCAGCCTTCCTCAACCTTTTTACTTCTCAATAAATCCCTGCATATTTTTTATATCTACAGTTCAAAAAATAAAGGGTTTTTTTCCATTTATGATGTCTCATGAAACCAGCAGCAACCTCTCAAGGACCCCAGTGGTTCCAGGGGATTGTGTCTGAGAAACTTTGGGATGGCGAAGTGAACATCTTAATTCATTTGGCTGTTCAGCACACAACTAATAGCATGGGTCACAGTTTGTAATAGTGATTGCAAAGCAATTCACAGATTTAGGCACTGGACCAATGGAGATGATCTTCACAGAGAATCAGGATTCTGCAGAAATATCAAGCACTACAAGTATAAATTAGCATTTACGTAAATTTGCAACCAAATATGGAAGTCATCTGTTACTGGAAAGAAGATGTACACACCAGTATATATTATGTACATAGGTGGTTGTTGTGTTGTTCTTGTTACTGCTACTATTTCTGCTGTTGGTATTGCTGTTTGATTTATATCCCATGTTTCCTCAGAAGAACTCAGGCAGTAAACAGCCTATATAAAAGTGCACACCTAAAACCATGTGTTCCATATATCTAAAATTACAATATCGAATGAAATTCAATAACATCAAATAAAAACAAACAAGCACAGAATTGGAACACTTGCTTGTGCAAATAAATATATTTTTAACTTGTCACCTAAGTAGTAAGCACATGAGGGGGTAACCAAATCTCTGCTGGAAGTTAGGGTTTTTAAAATAGTTTTTTTTTAAAGTTCACCTTTTAAAATCATGATTACAAAGAAAAGAAACAAGAACAGAAAAGAGTAAGAGAGAAAAACAGAAAGAAAATGGGAAGGGAAAGTACATAGAATATAACAAGGGCTAGGTGTATAGATTGATATAAACTAAGCTCTATGAGATCCATGTTCATGTGTAGCTAAAGCAATAAAATCTTCTGACCATTGAATGATAGAAGATTAATATTTATCTTTCCAACAGTCAAGTATATGTGTTTTTGAAATAAGAAAACCACATATATCCAACTGAGTTGATCCTCAGTTTCCACATCAGAAGAATTTGGGCTTAAAAAAAAGTGCAATTAAATTGCCAAAGATTTTCCCTAACACAAAATTAATACAATATATCATATTCGACCAAAAAGGAGTAACCATTGGACATGGCCACATCATATAACTCAAGGAAGCATTGGGGCTTTACAGTCCGCCCAAAAAGGGCAGTCTGTGGACACCCCTTTCAACACCAGATTGGGGCCAGGGCAGGATTTGTTGCCCCAGATCTTTGATCTTGGACCAAATGGGATTAACATTTTTATCGTATCTATGTCCTCCTCTTGACTTCATATCTTGCCCCATTGAATTATACGTGGCTTTTTACAAATATAGGTGCATTTCCTTAAAAGTATTTTATCAAAGAGGATCAATTTGGTATTGAAATCTTTTTTTCATTTTGGTCTCTATGGCTAGCAGGAGGAAGGAAGCAGTTTTTTTTAAAGGACCATCTCCCCCACCTCACCCCCACCTTGCTGTGTCCTACTGATCTGCTTCTAGATAAATGTTTGGTTCAAAAGTCCTGATGAAATTACCAATCAAGCTGTCTCTCAGCTTCCCTCTGTCGTTATGTTTGTTTTAATCAGGTGGCTGGGGGAGCAATTTTTCATTTGCAGCAGGTGGTTGTTTACACATTAGATAAACTCTCATCCTTAGCAATGCTTGGCAGGGGTGTCTGCATTTTGCTTCAACATCTGCTGCTCCTTCTCTTAGCAGCACACAGATCAAGAAACACCCCACCCCCCACCCACCATTTGATAGAAATTATTTCTAGTTAGGATGAGCTGAAACACAAATGTCATGCTTAGCAGTAAACATTTGCATTGGAAAGTTAAGAGATGGCGGTAATTAATTTTATCCTGTTCTGCCGTCCCTCCTCCCCAAGCTTGGGTTGTTATTCTTGAGCATGCCTTTGCAAATGAAGAATGTAAAAGGAGAACAAAGATCTAGCATTTCTCATGCTTTTTCACTTCTTCCCACACCTACTACTATCCAAAAAATAACGTAAGGATATTCTCAGATATCATGACCATCTCATGGATTTGGCATCAGCTACTTTCAATAAAGGTATACTGTTTTGTGGAGTTTGGATATCCTTGTACTTTTCTATATGGCCAACATGGTTACCCCAAATATGTTTTTCATTAAATAGGTTGTCCTTCCAAGATAAAGGGGATATTCTGCTGCACTTTTATCATTGTTGTTGATCAATCTACGAGGGAGCTTCTGCACTGAATGGAAGCTCTGCCCCATCCCAGACTTGGGGCTGTTTCAGTTAAAAGCTTTACCTTTTTTCTGCTGTGGAAATTTAGGATGAATGTTATCTAAATATTCACAGAAAACACATAAATATATCTACATGATGCATCCTTCATCCATGCATGACACATCTTGTGGTACAGATACCAGATTCGCATCTTGAGATAGGCATTGGCAGGGAAACTAGAAAATACACGTGTGGTAATCTATTGTGTTTTCCATTGCTTAGGCACAGGGGCATGTATTCCGGATTCTTTGGCTGACCATGTTGGAGTCTCACAAATTTCAGTCCTGAATAATCACCCTTTAAAAAAAAATGCACAGGGATGGGTAAGACTCAGGTTTGTGGTAATGTGGTGTCCACTTTAAAAAGATAAGACTCTTCATGCTAACTCCCTTTAGCCATTGGTGTTTTATTTCATTTAAAGCTCCCAAGAGTCCATTTGAGTGGGAACTGAACCTTTGTCTGAATAAAGCAGATGGTGCCTTGTGTTGCTGAAGTAATTCTCTGTCCTTTATCTGGCTTTGGAGGGTGATTAGAGCAAATTTGGTTTCCTTCCCCTTCAGCCCCCTTGTTCTTCAGTTAATCTGTTGCTGACTTGGTGTTCCATAGTACTGGAGTCCATAGTCTCACCTTCCACAGAGGACACAAAACTTGGAATTCCAGAATAATCCTGTATTGATCAGCACCATACACATGGCAGCAGTGATTGTTTCATCACACTGCTTCTCCTAGTTTTAATTCAAAATTGTGGGCATTGTTGCCTTCCTAAACAATGGCAATCTTGGAATTATTTGGTTCTAGACTGGTTGGATCATCCCAGACTCTCAATGCCTTCCACATCTGATAATCTTCTGGATGTTGGAGAGCCTGCCATCAAGGGTTGATAAGCCTGTCAAATTCATTTTCCCTTAGCTTCACATTCTTTTAGTATTTAGGGTGTTCTATTCTGCTACATTTGCAATGTTTTTAATGGTCTGCATGAAAATTCATGTGCACGTTAATGCAGATTTTTACAAGTATGCACATTTTTGCATGCCTTTTTGCCAAATCTTTACATTTGTGGATTCAGCAGTGATTGAGGCTCCACTTAGCAATAATGACACAAATTGCATTTGTTGGGATAAAAGACTCTATAGCTTTTCATTGGTTACAGCTGTCAAAGCTTGACTTCAGCATAGTTCTGGATGCAGACACTGGTTGACCCCCCTGCTGACTAATGGGAACCATCTGCTAGGCATAGAAACGGGCCTTTTGGAATGACATATTTTTGAGTCCACATGGATATAAACCACTGTGTGGTTCCCCTGTCACCTGGAAGTGGGGTGAACCATTTGCCCTCAAGCTGGGCATGACGCTAGTACCTCACATCAAGGCTGCATTAGAAGACCCCCAGCTGAGTCTGAAAAACACCCATGACTTCTCTGTCCCCAATTGGATCTGAGCCACATGCTAAAAACCATCTAAAGCAGTGATAGAATTAGTATACAGTTGGACCATCCTATCTGCAGGGGATTCATTCTGGACCTCATCATGGATACAAAAAAATATGGGACCTCAAATCATATTGTCCCAAATGGCAGTGCAACATGCACATGACCGCTAGTATGGCTGTGTGCATGCACTGCCATTTGGGACAACGGGGCTTGCCATCCATGGATGTTGAAATCTGCACATGGCAAGATCATACTGTACTATAAAGATTCACATAAGTTGCAAAAACACGAAAAGGGATACTAAGGGAGTGAGGGTGGGAACTGTTGGGGTGAACTGAGAAGAATGGCCCCAAGCTAGTTTGTAGACTAGATACAAGCTTCACTTCCTTTAGTCCTTCCTTCCATTCAGGAAGACCTGAATGACAGGATTCCTTGTTTTGCCCCAAGCTCAGGAAACCTCACAGACATCTTTTTTGTTTTCACCAGTAGAGAAAATAGCCTTTGCCTTTCTCTATATTATTGTGACCTGCAAGCCATGTTCCATTGTAAGTTTCAGAATGTTGTGTTGCAAAAAGTTGCAGCCCAACAAGGAATGTATGTGCATATTTTCCAGTGCAACTGTAACATAGATTTAATTTTACATTTATGGGGTGTGACCTCTTAAATGGTTGAGGAGAATTACTACATAGTTCAAATGGTGGCCCATGCCCTGTGCAGCAGTTTATAGTATTCAGATTAAAATAAAATAAAATTAACTAAAAGCAAGAGGAGCACCCCACTGAAGTGTGATAGAGTGAGATGTCTTAGAACACAGCTGAGTGGTAATGGAAAGGAATTAGTTTAGAGGCTGTACAGATTGGCATCAAAGGCTGGCATCGGGGTGGAGTGGAGGCATGGTGTCCACATGACAGATGCCCCAACTCCACTCCCATGTTGGTGTCATGCTGCGTGCCCCACCACAGAGCGGGCATCGTCACAGCGCTCCTCTGGCACTGCATCCAGAGGACACAGTGCCAAAGAGGTCTGAAAATCTATGGTGCCAGTGGCTATGGCACCCTTTCCAGGACGCAGAAAGGAGCCACTTTTTGTGGCTCCTTTTTGTGCTGCAGAAAGGCCAGATTGGGGTCATGGCGTGTGGTTGCCATGGCCCCGATCTGGTGAAGACAGAGGCAGTCTGTTCAGCCCCTTAGTTACTGCAAAGAAACATAAAATGGGAAAGCATGAAAGGAAAATTGAACTGTTAATAAGAATAGCTGTACCTTGATTGTCTATGTGTTGTAACTTTCCAAACTGTAGGCCCATAGAAATTTCCTGGAATTCAAAATGGTACTTTTTGGTCCACTCCCACCTGAGCAATTTAGCCTTCTGTTAATTGTTTCCTTTCTCCCTTGACTGCCTCTTTAACTTCTTCTTTTGAGACTTTTTCTGTTTCCTTCATTCTCTTGGCCCCTGGCAATATTTTTACAAGAGGCTCTCCAGCCACACCTATTTCTTTGCTCCCTTTTATCACAGACCTTTAAAAGGCAGGGTGTTTTCACTGAGGACACTTCATATTGAGTCAATGAAAACATTTGTGGGTATGTTGGAGACTAGGAAAATATACTTTTTCCTCATTTTTTTAAAGAAAAATCAAAATAGTGCAACACATACTCATCAAGTTCAAGCTTAATATCAAAATAGTGCAGCACATACTCATTAAGCCCAGCTCAGCATGTAAAATCAGATTGCTTTATTTTAAAAACAAGAATTTCAGTTATACCAAATATTAGAGAAGAAGATGCAAGTTTCTGCATGCTTGGTGAGCTTCTGTATACAGTATGTACAGTGGGTTTTTGGGGGGAGGGAAGGAGGGTTGTTGTCAGAAAAACTGGAAGGTGCATTGAAACCAGAATTTATAAATGTTATAAACAAAAAACAAATTTCTCTAGGCTTAAAAATAACCAGAGTTTTGGGGAGGAACGAGTTAAATTTAACTAGTTTTGAAACCATGTTAGTCTGTTGCAGCAAAAAACAAAAACAAAAACAAAACGAAAGGAGGAAGGAGGCAGACAAAAGGAAAGGCTTGTATATTGGTTATGGCTGATCTTGTGGTTTATGCTGTTTTCAGACCAGTTTTCAAAAATGGTTTTATTCTCCTAACTGGGGAGACTTCTGGGCTAATTTCCCTCAGAAATAATAATAATAATAATAAAAAAACCCAATATCTAGATATGAAGCAGGTACTTTATTTGTTCATTGTTGACTGCCCCTTTCTAGCCCCTTGGTAAGTAATACAAAATTTTAGCCTTGTGTTCAGAGTGGTAATTCCTTTTAAAAATGCATTTTAAGTGAAGCATAAATGGCAAGTTATCCCAGACAAAGGCCACCCCTTTCTTGGATAAGCAGTAAATTCTACCCCATGGGACCTCATACTAGCTAACATCTGAAGTGGCAAAGAGATCTGGAAGGTGCTTTGTAAGAACTGGAGACAAGCAATGGTGGTATTTACATTCCTAATTTGTTCTTGTTAGAATCCTGGAAGGCTTTCTTTGCTTCATTTTGTGTCCTCTTCACCCTATGCTTTATGTAACTAACACTACCCTGTTCCCTCATGATAAGTGTGCATCATTCTGAGTGGGCACTGTTTCACCCTAACAGATGGGCCTGAGCATTTGCATGCCAGGAAACCATTCCATGCATCAAGTTTATTAGAAGACAGCTTGTCACACGAGAATGCCAAAACGGCCCCTTTGCACACAGCAGCCACAGAAAATGAGAAGAGAATCATGTGGCACCCTCCCTCCCACTCCACAATGTCCTCTTCTGGATATACAGTACTTGGTGGGTGTTTGATCAGTCTCACTTTAAAAACCTACAGCCAAGTCCTCATCTGAGTCTCTTATGGAAACCCACAGGTTGGCTGTCCTAGGTGTGCTATTTTCCAAAGGTGTGTCAGTGAAAATGGCCTTGTCTTACTAAATGTTCCCTCCTCAGTGCTGCACTCTATCTCCAGATTAAAAAAAAGTATTAGTTTTAGCCATTAGCCATTGCAACACTGCAAAGTTAATGCACTGACACCAGTGTCCTTGTGCAGTTATCTACCAGGTACTTCCAAAAACTGAGGAAAAGTGAACAATATTAACTACTGGAAGCCAATATTTCCAGCATTCACATGGTAAATTTAAGTGTAGCCAGCTTGCATTTATGAATATCTGTCCATGATTCTGTTAATTTCTCAGCAATTGTATGCAATTGCATTTAAATCCAAATTGAACATCTTCATTGTCCCCACTTGCAATTCTTTGGGCAAATGTTCTTACAGTCATAGGCTTTTATGAATCTGCTGCAGCGGGTGGCATTCGTGTTAGTGGGGTGATGTATCCACTCTGGGTTTTATCCCAAACTTTAAATGGCCTATCTGTTATGCTGGAAACCTTTAATAGGTTCAAAACCTGTACAGCTCCTTTAAAGTAAAACGTTTAGTGGATGCACTGCCCCATTGACATGGAAGCCACCATCCACTACTAGTGTGGATAATACATGCTGCTTACTGACTTAAGGCATACTCTGGTCTGTGATGAAAGTTCTCTTGTAATAATTATAAAAGCTTTCCCCAAATACTGCTGACTTTTTGGTAGAAACACTGTATTGATATTCTCTAATGAACACAAATCTCTTTATAAAATGTTTCCTTTTTATTGACTCTAAAGCAAATGTAGCCCTGTCTTCTCTTTGGTAATACATTTTTATACCTGCTAATGGTTTGATGGGCTTATGTATACTCAGCATTGGCAGGAATGAACATTAGATTGTAAAGAGTAGAAAATATGTTTTATCACTTGAAAATGGAATTCTTTCTTAGAAAGTAAAACCATAGGTGGAACATTGATTTTAAAAGGCCGGGGTTAAAAGGCTTATTAACAACTGTTTTACTCAGCTATTCAGAGCATTCAGCTAAAGAAGAACTCAGAAGCTGTAGAAGGACAAGTATTTAGCTACTAGATGATGCCCAAGGAATCTTATTAACACACACACACACACACACATTTCAAATATGTGCTGGCTTCTTAATGATAGCATGCTGGACATGGTAGTGACCATTTTGTATTTCATAAAGGTAGTAGAAGAAGAGTGATGTGTTAGTTAAAACATTGGAGTAGGAGATGGGAAATCCAGATTAAATTCCTCAGTGTACCATGAAACCTATCAGGCAATCTTGGGGCAGTCTCTCTTTCAGCCTGACCTACCTGATAGGGTTATTCTAAAGATAAAATTGAAGGGAAGAACCGTGTACACTTCCTAGAGCTTATTGGAGGAAAGACAGGATATCAGTACAATGAAAAAAGATGCAAACGCTAGCCACATGTTTAAAGTAATGTCTGTTTGGAGCCTCAGGTCCTCCTGCTGCAGGAAACTATTGGGGGCCCAACCAACTACATAGAAGTTCAGCTTTCCTTTTCACCTACCTATATTGTAGCCACTGAATGTTCACTGCTTGCTGCCAACTCTTTGGTCTCTTTCTTCCTGTTTCACCATTTTTACACTGTCAATAGTACACAAACAAGTTAATCCTGGACTGATCACAACCTATCTTCCATTCTTCTGTTTTATTTGTAGTTGTGCCAGAGTATCAACTTCAAAAAACACAGTTTTTAGTGGATTACAAAGATTTTCATATGGTATCCAAAACATCCCTTTGTTTACCACAGGGGCAGCTCCAGCTGGATCTTCAGTGATACTAAATCCAGGATGAGCTCTTCTTAATATGGCGGCTCATTCAAGGTGTGGGAGATCCATCTGAACTTTCTCTCTCTTTTGCCTTCCTTCCCCTGCTGGGCATTCCAAAGCAAACACCCCATTATAAACTAACTGAATATCAGACAATAACAACAACACAATGCTCCAGACCCCACAGAATGTTGTTATGGTCTTGAAAAGAGGTTTATTTTGTTCATGTGTGATTTGGTTCTATATGCTTGTTGAGTGTTGCTGTTGCTGTCATAGCTCTGACAATAAATTAACCACCTGAATACAAACATGAACACAGTGAGCTCATTTCATACTTCAGGCAGTGGGTTTCCTGCAGTCAGGAAGAACAACAAAGGAGAAGAATATTTTGTTGACTAATAGTTGTAAAAAGGAAAAGGAAAAGAGAATTGAGGGAGAGAAAACATCAAGAAGTGTAAAAAGGAAAGGGAAAAGAAAATTGAGGTAGGGAAGAAAGGAATAATAGGCATAAAATATAGGAACAGCTACTGGGCTGCAGCAATCATGGTGGGTGACACTGAAGTCAGCTCTCAGAGAGGGAACAGTAGTGTCGTCGTAACTGATACTTGTCAGCATTGCATGAAAGGAGGCAAAAGGTGTCCCTCCTTGCAAGACCATTTCACCAAGAAAACCATTCAGGTGAGACAGCTCAAAAACAATAACTAAAGATGGGAAGGCCAGACAGAAAACTTGCCCAATAAAACAAGCATAGTTAGAAGCAACACTACACATGTAATTGGAACATGGAACGTGAGAAGCATGTGACAGGGAAAACTAGACATAGTAAAGAAAGGAATGGAATGCATGAATATAGCAATACTAGGAGTGAGTAAATGGACAGGAGTGGGTCACTTTGGCCTGGTACATACCTCCCTGTTCAGGCTGGTCTGGAGGAGTCTGGTTTGGCTGTGGAGGGACAACGCAGCAGCCAAACTGCACGGTGTCCCTCTGCCCCAAAAAGAACCTGGAAAAAAGGGTTCTTTTTGGGTCATGACGCACTGTGACATATCCGTGATGGAAGCATGGTGCCTGGAGGTCTAGACACTGTGCTGCACTTGCATCATGGATGTGCACGCCATATGGACAGTGCCACGTAAAGATGGCACTGCCCATACATGTTAAATAATAATAATAATGTTTATTTATATCCCACTCCTCTGTCACCACTCGGGTTCTGGACTGTGTGGTTGGGTTCTGGACCGTGTGGTTGGGGCATGGTCTGAAACCCTAGTATCGCCGCCGCCACACCACTTTTGGGCTGTCTGTCTCGCCCATTTGACTCAGACAACTATACAGTAATCTATTCAGGAAATGAAAAAACAGGAAGAAATGGGGTAGCTTTCATACTAAGGAAAGATATAGCTAGAGGATTCAAAGGATACAACTGAAAGTCAGACCACATATTATCAATAAAGCTTCAGGATAAACCTATAAACATCACAATAATCCAGGTATATGCACCAAAGACAGATGCAGATGAAGAAGAAATTGAGGGGTTCTATGATGCACTCCAGGAAGAAATTAACAACATACCATCATAATATTTCAAACTAATCATTGCAGACTTGAATGCTAAAGTTGGCAGCAAAGAAGAATCAAAAACAGGAAGGGAAGATCTGCATTAGGAACAAGAAATAAAGCAGGATCGCATCTGATAGAATTTTGTGAGGCCAATAAACTGTTGGTTGCAAATACCTGCTTCATACAACCAAATAGGGGACTATACATTTGGACATCACCAGATGTTAAACACAAAAACCAGATAGGCTACATCATTGGAAGTAGAAGAAGAAGAAGCTGTATCCTTGTGGCCAAAACCAGACCAGGAGCTGATTGTGGCACAGACCACGAACTGCTCATAACAAAAGTCAGAGTTAAGCTGAAGAAGAAATCCAAAACCATCATTATACCAAAAGATGATCTGAATAACATTTCAGATTAATTCAAGGACAATGTAAGAAACTGATTTGAACTACTGAGTATAATTTACTGGGAACCTGAAGAGCTGTGGACGGAAGTCAAAGACATAATTAAAGATGAATGCATGAAAACACTAACAAAAAGTGGCCAAAAAGAAAGATAAGAAACAATGGATGACAGATGAAAAATTACATTAAAACCCCTTTTTATGCCTGCCATAGGAAAGATAGAGGAGGATATTCTGGGTGGGTAAGGAAGTTCTGGGACTTTACAGACCGCCCAAAAAAGGCGGTCCATAGATACCCCTTTAAGGCTCAGATTGGGGCCAGGGCAGCCTCACTGGAAGCCCCAGAGGCCCCAATCTGCTGTTTTTCCAGGCTGTGGAAAAGGGGCAAAACACCCCTTCTCCATGGCCTGGAAAGGGCTGTCCTTGGGGCTGCATGCCCGAAGGACAGCCCAACCAGCGGAGACAAGGGAAAAAGGGGCCTCCTGGTTGCCACTGGAACAAAGCACTTCTGCAAAAGGAGCTTCTTTCTGTGCGGCAGAAAAGGCGCCCTAGGTGCCCTCAAGTGGTGCAATGTCGTCAGGCACATGCCGGTCCGTCTGGACATGGTGCATGCTGTGACATCATTGACGTGTGCCCGTATGGATGGCACAATTTAAAAATGGTGCCGTCCATACGCACTAGGGCTGGGGAACATGCAGATGCTGCACACTCCCCAACCCTATTTACACCACGGGGTCCTTTTGGGCTGTCTGTACCGGGCCTCTGATTGAGAGTGGAAGATCTGAGAAAATAAAGGCTTAATAGAGAACAAGGAGATTCTGCGGATAAAAAACATCAACTGAAGAAGTGTAGAACAGGATTGCAGCCAACACCCTCAACATAGCTCTTACCCAGCAGCTTCTGGAAGGCTGGAGATTGCCACAATTCAGAACAGAAGGGTGAGGTCTAAAGCTCAGGGCTGTGTAGCAGCAGACAGGCCTCAGCTCCTAAATTCATACACGATTTAGCAGATTACATACAATTTTGTTCTGTTTAGAGATTTCATCTGTTGTACCCTTCAACATTTCACAGAGAAAAGGACACATGTGGCCAAGCAACATCAGAGTGTGGTCAAGACAGCAAATGATATTAATGAGTAAGATTACACAGGATGTGAAAGGCTGCATCAGTTTGCTTTGGCTTGATGCCAAAGCACCTCCTGAGCTGAGTGTAAACTAATTTTGCATTTTGAATTCAGTTTGTTCCAGGGGAGGGAAGCTGAGGACAAAGGGGAAACATAGGAGGAGGAGAGAGAAACCGGGATATTTTAAAAATAGCTTCAAAAGTGGTATGACCAAGGATTAATCAGGACAATTCCTGCCAAAAAGGTACAGTTGGAGCTATTGTATTTGTCTCTATTGCTTTCTTCCCCTTTTCTGACAGCTTTCCCCTCGTTTTGGTAACAAATATAGTCTTGTCAGCAAATATTTTTTACTTACATTAGAATTTTTAATTGCATTTTCAAACTTTCCTAACAATGATTTGGTGGGTTCCAAAAGATTTTTAAAAGACCTGCATCACCTTTTACTTAGCACAACTTTATGTATACTTATCGTATATATTTGTGTACAAGGCTTCTTCCCTGGCTTGGCTTCAGGAGCAGTTCGGAAGCAGAGTCTGGAGCCCCATCAGCCGGAGTGAGCCATGCCCAGGGCTTGATTATTGGAGCCTGACTCCTAGGCCCAGCACCCAGGACTGCCCAGGCGCTGGCTCTGGTTCCCTCCAGCTTATAGGGCTCCAGGCCTCACCTCTGCATTGCCCTCGAAGCCAAGCTGGAGACACATTGGCTGGAGGGAGCCAGAGCTGGGGCAAGGACCAGTTCTTGGGTCTTGGAGCCTAGAGGTTCTGTCGTAGGTGCTAGGCCTGGAGGATGTCCTCTGAGACTCAAGCGCAAGCCTCAGCCCCAGCTCCCTCCGGCTGACAGAGCTCCAGCCTCTGCCCCCAAAGTGAAGCCAGGGCAGAAGCCTTGGAGGGGGAGGGAGGGGGGAGAGGGGAAGGAAGAAAGGAGGTAGGGTGTGGGGGGGACCTCAGTCCAGTTACCCATAATGGTTGTGTGGCTGCATGCACGCACTGCCACTGGGGACAATGCAGGCTTGCCATTCACAGATGCTCAAATCTGCAGATGGCAAGTTCATTGATACTGAGATCCCACTGTATTTCATCCTTGCAAACGAGGATGATGCTTTCTGGAGATATTTTCCTCTGTGGGGGAAAAAATGAATATTTCTACATATTTCTGCCTGGCATTTGCACATGTGTTTTATACGTGAAAATCAGAGGGTTTTGTATAGAAAAATAGGCCAAGATCCTGTATCAGGAGATATAGCTACAATGATGGAGATCTATTATCATTGCTATGTCTCCTGATGTGATTTCCCACAATCTATGTTAGAAGCCAGGCAGTCCCTGTGGCTGTCTGTCGCAAAGTACCTCATTGCTGGGAGAAAGATAAATGCTTCCCACCAAATAATTCCCTAGCATCTTGGAAATCCCTATGTTGCTGGGGTTTGCCTGGCTTCTAAGGCAGGCTTTTCAGGGACTTCTACACAGTATTTCTTGCATGAAAATTGTGTTTCTTGTATGAAAAACACATTTTATGTGCAACCTCCATTCCTTCCAGAACCCCCCCCCCCATTCATGGTTTTGTGCAAAAACAACAACAACAACAACAACAACAACACAAACACACACACACAAAGAACAACAAAACACTAACTTAGTGCTTGCAAAAAATTGGATCTCTAAAATTAGGATGGGAATTTACACAAAAATCTGTTTTCATGTCAAAACAACAACAACAACAAAACACCCCAAAGAAACAAACCACGTACATTTTCCTAGATACTCACTTTTTGTTCAAAGTTGCTGTTTAGGACAAAGGGACAAACGTGTCTCTGGAAACAGTGCTCATGTGCCAAAAAAGCAATGTTGCACAAACCTGCAAACACGACCACAATCTCTGTGAAAAACAAAAACAAAACAAAACCTATGTGTATACCTGTACAGAATAAATCATTTTAGGAATATCGACTATTGAGCAAAAACTGCCAAAAATTCTTACTTTGTGTTATTCTTCCAAATTTGGTTTCTAAGAGGTAATCTCTCCCCCTATCAAGACTTGTTTTGGAGACAAGACATTGAATAATGGTAAACATTTTTCCACTCTTAAAATGAAAAATAGTATTCAGGGTTATGTGTGCGCATATGTGTAAATTTGTGTTTCACATTACATAATTACTTGAAGGAACTGACTATTATGAGATGTGATGGCTGCTGCATACTGCACTAGCTTAGATGGCTTTAAAAATGATTAGACAGATTACGGAAGGATAAATTTGTGGACAGCTAATAACTATGATAGTTCAGTGGAAACTCCTGTGATCAGAAGCAAGATAAAACTAAGTATCTAGAATAATAGAATCACAGAGTTGGAAGAGACCACAAGAGCCATCCAGTCCAACCCTCTGCCATGCAGGAACTCTCAAATCAAAGCATCCCCAACAGATGGCCATCCAGCCTCTGCTTAAAGACCTCCAAAGAGGGAGAGTCCATCACTCTCTGAGAGAGTTTGTTCCACTGTTGAACAGCCCTTACTGTTAGGAAGTTCCTCCTAATGTTGAGCTAGAATCTTTTCTCCTGCAGTTTGCATCCATTGTGGAGTCAAAAGCTTTCATGGCCGGCATCCATAGTTTTTTGTGGAGCTTTCGGGCTATGTGGCCATGTTCTAGAAGAGTTCCTTTCTGACGTTTCGCCAGCACCTGTGGTTGGCATCTTTTAATTTTTTTTTAATTGTAAAGTTTTAATCGTGTTTTTATCATGTGATCCACCTTGGGTCCCTTTTTGGGATAAAGGTGGCATAAAAATAAATAAATAAATAAATAGTCATATAAATGCTGCCTCTGGGGCTTTTCTTCTTTTGAGTTCTTCCTTTTACCTTCAACCTCCACAGCTCACCAGCTCACCACTGATTTCTTTTGGTCAGCTGAAGTTACCAAGAAAGAGGAAAACACCAATTTCCTTCCTTCTCAGTGATCATACTCCTTGATACATCCTTCCTCCTTTTCATTTACCATCAACCCAGGTAAAATTTGGTATTCACAAAGTGATATTTCCTTGGACCATTTCTCATGCTGGTGAATTCCTATAACCAGTCAGATGTATGTTCTATTAGTGAGAGTGAAGTTTCCTAATGAAATCTAATAATGTCATTTAGAGGGAAGTGAGGATAGGTAATTACTTGCCTATAAATAAATAATCCTTAAGATATAGTAAGAAAATTCTTCCCTTATGTTCACATTCATTGCTGTCGCAATGGAACTGACACTTTATTACAAGATAGGCATCCTTCTATGTAGGTTATAGTGAATCTGGGAAACATATATTGATGTCACCTGTCCTCATGGCTTTGAAGGCCAGGTATAATCCACATCTGACTCCACTTTGTTAAAACTGCAGTTGTTTTCTCTTTTTGCTCTCAAGTGACTCTCCCCTGCTATGAGATGAATCCTCAGATATCTGACCAAGATCCAATCTTCTTTCTCTTATCAAATTTAATAGAAATGCTGTAGTTACAAAATTACAAGTGTGCCTCCTGGATAAATGTCAATCTATTTTTAAATGCAAGATCGGTGCTGAAGTTTCTGCTGGAGAAATGTATCGTTCCAAGCCTACATGGGGCCTGTTCATTGCTTATTGCACTCGACTCTAACAGCTTTCATTTTGATGCTCTCAGACCAGCTGTGGGATGTTCAGATATTGCCATGAAAATTTTCGTCCACTTTCTGAAGTCGTGATAGTTGGCGCAGAGCAGCTCAGGGCAAAATAGGGAGCTATCTAATTTGGTACAATTTTATGACATCTGATCTCCAGATTCCTGTTTTTGTTATTTTGATCTGGATGTATAAGAATGAGTTACAAGAGACTCTGCAGAATTCAGCACAACTCATTGTCAAATACCATTCTACAAGATGTGTTGATTTCTGTAGTATGATTTCATTTCCTAGGAAGCTTCTGTATAGCCGTTGGATGAGAGTTAACAGATTGAAGAATCCTAATAAGTAGGGTCTTCTGAGGCCTGGAAGAGGGTAGATTTTCCTGTGATTAATAGAGATATTTTAACATGTCCTGCTCAACTCAGCTACACTCAGAAATAAATAGAGTTATTTCTAATGTGAAGTCGAAGGCTTTCACAGTCAGCATCCATAGTTTTTGTGGGTTTTGGGGGCTACATGGCCATGTTCTAGAAGAGTTTATTCCTGATGTTTCACCAGCATCTGTGGCTGGCCTCTTCAGAGAATACTGGCATGGAAGAGAATGGGTAGAGAGAGTTATTTCTAATCATGTTCATGATAATCACCATCAGTCAGTCAATCAGTCAGTCAGTCAGTCAGTCAGTCAATCAACCCAATATAGAATCCAGTCTGTAGTACTACAAAACAACTCCTTCCCTCTCTTTGCTACAATGCTGGTTTTAAAGATGCCACAAAAACTGTTGGGTGTTGGAGCTATAAGCTAACTTAGAGGAGGAAAATATCCTCTGGTCCCTCATGGTACTCTGATTTAATAGTGTGCTTTCATTTCCTAGGAGGCTTCTGTATAATAAAGTTAACAGATTGAAGTTGAACACCATTTTTGTTAGAGGCAGACAGCAAAGGAATATGACACCCACATAATTCCTTAAAAGGAGATTGTGAATGGACACAAGGTGAATAAGGTGCTAGTATTGGCATGAACTGAGACCACCACATGGGGAATTGCAGGATTGCATTGATTATACCATTTGACTTGCTACACCCATTTGAGAAGAAAATTTCATGCAACCACAAACTCTATGCAGCCTCAATTGGGCCACAAGCAGTCCTGTGTGCTCTTGGGAGGCAGGAGGAAACAATAACTCAAACTTGTTCAAGTTGAAACAATAAAATGATTAATTTATCATGTATCCAGTTCTATTTACCTAACCCAATCCTAAAAACTAAGGGTTCATCTACTCTGTAGAAATCATGCAGTTTGACACCACTTTAACTGCCATGCCTCCATCCTACAGAATCCTGGGATTTTGTTTCCTCTTTGGCAGAGCTGGCCAAAATCTTGTTAACTACAAATCCCAGGTTTTCATAGGATGGAGCTACAGCACTTCAAGTGGTGTCAAACTGCATTATTTCTACACTGTAGCTGCACCGCTAGGCTAATTTTGTTACATAAATGTAAGATGTTAAAAGGAATGAATCTGAGAATATGTAAGACTGTCCAACATAAACTCACATTTGAGGTTAAGGAAAGAAATGTGTGGTATAAAAATCAAATAGAAAAGTAGAAATCTAAAAAGACCATGACAGAAAAGCATCTCTGCTAACAGGACTGGTATCAGCTTCTACATTTTATAAAATAAAAAGAAAAGGGAAAAAAATCCTCCTCTCTTCACATATTCTTCCTTTGAAAAAATAATTTTGTTTTAAGACAGCAAAATCCTCACCTTCATCTTTTTCCGGTTTCCTAATTTTGATTCAGCACCATATCTTTGTTTAAAGGTTTATGTAGATAAACCTCAGTTTTGCCAATCTCTGTTATACATAAGTAGAAGGATCAACTTCTAATTTCTCATGTTAAATCCTGGAGAAGGTAACTATATTATCATTTGCTTATTGAGACCATTCAGATAGTGTAGAATTATGGCAAACACAGAAACATTTAAAACTTCAAGTTAGTCCTCAGAACAAAGTGGGGGAAATAAAACAAACAAAAAAGCATTTAAGATTGTTGTAAATATCCAAGCACATTTCACCAAGTTGATTAAGGATATAGATGGTGACAGACACAATTTGATTTAATGAACTTTATATGAATGAGGGATGAGTCATTTTCTCTTGAAAATGAATCTACAATGTCTTTTTTCTTTCTAAAGTGCTCAGAAAAGATGGCAATTGGAGGCCCAGATAAGATAAGTACCCTGGAGAGGAAGATGAAAATGTCATTGAGAGTTGTATTTTTAGTACTGCAGTATCAATTAAACATCTATAATGTGCCCCATCATTTTAATATATTGTACAAGAACTGCTTCTAGCTATTCTAAGAGCAAGATACAAACCAATCAATTTGGGAGTGATGATTGTTGTTGTCAAAATGCAACCATAGGGAATTTAACTCAGAGCTGACAGAAAAGAGTTCAGAATAAAACCATATCCCAAATGATGGAAGCGCGTGGGTGGGGGATAAAGAGTTTACTTGGGACCTTCTACAGGAGTTGGTTAGATAGTATATTCTCTTTTAAATAGTAGGTGAATTTACTGATCTGCACACTTTCCCACCAATCTCTCAAGAAACCCCCTGAAATCATGGGAATCGGGGGTCTTACCAAGTGGCATTAATCTTAGCCATGGAATCTGGTTAAGGTGTGGCTTGTCTGTATAGTGTCTGAGTAGCCTCAGCTTAAGATGTCCAGAATTGCTACAAGTGCACTAGAGTCCAGAGACAGAAAGAAAATCAACTCGTTTGAGATATGGTGCTGGAGAAGTCGTCTGTGGATACTGTGGATGGCTAAAAAGACAAATAAATGGGTACTGGAACAAATCAAGCCTGAACTCTCCCTAGAAGCCGAAATGACCAAATTGTGATTGTCATACTTTGGGAACGCATGACTCACTAGAAAAGATAATGCTTGGAAAGGCAGAAAGCAATAAGAAGAAAAGAAGACCACATGCCAGATGGATAGACTCAATCAAGGAAGCCATGACTCTGAATGTGAATCTGGACCGGAGCAGAGCTGTTGAGAATGGGATGCCTTGGAAGTGTCTCATTCACAGGGTTGCCATAAGTCAAGGTCAGCTTGAAGGCAACAACAATAGCAGAGTCTGTGCTTTTGTTCCTCATTTCACCCCTCCTTTCTCTGTGATCTGGTGAAATAGCAGCTCCTCTTGATGCACTATTGGCAGCCCACTGAAAATCTGAGATCATTCTAATTGTGGGGGCTGATGGGAAATGAATGGGAAATGAATCCATTCTAGCTTTTAATCTGAACTGGAAAGGAGTTGTCTAAGGTACTGAAACCTCTCCCAAAAATAGATTCAACATCCTGCATAGAGCCTTTAAAATTCAGAGTGATCCCACACCAACAGAGAAGCCACTGCATTATGAGTAGAAAATACAGAGGAAAGCTGTCAGAGAATCCTCTAATGCTACATTTTCTCTTTTGTGAAGATGTGGCATCCTCAGACTCACTTATCCCAACAAAATCTGTGCCAAGTGGGAAGAATCTGTTGCCCCCAATACTGGGAAACATGTATTTCATTTTTTAAAACTGGTGGATAATGATCATGAAAGAGATGCAAATAAACAAAAAGGAAAATAAGCACATTTTTGCCTGCACAAATATGTATTCTTGGCTTTGTATTTGCATGCTTTGTAAAAAAACAAAACAAAACAAGAGAGTTTTGTTTTGTATATTTAATTCTGCCTAAATTCTGCTATTGTGGGGAAAATCTAGAAAGAGTGCCCTGCAGACCACAGAGTGGAAGAGAACACTTGATCTGCTGAAACAATGAGGGACAGGAGTGTGTTTGATTAATGAAGCATGAACTATGAGCTGAGGCTGTTGGGCTTACCATGGCCAAACCCTGGAATTCAGGAAAACTGAGTTTAGTTAGCTTGAAAAAAATATCAAGTAGGATTTTGTAACAGGACAAGGCACCTAAGTTGCATGGGAGTACCTCAAGAAGGATTTACTTTAAAAAAAAATCACAAAGCATTCCAATAGGGAGGAGAATCACTTTTTAAAATAAAATGAGGAGTTATCATGGCTTAGTGGGAAAAGGCAAACTAATTCAGGGCAGGACAAACAGGTTCCGATGATAAATGCTCAATTCCATGTACAAAAATAGGTTGGATTGGCTGTTAAGTATTACTTCAATCTTAGCCATGAGAGTAATTCCTCCCACTGCACCTGAGAGCAACAGGTTAGTTTAGGCAGTGGACAGAGGTTACTTAGTTTTTTAAAATTTTATTCACCATTCAGTATGACAATTTGGCTCAAGTACTCAATATTTAGAAAACAACCAAGCCCAGCCTTCCTTACTGCAATATTCTCAGCAGAGTGGCCAGTGTGATGTTGTGGTTTGAGTGTTGGACTAGGACAATGGGAGGCCAGGGTTTGAATCTTTGCTCAGCCATGGAAATCCACTGGGTGACCTTGGGGAAGATACACAGAACCTCAGTGGAAGGCAAGGGTAAAACCCTTCTAAATAAATTCTGCCAACAAAACCTTGTGATAGGTTTGCCTTAGAGTCACCATAGGTCAGAAATGACTTGAAGGCAGATAACATACATACAGGTCTACAGATCTTCATATTTCACTGTTTGCTTGTCTCCAGTGGTAGCACATGGCTCTGATGTCAGTGGAGTTTATCAGACAGGTGGAATTTCTTTCTATTTTGAATGGAGCCAATTCAAATTCATGTAAATTCACTAGTTTAGCGAATTTATGTGAATTCTAATTGCGTTTGGAATGCATTCAGAATGAATGAATGCATTCAGTTCCTGCATGGCAGAGGGTTGGACTGGATAGCCCTTGTGGTCTCTTCCAACTCTGTGATCCTATGATTCTATGACTTCCCATTGCCCGAAAATGACTTCCATTGCCCGAAATTGCCTGAGATACTCTAATACGCAATAACGTAAAACCTATGATTGCATTCGGAATGACTTCCCTTTTGCCTGAAACTATGTGAGATACACTCATACGCAATAACGTGAAACCCCATGATTGTGTTCGGATTGCCATTGGAGTATACTTCCAATTTCCGTTGTCTGATAAACTCCAGTCAGACAAAGTGTGGGAGAGATCACATTATCTAGCAGGCATTCAAATGAGCGAGCGTCATCACAGCCAGGGTGGCGGTTCAGAAGAATGAGATGGTCAGGGGAGAAGAGCTGAGGAATGGTTGCCTGAAGCAATTGCTTTATTCTGCATAATAGCTGGCCCTGAGCAGAACATAAATTAGCAATGTAGTGTGGCTGTAAAAATTGTTTGGGTAGGTGAGAAAATATGACTTTAGTCAATATGAGTTACTAACCCTCTGACTTTATCTAAGGTCACGTTTTGTGTGTTGCTTTTTAAGAAGGATGTAAACGCTTGGACTGGTTTAGCAGAGAGCAAGATGGTCAGGCTGTGGCTAATAAGCTGTACTTTAGCAGGAACTGGATATGTTTATTCTGAAGAGGAGTAAATGCTGGTGATGACCCAACAGCATTTTTCAAATACTGTCCCATGAGTGTCTATGTGCCTTCAAGTTGCCTGTCAACTTATGGCAACCTCATGACTTTCATAGGGGTTCCTTAGGAAAGAAATAATAAGAAGGCTTTTTGCCAGTTCCTTTCTCTAAAATATAGCTTACAGCACCTGGCATTCATTGGCAGTCTCCCATTCAAGGACTAACCAGGGTTGACCCTGCTTAGCTTCCAAGATTAGACAGGATCTGGTGCCTTTAGTGTATTTATATTGCCACATAGAAGAGGACAATGATTTTCTCTCTGCTGTTTCTTACAGCAGAATTAAAGTTAACAGCCTTCAGTTACATTGGAGTTTACTGATACAGGGCTGAAACAGAAAAACCAAATGGTCTGCCTTCAGACTGCATAGGGGACATGGCATTTAGACAACACATTCCTCAAATGCAGCCTGAAGCCACCCTGACACCATCCCAACCAGGAAGAGCTGGCTTGAAAAGGAGCGGAGCAAAACCGCTCCTTTTCACAAGCCAGTTTAAAACATCAATGTGCAAAAGCAGCAAGTAAAGAGGACACATGGTCTTAAATGTCTCTACACTAATGCACAGAGTATGGGAAATAAGCAGGATGAACTTGAACTCCTAGCACAACAAGGGAAATATGATATAATAGGCATCACTGAAACCTGGTGGGATGAGTCTCATGATTGGAATGTAGAAATAGAGGGGTATAACCTTTTTAAGAGAAACAGGCCAAGCAGGAAAGGAGGAGGAATAGCATTATATGTCAGGGATATTTACACCAGTGAAGAGATGCAGGAAGTCAATACTGGAAGCCAGGTGGAGAGCATCTGGATAAAAATTAAAGGAGAGGGAAATAACAGGGATGTTACTGTGGGAGTCTACTACAGACCCCCGACTCAGGCAGAGGAATTGGATGATGCCTTTCTAGAACAGATGACCACACAATCAGGAAGGAGAGATGTAGTAGTGATGGGGGACTTCAACTATCCGGATATTTGCTGGAAGTCAAACTCAGCCAAATCCTCAAAGTCTAGCAAATTCCTCACTTGCCTGGAAGACAATTTCATGGTCCAAAAGGTGGAAGAGGCAACAAGGGGATCAGCCATTTTAGATCTGATCTTAACCAACAGGGAAGACCTAGTTGATGGGGTGCAAGTGGTTGGATCCTTAGGTGGAAGTGACCATGTTCTCCTGGAGTTTGTTATGCAGTGGAAGGGAGAAGCTAGGCATAGTCAGACACGCACTCTAGACTTTAGGAGAGCTAATTTCAATAAACTTAGAGAAATACTGGGAGTGATCCCATGGTCAGGAATACTAAAAGAAAAGGGAGTTCAAGACTGATGGGAGTTTCTCAAAAGGGAGATATTGAAGGCACAATTTCAAACAGTTCCAATGAGGAAGAAAAATGGAAGATGTCTCAAGAAGCCAGGATGGATGACTAAGGAACTTTCAAATGAGCTAAGTTTTAAACGGAACATGTATAAGAAATGGAAAAATGGAGAAATCACGAAAGAGGAATTTAAACAAATAGCCAGCACATGTAGGGGTAAAGTCAGAAAAGCTAAAGCGCAGAATGAACTCAGGCTTGCTAGAGAGGTTAAGAACAATAAAAAGGGCTTTTTTGGATATGTCCGCAGCAAAAGGAAGAAGAAGGAAACAGTAGGGCCACTGCGTGCAGAAGATGGCAAAATGCTAACAGGGGACAGAGAAAAGGCAGAATTACTCAACACCTTCTTTGCTTCAGTCTTCTCAGAAAAGGCAAAAGGTGCTCAACCGAAGGATAATGGAGCAGAAGACAGAATAGGGGAATTTCAGCACAGAATAAGTAAAGAGATAGTACAGGAATACTTGGTTAACCTAAATGAATATAAATCTCCAGGACCAGATGAACTACATCCTAGAGTATTAAAAGAACTAGCAAATGTAATATCAGAGCCATTGGCAATAATCTTTGAGAACTCCTGGAGAACAGGAGAAGTCCCAGAAGACTGGAGGAGGGCAAACGTTGTCCCCATCTTCAAAAAGGGAAAAAAGAGGATCCCAACAATTATCGTCCAGTTAGTCTGACATCAATTCCAGGAAAGGTGCTAGAGCAGATCATTAAGCAGAGAGTCTGCGAACATTTAGAAGCCAATGCCATAATCACAAAAAGCCAACATGGGTTTCAGAAAAAGAAGTCATGCCAAACGAACCTGATCTCTTTTTTTGATAAAATTACCAGCTTGGTAGATGAAGGGAATGCTGTGGATATAGTATACCTCGATTTCAGTAAGGCCTTTGACAAGGTTCCCCATGACATTCTTGCAAACAAGCTTGCAAAATGTGGGATAGACAAGTTAACTGTTACATGGATTTGTAATTGGTTGACTGACCGAACCCAAAGGGTGCTCAACAATGGCTCCTTTTCATCCTGGAGAGAAGTGACCAGTGGGGTGCCACAGGGTTCTGTCCTGGGCCCAGTGCTATTCAACATCTTTATTAACGATTTGGATGACAGAATTGGGGGCATACTTATCAAATTTGCAGATGACACTAAACTGGGAGGAGTAGCTAATACCCCAGAGGATAGGATCAAAATTCAAAATGACCTGAATAGACTAGAAAGCTGGGCCAGTGCTAACAAAATGAAATTCAATACGGAGAAATGTAAGGTTCTGCACTTAGGGCGGAAAAATGAAATGCACAGATATAGGATGGGGGACACCTGGCTGAACGAGACCACATGTGAAAGGGATCTAGGAGTCCAAGTAGACCATAAGCTGAACATGAGTCAACAGTGTGATGCGGCAGCTAAAAAAGCCAATGCAATTTTAGGCTGCATCAATAGAAGTATAGTTTCTAGATCAAGGGAAGTTATAGTGCCACTCTATTCTGCTTTGGTCAGGCCCCACCTGGAATACTGTGTCCAGTTCTGGGCACCACAATTCAAAAAGGATGTGGAGAAACTGGAGCATGTCCAAAGGAGGGCAACTAAGATGGTGAAGGGTCTGGAAACCTTGCCCTATGAAGAACGCCTTAGGGAGCTGGGGATGTTTAGCCTGGAGAAGAGAAGGTTAAGAGGTGATATGATAGCCCTGTTTAAATATTTGAAGGGATGTCATATTGAGGAGGGAGCAAGCTTGTTTTCTGCTGCTGCAGAGACTAGAACGCGGAACAATGGATGCAAGCTCCAGGAAAAGAGATTCCACCTCAACATTAGGAGGAACTTCCTGACAGTAAGGGCTGTTCGACAGTGGAACACACTCCCTCGGAGTGTGGTGGAGTCTCCTTCCTTAGGGGTCTTTAAGCAGAGGCTGGATGGCCATCTGTCAGGGATGCTTTGACTTGGAGTTCCTGCATGGCAGGGGGTTGGACTGGATGGCCCTTGTGGTCTCTTCCAACTCTATGATTCTATGATTCTATGATTCTATGATCAGCAAAAGGCCAGATTAGGGCTGCACACATGGGGTTGCCACAGCTCTGGGGCAAGTGGCACTGGAATGGCCCCAGTCCACCCTTTTTGGGCAGTCTGTTTCACCCCTAAGTTACCTTAGAGTTGGTTTACTGCCTTGTGTAGGAACCTAACTCTTCTTTCCATGTTATTTTTGGTACCAAATTTTCTGTTAAAGAAGTATTGCTTAGGAACACATTTACTTTGTTAACTGAGATACACTTGTACAGGCATTTTTGGATGCCTTTTAAAAATAGAAAATGACACTGGAACATTCAGGAAAGGAGTAATTGTGTTTTAGTTCACATTCAAGACTTATGGATAAATTACATGCACTTTATAGTGAAAGTCCTGGAGCAATTTGACTTCTTGGTTTGGACATCATCCTGGTACACTGGAAGAGCAAACATTTTAACTTTGGTCAGGCCCCACCTGGAATACTGTGTCCAGTTCTGGGCACCACAATTCAAAAAAGATGTGGAGAAACTGGAGCATGTCCAAAGGAGGGCAACTAAGATGGTGAAGGGACTGGAAACCATGCCCTATGAGGAACGCCTTAGGGAACTGGGGATATTCAGCCTGGAGAAGAGAAGGTTAAGAGGTGATATGATAGCCCTGTTTAAATATTTGAAGGGATGTCATATTGAGGAGGGAGCAAGCTTGTTTTCTGCTGCTGCAGAGACTAGGACGCGGAATAATGGATATAAATTGCAGGAAAAGAGATTCCACCTCAACATTAGGAGGAACTTCCTGACAGTAAGGGCTGTTCGACAGTGGAACACACTCCCTCGGAGCGTAGTGGAGTCTCCTTCCTTGGAGGCCTTTAAACAGAGGCTGGATGGTCATCTGTCAGGGATGCTTTGACTGGGAGTTCCTGCACGGCAGGGGGTTGGACTGGATGGCCCTTGTGGTCTCTTCCAACTCTATGATTCTATGATTCTATGATTCTAAATGCAGAAAGGTCATGGAATTGGATGTCATGGACAGGAAGGTTTCTTGTTCTTGTTGAGAATTACTTGATAAACAACATCCTCCTGAACATTCAGCACAGTTGGCCCTCCATATCCATGGTTTTTTTACCCATGGATTCAACCAGGATGCCTCCTCTTAACTATGTTTTAAGAACCCAAGCCCTCCCTCCAGTCCATCTGCCTTGGTCCAGGCCCCAGAGGGAGAGAAGAACCACTGGACCTCATCCCCTTTCCCACCACCTTCCCCTTTTCCTTTTGTGTTGTCTTTTAGACTGTAAGCCTGTGGGCAGGGATCCATCTAACTATAAGATTGTATGTACAACACTGTGTAAACTTACAGTGCTATATAAATAATAATATTAATAATAATAATAATAATAATAATAATAACCATCCACAGCTTGAACATATTCCAATAAATTTATTAATTCCAAAAAGCAAACCTCAATTTTGTTATTTTATATAGGAGACATGATTTCACTTCCCCACTGTATATTTTATCTATCTATTTATTTATTTAGGGTTTTAGTACCCTGCTCTTCAGCCCTAAAAGCAGCTATAATTGGATTGAGCATCCACAGATTTTGATATCTACAGGGGGTCCTGGGAACAAACACCAGTGGATACTAAAGGCCCACTGTATGTACTAATATTTTTGGTTGACCTTCAGCTGTGATGTAGGGCTTGCTTCTCATTCCTATCCCCTTGATTGTCCTTCAGTTCAGACTACTGGCTTTGTGCCCTGGCTCTGGGCTCATCTCAGACTGAAGACGACAAGTGCACCCCTAACAACCTGAAATCTTAAGGAACTTTTGCTATCAGATCTTAATGGACTGATTGGAGCAATAGTCTTGGTATAAGGCAGTTATATGAAAAAATATATCAAAGAATTCAACTCTGGTTTTTATCAAGAGGAAAAGTGGAACAGCAAAAATGAGAGCAGAACAGACAAAATAGTATTTATCCTGAATTGATACAAAATAACGTTATCTTTTGTGCTTCCACCCACTTAAATCAACGGGACTCTTTCAGAGATAAGGCAATGGCCTCTTCCTTCAAGAGAATATGAGAAAATATGTTTTAAAAATCCTGTTATTCTGCACAGTTTGTTGAATCATCTCTGCTTTTAAATTCTTATTGCCTCAGGCTGTTAGATCAATCTATTTTTTCCCTGTGACTAGTTTGCATCCAAGATATGGAGAACAAAGAAACTATTGGTGTGATCTGAGTTTAAAGCAGTAAGTCATGGATGTCACACTTGTAGTCACACTGTAGTTAACATTCAGCTGTTTTTTAGAAATAAAGGGGATTTTAATGTATTTTAACATCACAGAGCTTTCTGACTACTACTGCTCTTGTTTTTAAGAAAGGGAACAACTGAAACATGCAAATATTGATAATTCTTGCAGAGATGTATGTGTGTATGCACATGTAATAATCAGCTTTATTTTTTTTGGCATATACTTCATTTCTAAACCAAAGCTATTGATCATACTTTAGGTTCAAAGCGTCCCTCCAGTTTCCCGATTCCTTCTGTTTGCTGCTGTCACAACCAAGCCTTATAAGTGAATGAACTAATTAGAACCATCCCTTGTAATTATGTTTATGATAATAGCACATTGTTCTTCCATCTGAGTTTTATCTCTCTGCTATGAGCTGAAGTGGTTACTTCAGACTATACCACCTGCATTCTGATATGTGGAAGGGAGTGGAGTGATAAGACCATCTTTTCCAAAGGTTGTCTGAGATTACTGTACAAACAAATTTCATGGATAGGCCTATGGATGGTTATCATAGTCATGTGCTAAAAGTGGGACCTTCAGTGTGACACTGTATACCAGTTTTTGAGGGTCGAACAATGGAAAAGGACACTTAGGGCCTGACACACAGGCCAAAATAAAGCTGCTTCGGGTCACTTTGGGGTATGCTTTTTAAAGAATGCAGAGAGATAAAACTCTAAGAGGCTAGAAGCCTTGCCAAAGCCTTGCTCCAGTCCTAAAGACTGGAGCACAGCTTTGGAGAAGCTTCTGGCCTCTTAAGATGCATATGTCATTTAAACAGCATACCTCCAAAGTGACCCGAAGGAGCTTTATTTTGGCCTGTCTGTTTGGGCCCTTAACTTCATGCACTGCTTGTTATTGTTGTTGTGTACCTTCAAGTAGATTCCAACTCACAATGACCTTAAGGAAACACTATGACATGGTTTTCCTGGCAAGATTTCTTCAAAGGAGGTTAGCCTTTGCCTTCCTCCGAGGCTGAGAGAGTGTGAATTGCCCAAGGTCATGCAATGGGTTTCCATTGCTGAACTGGGATACAAAGACTGGTCTCCCAATGTCCTATTGCAACACTCAAACCACTGTATCATGGTGGCTCTCACACCATGCTGCGTGTAGGCTTGTCAAAAGTGGCTACCCTGCCTCTGTTGGATACTGGAGTAAATATGCTTCCACTCCCAGGCAGCTGGGTGGTTCCTACATGTTGGTTGTTGTTGCATGCCTTTTAGTCATTTCCCATTAAGGGCGACTTAAAGGTGAACCTATCATGGGGTTTTCTCAGCAAGTTTCTTCACAGGAGGTTTGCTACTGCCATCCACTGAGGCAGAGAGAGTGTGACTTGCTTAATGCTGCCCAGTGGGTTTCCATGGCTGAGCAAGGATTCAAACCAGTACACCATGCTGACTCTGTACATTTTTAGAAATAAAGTGGGAAAGGACGCAGTATTTTTAGTATTTCTAGTATAATCAGCTCTGTTGCTTTAGTAGCTGTACCTGTTACAGTATTATTTTTCCTACTTCCATTGTCTAGCTATTTATAACTCGATCTTCTGATTGGTCCTTTCTGTCAGTAGTAGAGGCCATAATTCTGCTGTTGCTTTCAGTAAAAAAAATATTTTTTTAAAAAGGTTGACCCTTCAGTCGCTTTAGTTCATGTCCCTTTTAGTACACATCCCCTTGTTCTTGTATTTGACACAAGTCATCTGACATTTCTCCTTTTCTGTTCCCTTCAGATAAATGCTGTATAATATGATGAGGTCCAACCTTAACCTCCTATTCTTTTTACAAAGAGAAGTGACCTAGTTTCTTTGCCTTTTTGTGTGTGTAAGTATCTCTAGTCCATTGAGGCTAGCCTCAGTCAGACCTTCTCTGTCTTTCAATACTTCTAGTTATCAGTTTTTTTTCCCTATAAATAACAGGGAGCCCAGAATTTTGGGTATATCCTTCAAATGTGCAGCTCATCATTCTTTTTTATTATTATTAGTTGATTTTCTTATTATATCAGCTTTCTGGCATAAGAATTTTTTTTTTTTTAAAAAAAAATACTAAGCCCTAATGGTGCTATCTTCATCATTCACTTGTGTGAAACAAGGCATTTGGGTAACAGCAGCTAGTATCCCATTAGTTAGTTTTGATGGTGTAAGTCCAGCTTATACCATTATAGCTCCCTAATTTTAGCCATTGCACAGGTTGGAATTCTGTATTGACCTGTGGTTGCTGCTGTTGTTCTGTGCTTTCAAGTTGTTTCTGACTTATGGAGACTCTAAGGCAGACCTGCACAACTTGGCAGTAGGTAGGGGCCAAAATTAAAATAGGCTAAACATCTTCAGGCTGAAGATAAGTTTTAATTAAATAATAATTAATAAATAATATTAATAAATATTAATTAATAATATTGATTGGAATTAATTAATATTAATTCAATTTCTGCCTCCCCATCGTAGCATTGTCTAGATGCCCTGGGCTACATCTCATCAGTCATGCAGGCCAAAGATTATGGGATCTCTAATGCAACATGTCTGGAAGGCATCTGGTTGGAAAGGGCTGTGATAGAGTTATATCCCTGCCAGTTATCATTAATGAGAGCCCAAAACATGCTGTTTCTATTCATATACTAATGGTCTAAAACAATATATACCAGATTGATCTCTGACTCCAGAGTTTTATTCATTTCTCAGAAAATTCTGCTTTTCTTTTATTTTTTTGAATTCTTTAAATAAACAGAGGGTTCCATTAAATCTTAATATAATGATGATGATGATGATGATGATGATGATGATGATAAATGTTTATTTATATCCCACCCCTCTGGGTAAGCAATCGGGGTGGTACAATATTTGCCTTGTACATACTGTACCTTCTTTTATAGTGCAGGGAAATATTTTTTCCTTTTAAAAAAAATCTTTCTTCTTACTTTCTCTGGTGTATGGAAAACATTAGGGGAGAAACAGCATGGGTTGGGCACATTAATTTAGCCCCCCCCTCCATATAACATCATTATTTTATTTATGATGGATAAAAAACATAACCTGATATATAAAACCATCAGTCCCAAACTCAACTGCTTATCCTGCCTCCTCCCGTATTGTGGACATTACCATGATCTATGGAGGGAGGATAACATACAAGACTTAGTAGAGCCAATTTGTATATTTAGCATGATTTAACATCTAGTAACATCTAGTAATTCTAAAGTGCAAAGATAGACAATTGAAAATTAAAGTGAGGATTGTTCATGCCATCGTATTTCCCATCACTATGTATGAGTGTAAGAGCTGGACAGGGAAGAAAATGGATAGAAAGAAAATCAACTAATTTGAGATGTGCTGGAGAAGAGTTTAGAAGATACTATGGCTGGCTAGAAGACAAGCAAATGGATACAAGAGCAAATCAGATCTGAACTTTTCCTAGAAGCCAAAATAAATAAATTGAGGCTGTCGTATTTTGGCCACATCATGAGAAGACATATC
Organism: Urosaurus nigricauda; assembly: GCA_034509955.1. Lineage (NCBI taxonomy): Eukaryota > Metazoa > Chordata > Lepidosauria > Squamata > Phrynosomatidae > Urosaurus > Urosaurus nigricauda. Next base: position 293,298,475 of record JAOEGL010000002.1, read on the forward strand.
TCACTAGAAACAATGATAATGCTTAGAAAGACAGAAGGCAGCAGAAAGAGAGAATGATCACACACCAACGGATGGACTCAAGAGGGCACAGCCCTAAGTTTGCAGGTACTGAGCAGGTCTGTTGAGGACTGGGAATCTTGGAGATGCCTCATTCATAGGGTTGCCGGCAGTTGAAGTTGACCTGAGGGCAGTTAACAGCAACAAATCTATTATTTGTAGACCCTATCAGTATCCTTTTCCACATTTCTGTGGTGGTGAGGTTGTGTGTTCCTGTGAGGTAAGAGGGTGTGCTGATAGTAGCACAGCTGCTGGTAGGATCTCTCATCTCAAACAGGCTTTTGCAGAAAAGCCAAACTAAACATGCCAGACAGTGGAGTTTATTGCATCAGAACTTGTAACGTTCCCATCCCATCCGGAAATAACAGAATGATAATGTAATGGGAACATTCCCAGAACGTTATCATAATGCTGTGCAATAAACTCCAGTTACTGGACATCAGCAGTAGTGCATACATGTGATACTGGCAAAGGATTTCTCAGAGACAATGGCAGTGACCCCAAAGGTAACTCTAAAGGAGCTAATACTGTGCAGAAGAAGGCAATGGTAAACCATGCCTGAAAACCCTATGATGACACAATCCAAAATGAAACAAGACAGAGTGCCAGAAGATGAGACTCCCAGTTGGAAGATATTTATTCAGATACTGTTAAGGTACTGTGGTGTCTCACGATGCAGCTGGATTCAAGCTGAAAGGACATTCAGCGGCTGAAGTGTGCAGAGGTGGAAGAAAAATCCAGAGCTGCACAACATATAGAAAAAAAAATATTTCAAAAGTGAGACAGGAAAGTGAATGACTAGTTCCTGAAGAGAAAAGACATTGTACTCAGAGAAGCCTCTTGCAGGGAGAAGTTCTACCTTTCTTTGTGACATCCTAGTTTTCCACATGGAAGGTGTTTTCTAGTTTTACTACACTCAATGGAAGCTCCCGCTTACATTTTGAAAAGCTATAGTCCCAGCAGTGTAACCAGTCTCACCCCACCCACCACTACCATGTAAAATAGTTATCTGTCTATTAAGATTCATGGCTTTCATAGAAAAAGTAATGTTATAGAGGAAAGCAAAACACATCGTTAACACTGTACTTTATTATAGCAATAATGTTTATTAGTTTATTTCACTTTTTTTCCAAAAAATGGCTTGATTTGTGCTATCATTTTGTTTCTCAAGGCTTTTTTTCCTTTTTGCCACAAACGTTGCCTGAAACAAGCACAAAGTCTACTGAGTGCCATTACCAGACTAGCGTCTGACAGAAATGTCAACTGCATAAGTTATTGGTTCTGTACTCTTGAAACTGTCGGATATATTCCCCAAGTCAGTCTTTTATACAGATATATTATCTCTGTGAGAATTTCTTGTCAAAATATGCTAAGTAAATAAAGGAGAGGTGAAACATCGGCAACAAAGTTAACAAATGGAGCCAAATGTTACACTTGAAAGAACAGATCCAGCTGTTTACCATGCTAATCCAAAATGAAATGAAAATGTGGGTTTTTCATCTTTTCGGTAGGAAATCTTTTATACAGGTAGGTGCAGGTCCTGGCATTTCCTGCTTATTTAATGCAGTGATGTGTATGTGTACAATTGGAATAATGTAATCTGTTAAACAGAAAGAGAGAAAGACAGAGAAATGCCTTCAGTTTAACATTCAGATTCTGACAGGTGTCTCTCATCTCAAAATCAACCGACCTTCTCTATAACTTAAATATAAATTTTAGAGAGCCAGCATATGGTTTTAAGAACAAGAGGAGTATCTCATACTCTTGTTCTTAATATGTATATCACAGGCCAGTGGGAAAGATAATAGCAGTTGCCAATCCACAGCAGTCTAGTCCTCAAAAGGTGTAATAGATTTCAGAATAACGTGGGCCTTATGGGTTAGCCTGAGCTTTTAATGCTTACCTTTTCATACTGAAGGAACAAATCTATTAGAAATTTTTATTTTTTCTGAGCTGCTTCAAAGCATTCCCTAGAGGAATGAAGGACTCCACACAGCCCACTTTCAATAGACACATTTGTACAAGGGCTTTTTTTTTTTTTGCCTGACAAATATGATTTTTTGCTATTCTGATTATGGAAATCAGTGGGGTGATGTGATACTCAGGCATTACATATGATCCAGTAGTCTTAAGGCCACACATATTCTATATATGTTTCCCACTGTAAATAGTCAGTTCCACAATGCAATCCTCTCCAAGGAGTATGAAGCCATCACTACATCTCTTGTTTCTCTTGTGTGTGTGTTGTGTGTCTTCAAGTCATTTTGTTTTCTGAGGCTGAGTGTGTGTAACTTGCCCAAGGCCATCCAGTGGCCTTCCGTGGTCGAGAGGGGATTTGAACCCTGGTCTCCAGAGTTGTAGTCCAGTGCTCAAATCACTATGCCATACTGGTTCCTCCTGTTCCTCTTGGACAGATTAAAACTTTTAGTGGAAATATTCTCAACATATATGTTCCTGCTTCTTCTTTTGTAGGAATCTTGCAATTTGTAATAAGCTTAAATAGCACAACTAACACTGTTGTTTAAAGCAGAGCCATTTAAATCAAAAGGACCTATATTCATTGTGACTAACTAGTCCTATTTCTTTTAATAAGTCTGTTTTTGGTTGGCCTTTGATGTTAGCCTCTAGTCAACAAGGCAATGTGTCCATATATGTATATGCACAGAATGAGAGAGAAAAAGAGAGGCAGGCAGTGGGAGATACATGAATTTGCTTTATACTGAGTCGCACAACTGGTGCATCTAACATAGTACAATTGGCCCTCCTTATCCACAGACTTTTTATCCATGGATTCAAGCATCCATGGCTTGAAAATATTCCAAAAAGATATAAATTCCATATAGCAAACCTTGAGTTTCCATTTTATATATGGAACACCATTTTTCTATGCCATTATATTTGATGGGACTTGAGCATCCAAGGGTTTTGTTATCCACGGGGGATCCTGGAACCATAGCCCAGCGGATAACGATGATCTACTATACTATATCCTGACAAGCACACCTCAATTGCTGCCTCATTCTTAAAGAGCAGGTGTGCTCTCACTGAGCCTGGCAGTCAGAGATCTATTTTCTGTCTCCTGAATATGGCTATACAGCCTCCCCATCCAGCCCACTAAGGCAACAGGCCTGAGCCTTCATGCTTCTTGATGTTTTGCCCCTCGGGAAAGGGACGAGATGAGAGAAGCAGCTCCACCAAGTGCTGTTGCCCCAACATGTATGAATCATAGAATCATAGAATCACAGAGTTGGAAGAGACCACAAGGGCCATCCAGTCCAACCCCCTGCCATGCAGGAAATCCCAATCAAAGCATCCCTGACAAATGGCCATCCAGCCTCTGCTTAAAGACCTCTAAGGAAGGAGACCACCCTCTGAGGGAGTGAGTACCTTTAGGCCATAGTTTCAGATGGAGCAGCAGGTGCTTGTTCCCTGCTCTTTCCTGAGCATCAGAATGTGGAAGATACCATGGCTTTATACCTCTTCTCCATGCCATTTCAATCTTTCTCAGTGGTAAGTATGTGTGTGGTATGGATGTGTATCTATGCATATATGAACAGGTGCTTGTTTCAGTGTGTAAATAAATGTATGGGCATCTGCGTATGTGTTTTAATAATGAGGGTGAAAATAGGAGAGGGAGAGGGAGAGAGAGAGGGAGAGGGAGAGGGAGAGGGAGAGAGAGTTACCCCCAAAAAACAGGATCCCAAGAGGGCATCCACAATCAATATATGGGAATTTAATTAGCTCAATTAAAAACTAGCTGAGAGGGCCTGGGCAACTCAAAACAGGAAATAATAATAATAATAATAATAATAGTAATAGTAATAATAATAATATCCCGCCACTCTGCACTCAGGCAACTAAGGCGGTATACAACAATTAAAAATATACATATCATATTCCTCATCCCTCCGCATTAAAATAGAATTAAACAATTTGCAATCTAAAATATATTAATATAAAAGATAATTTAAAATAATTAATATATATACAAGCAAACCACAATAAATAAACTAATAGTTCAGGAAACAGGATCAAGTCTGTGTATACTGGTTCCAAGAAACAGAACTCCAGAGGGGAATTTCAATAGTATTTTTATTTATGATTCAGAAATAGTCGGCATCTATACAAAGACACTCACTCTCACACACGTTCAAGGACTAATGAAATTAAAGTTGGTAACAGATAGTGGCTTACAGGATTGCAGAGGGAAATACTGTACCAATTCTAGATGTGGAGCTCTATTTGAGAGATACTGTGAAGTAGAAACATCTCAGCAAGCTGTTGTAGAATGGTGGCACGGCCAGCTATGCTGAGGAGGCAAGTGAGATATGGACAGAGTATTTGTCCGACCTTAAAGGAGACCAGATTGATACTGCCCAAGTGGGCATATTTATAGTGCAAAACCTGTCCTAGGGCAGAATTTGGGATTAAGGGGTAACTTCCAGGAGGGAAGAATTGAAGTGGAAGATGTGAATGGCTGGACAATCAGTGCAAATGTCCTTGGACAAGGGAGTATTGCTCCCAGAGGAAATTGTACTTGCATTTCTTTTCACTTCTAAATGCAGGGTTTATCACCCACCATCACTCCTATCACTGTAAGGTTTATGCAGATTCCGATCATGATTTATCTATGCTTGACTACTTGCTCTTGAGGTCCCCCATGCTTAGCCTCCTAGATCTCGTTATATGGTGAATTTCCTGCATTGGGGCTTCCTCCTGGTTCTGTGCTCTAAACATCCCTTTTGATATCAGTTTGATATTGGCATGTGTGTGTGTGTGTGTGTGTGTGTATGCAGAGGACCAAACCTTGGAGTAATGATTGGGCTTTACCATTATCTGGGCAACACATCTTTTGGAATACTGTGAAAGAGTCACTGAAGGGAGAAAATGATAGAACCTAGAGGCTTAGAATCATAGAATCATAGAATCATAGAAATTTAGAGTTGGAAGAGACCACAAGGGCCATCCAGTCCAACCCCCTGCCATGCAGGAACTCCAAATCAAAGCATCCCTGGTGGCGCAGATCAGCCCTGGTGGCGCAGTGGTTAAATGCCTGTACTGCAGCCACTCACTCAAAAGGTGGCGAGTTCAAGACCAGCAAAGGGCTGAAGCTTGACTCAGGCTTGCATCCTTCCGAGGTCGCTAAAATGAGTACCCAGATTGTTGGGGGCAAATAGCTTACAACTGTAAATGAAGCTGTTTGTTTAACAAATTGTAAGCCGCTCTGATAGTCTTGGCTGAAGAGCGGGGTATAAATTATATATATATATATATATATATATCCCTGACAGATGGCCATCCAGCCTCTGCTTAAAAACCTCCAAGGAAGGAGACTCCACCACCCTCCGAGGGAGTGTGTTCCACTGTCGAACAGCCCTTACTGTCAGGAAGTTCTTCCTAATGTTGAGGTGGAATCTTTTTTCCTGCAGTTTGCATCCATTGTTCCGAGTCCTGTTCTCTGGAGCAGCAGAAAACAAGCTTGATCCCTCCTCAATGTGACATCCCTTCAAGTATTTAAACAGGGCGATCATATCACCTCTTAACCTTCTCTTCTCCAGGCTAAACATCCCCAGTTCCTTAAGGCGTTCTTCATAGGGCATGGTTTCCAGACCCTTCACCATTTTAGTCGCCCTCCTTTGGACATGCTCCAGTTTCTCCGCATCCTTTTTGAATTGTGCCCAGAACTGGACACAGTATTCCAGGTGGGGCCTGACCAAAGCAGAATAGAGTGGCACTATTACTTCCCTTGATCTAGACACTATACTTCTATTGATGCAACCTAAAATTGCATTGGCCTTTTTAGCTGCTGCATCACACTGTTGACTCATGTTCAACTTGTGGTCTACTTGGACTCCTAGATCCCTTTCACATGTTGTCTCATTCAGCCAGGTGTCCCCCATCCTATATCTGTGCATTTCATTTTTCCGCCCTGCGTGTAGGACCTTACATTTCTCTGTGTTAAATTTCATTTTGTTAGCTTTGGCCCAGCTTTCTAGTCTATTCAGGTCATTTTGAATTTTGATCCTGTCCTTTGGGGTATTAGCTACTCCTCCTAATTTGGTGTCATCTGCAAATTTGATAACTAGGCTCTCAATACTGTCATCCAAGTCATTAATAAAGATGTTGAATAGCACTGGGCCCAGGACAGAACCCTGTGGCACCCCACTTGTCACTTCTCTCCAGGATGAAAAGGAACCATTGTTGAGCACCCTTTGGGTTCGGCCAGTCAACCAGTTACAAATCCATGTAACGGTTACCTTGTCTAGTCCACATTTTACAAGCTTGTTTGCAAGGATGTCATGGGGAACCTTGTCAAATGCCTTACTGAAGTCAAGATATACTATATCCACAGCATTCCCTTCATCTACCAAGCTGGTAATTTTATTAAAAAAAGAGATCAGATTTGTCTGGCATGACTTGTTTCTCTGAAACCCATGTTGGCTTTTTGTGATTATGGAATTATCTTCCAGATATTCACAGACTCTCTGTTTAATGATCTGCTCCAGAATCTTTCCTGGTATTGATGTCAGACTAACTGGACGATAATTGTTGGGATTCTCTCTTTTCCCCTTTTTGAAGATTGGGACAACATTTGCCCTCCTCCAGTTTGCAGGGACTTCTCCTGTTCTCCAGGAGTTCTCAAAGATGATTGCCATTGATTCCGATATTACATTTGCCAGTTCCTTTAATATCCTAGGATGTAGTTCATCTGGTCCTGAAGACTTATATTCATTTAGATTAACCAGGTATTCCTGTACTACCTCTTTACTTATTCTGTGCTGCAATTCCCCTATTCTGTCCTCTGCCCCATTATCCTTTGCCCTTTCTGAGAAGACTGAAGCAAAGGTGTTGAGCAATTCTGCCTTTTCTCTGTCTCCTGTGAGCATTTTGCCATCTTCTGCACGCAGTGGCCCTACCATTTCCTTCTTCTTCCTTTTGCTGCGGACATATCCAAAAAAGCCCTTTTTATTGTTCTTAACGTGTCTAGCAAGCCTGAGTTCATTTTGCGCTTTAGCTTTTCTGACTTTATCCCTACATGTGCTGGCTATTTGTTTGAATTCCTCTTTGGTGATTTCCCCATTTTTCCATTTTTTATACATGTTCCATTTAAAACTTAGCTCAGTTGTAAGTTCCTTAGTCATCCATACCAGTTTCTTGAGACATCTCCCAATTTTCTTCCTCATTGGAACTGTCTGAAATTGTCCCTTTAGTATCTCCCTTTTGAGGAACTCCCATCCATCTTAAACTCCCTTCTCTTTTAGTATTCTTGACCATGGGATCACCCCCAGTATTTCTCTAAGTTTATTGAAATCAGCTTTCCTAAAGTCTAGAGTGCATGTCTGATTATGCCTAGCTTCACATTTCCACTGTATAACAAACTCCAGGAGAACATGGTCACTTCCACCTAAGGATCCAACCACTTGCACCCCTTGTCTGTAACAGTGTTTGTTAGGGCAGTCAGAAATATAGGGAAATCTAGTTAGGAGGAGAAGATCTGAACTGGGTTTAGGGAAGTGGAAATGTGAAGAGTTCAGAGAGGTCGTGTTTAAGTTATTTGTTATATAATAAATTTTTGCTGTTTTTATTTTCTGTAACTGTATCTGTATACATTTAGGAATTGAAAGGGAAGACTGGTAAGACTTTACCACATTGAATCCACTGATCAACACAGTCACTTGTCCAGGTAACCTTGAGTCCCAAATACCAGCAGTGATGTAGCCAAGGGGGTGGAGGTCCTGACCCCCCTTCTGTTAATTTATGTTAAAAATAATATGTAAAAATAGTCACAAAAATTATGTTTATTACTTTTATATCCTGATTTGCAACATGTTTACCTCCCACCCCATCCCAAAATGGTGGCACTTAGTCTGGACCCTGTATTTGCAATGTATTTACCCCCCACCCACTCCAAAAATGGTGGCACTTAGTTTGGATCCCCCCCCCCCCACTTTCCCAAAATCCTGGCTACATCCCTGGTACCAGATCCAGGGAGGGTGAATGACTAGAGCCCATCAGTTGGAACTGTGTAGTCAGCCTGAATAGGTTTTCCTTCACAGCCTGTGCTCAAAGGGTGCCTCCCAATTTACCAGGCCTGTGCGATTGCTGTGTGTGTGTGTGGGAGGTGTCCTCTGGAGACACCCTCTGGCCTTTGCCTTTCTGAGCAGGTTGCACCAGGGAGGTGCCTGGGAAGGGGATTGGCTGTGGGAGTAGCAAGGGGCAGCACTTCCAGCCAGACAAAACTACAGTTCACAGCATGCACCGGGATCGGAAGTGTGGAAGTGCTGTGTCATTGGTGGGGGCTGGGGCAATGAGCCCTATGATTGGATGGAAGGCCAGTAGGGGCATAATTACTGGCCTCAATGGAAGCGGATTGGGTGGTTGGACTATTTAAGGCCATGTGATACCTCTGCATGGTGCCATTTTCAAGTGGCTCTCCCCACCATCCCTCCCTTAGCTTAAGTGGGAGAGATGCTTTCACAAGTTTCCTACAGTGGTAGCATAGGTCTAGAATCTGGTGGGTGTGGTTTCCAGTGTTGTGGAGCCTTGGATCGGGAGTCCATGGGGACCAGGGGGTGCTGAGAGCATTGTAGTGATGCCAATGTGGGGGCAACACAGGATCAGCATTCCCCGGTGACAAGGGGTAGATGCGTGCATATGCATAACCGGCTTCCTGAGATGCTATCACACAACCAGTTGGTTACCCCTCTGTCATCCCGAAGCTTGGCCACGAACAGGCAATTCAGTTCATTGGCCAACAAGGTTTGGTGAATGACAGATCCAGACCTCATGCTTTCAGGTCCGACCCTTCCTATCTGCTGTAATCAATAAAGTTGTGGCCTTTTACTGCCAGATGTTGTTGGGTGGTTTTTTTTATCCCTCCCACCCCGCCCACAGTAGCAAGCAACATTTTGCTGCAGAGACCAGGTGTGTCACACTTAATTATAATCTTTGTAATCTTTCTAATCTTTATAATCTTTGTATCAATTCTGGCTTTTATTAAGGATGTAATGCTTTCTTAATTTTATTCCTGAAGGAAGCAAAGACAAATTTTTCCAGTTTTTTCCCTACTTTCTGGATGACTTTAAAAAACATGCCCAATGGTACAAGACTTATTTAATGCAAAATTCTCAAATGGTATTTTTGGCACAGAAAACATTTCTGCAGAGTTAGCAGCAATTTCTGTACAGAAAATGATTGCAAATATCCTAGATCAGCTACATAGTTGTGTGTGCGTAACTAAGTAACATCTCCTGGTCTGCTCCACCCCCAACCCACCTTAACAGCCAGCTGCCAGATTGGGTGAAGGAGGCTTGTTCAGCTTCCAATTGGGGTGCAAGGAGGACAACATTTGCCCACCTCCTAACAGTGATCAAAGATGTGTCAAGGATTTGTGACAATGGTCTGTTACACATCCTCCTCCTTGTGCCTCTATTGGAAGCTGAATGGACCTCCTTCATCCAGACATTGGCTCTCAAGGTGAGCTGGTGTGGCATAGGTTAACAGTATGGACCTTATTGCACAGAGGGACTTGCGTTGCCAAAATGTTGCCGAACTGTTTCAGAAATGAGAAGGTGGGATCAGCTGTTGCACTTCTAAAATGTAATTGAGGCTTCCCACTTTCCCTCTGTCAATGAAGTGTTTGTGGGGAAGCCAGGACAAGCCATTTTTTTAAATAAAAGGATATCCCATTATTCAAAAAATGGCTTCTCCATGAATACTTCTTTGACAGAAGGAAAGCGAGAAGCCTCAATGATGTTTTAGAAGCATGACAGACAATCCCACCTCCAAGCTTCTAAAACAGTTCGGCAACATTTTGGCAATGTAAATCCTTCCGTGTGATAAGGTCTTAAGACTACATAGTTTTACTGAATACAGAATACAAATGTACAGTGCTCCCCCGGGTTACGAAAGTAATCCGTTCCGGATTACCTTTCGTAACCTGAAAATTTTCGTAACCCGGGGGAAAGAGGGCGGGGACCTCCTCGGAGAGAAAGGGACGGCCCGATCCAGCAGATCGGGCCGTCCCTTTCTCTCAGCCGGCATAGAGGAGGCCTCCTCAGAGAGAAAGGGACGTCCCGATTCGCCGGATCGGGCTCTCCCTTTCTCTCAGCCGGCATAGAGGAGGCCTCCTCAGAGAGAAAGGTACGGCCCGATCCGGCGGATCGGGCTCTCCCTTTCTCTCAGCCGGCGAAGAGGAGGCCTCCTCAGAGAGAAAGGGACAGCCCGATCCGCCGGATCGGGCTCTCCCTTTCTCTCAGCCGGCGAAGAGGAGGCCTCCTCAGAGAGAAAGGGACAGCCCGATCCGGTGGATCGGGCTCTCCCTTTCTCTCAGCCGGCAGAAGGCCGTCCCTTCTCCTCCAACGCCTGGCCGGCGGAGGAGAAGGGACGGCCCGCAGGAACGCCGTCCCTTCTTCTCCGAGGCCTGGGCGCTGGGGGATCTTTCTTTTTTTTTCGTATCCCGGGGGATCCTTCGGATCCCGGGGGATACAATCGCGGTCACGCCGGTTTCGGATCCCGGGGTTTTCTTAACCCGGGGGATTCGTATCCCGGGGGACCACTGTAGATTGTTTTAATATCTGTATTTGCCTTTTTAAATTTATGTGTGTTTTTAACTGCTGTGTTTTAATTGAAGTTTGTTAATTATTGTTATTCCCCACTTTGATTCATGAGGAGCGGCAGATAAGAAATATTATTATTATTGTTATTGTTATTATTAGTAGTATTATTATTTGCAGGATAGATGCAGCTAGAAACCACTCACACACATGAATTCAATTGTGTAAATTCCATCTTATGTGGGTAAAAGGTCTGGAAACTGTGCCCTACGAGGAGCGACTTAGAGGGTGGGTTTGTAGTCTAGAGAGGAGAAGGCTAAGAGGTGATATAACAGCTCAGATTAAACAAACAAACAAACAAACAGCTTCATTTATATACCGCTTCATACCCTTAATGAGTGTCTAAGCGGTTTACAATTGTAAGCTATTTGCCCCCCAACAAACTCATTTTAGCGACCTCGGAAGGATGCAAGCCTGAGTCAAGCTTCAGCCCTTTGCTGGTCTTGAACTCGCCACCTTATGGTTTTGAGTGAGTGGCTGCAGTACAGGCATTTAACCACTGCGCCACCAGGGCTGATACATTAAATATCTGAAGGGCTGTTACATTGAGGATAGAGCAAGTTTAGCTTCTGGTGCTCCAGAGACAACACAGAGCAATGGATGCAAACTACAGGAAAAGAACTTTCACTTAAATATTAAGAAGAACTTCCTGACAGTAAAAACAGTTTGACAGTGGAACACACTCCCTCAGAGTGTGGTGGAGTCTCCTTCCCTGAAGGTTTTTAAACAGAGGCTGGATGGTCATCTGTTGGGGGTGCTTTGATTGTGAGTTGAGATATGGCAGGGTGTTGTCGCTTATAGCCCTTTTGGTTCCTTCCAACTCTAGCTTTCTATGATTCTATGGATTATGGGAAGGGGTGGGACCTAGGTTTCAGTAATTTGCCCAATGAATATTCAATTTCCTAGATCAAAGAACTATTGCTGTCTAATCTGATTCAGCACAAAAGCATCCAGTGTTTGCTAATTTTATTTTTAAAAGAAGGTAATAAAATAGAGAGCCCTGATATGATTTGTTTACCACAGACATTTTAGTTCTGATGGCAGAAAAGTACAAGGAGTTGATAGTGTGGAATTTTGTGCGTGGATAAAACAGACTATTTACATTGTTAATGCTTGATGTTTTCCATCCCCCCTCCCTTCCATTGCTCTTGCTCCAGATCTTCTCCTCTGCACCAGTGCACTAAATAAATTAACAAGTTAGCAACATGACTACAACACACCAATACAGCATCCCTATTACACAGCCTGTCATTGGCACTCAGGAATCTGCTGGAATGTGACAACTTCACAGCAGAAGGTCACTTCCCCCCAGTCACTTTCTTCCATGCTGCTTGGAGGGAAGCATTCGAGGAATGATTTGTTATGGTAGAAGAAGAGGCATATTTGTTAACTAATTCATTCAGCAGTTTGTTTAAAAAACACACACACCCTCAAATGAGATGGAAAACAAGCTCAGATCTGACAAATGGCATTTAATTATCTCTGAGCAGAAAATTTGTAATACATATTTATGCTGCCCTAAGATATATATGCAGGCAAAGTCCGTTTTCTTTGTCACGTCACCTTGTCAACTTGGAGGAGAGCAAAAGTGGTGAGTGGTTGAAGTTGATTTCTCCAATTCCATCTTCACCCATAGTCTGTATTTATGTAACAGTTCAATCCAGTGTATGTCTTATTAGAAGGAAGTCCTGCCAAGTTCAGTTGGACTTACTCCCAGAGAAGTAACAATATACAGAATTGTAACAAAAGGAGTGCAGTTAAGTCTGGATATCCCTCTTCCCTGTAAGGTCACTTCTCTAGGTATAATTAATCATTCATTAATGACTTCATGGGGCTTTCTAGATTGGCAGGAAAGGACGACATGAAGTTGCCTTTTCCTTAATGCTTAGCAGCTACACTGAAAGTCCCAGGTGTCTAATAAAAAGGCATAGGGCAGCTACACTGAGGAGGTGTGGGGATGACTTATCTGAAGTCTTTTCTGTTGCTCAGCAACTACATTGGAAGCTGTCAGGGTGCTAGAAACACAGGCAGAGCAGCTGCACGGCTGGCAATGAACGGGTTTTTTGGCCTCACTGAACCTTTAATTTTGTTGTTGTTGTTGTTGCTGGCTGTGAACTGTGCAGTTGCACTGGTACATCATACAGGCAATTGTATTGCCAGCTGAGAACTGCACAGTTGCGCAGGTATATCACACATGAACTGTACAGTTATGAAGATCTGTCAAATTACCATTGTGGTTTCGCTTCCCTTTTTTAAGTGTGCAGTTGCATTGATGTACCATAAATGAACCTCTTTATTTTATAATAATAATAGTTGTTGTTGTTATTGTTGTTGTTAATACCCCACCCCTTTGAGATCAATTGAGGCGGCTTGCACATTAAAATACTATTACATCAATAAAACAAACTACATCCCTCCCCCCCTTAAAAAGATATTAAATCCATTGCAATTTAAGTTTATGAATAAACTTCTTTATTTTATGAATGAATTGACATTTTATGGACAGTTGCATAACAGTTACAGCATCCCAGAATCCCTACTGCACATGTCTAGGGTTCGGATTAGGGCTGGAGCTAGGGTTTGGGAGCTTTAAAAAACTGCACAGTTACACTGCAGCTTTTAGACACAGCTGCACTGTTACACCCTTTTTAAAAAGAAGCTGGGAAAAGCAGCTCCTTTTTAAAGCTGCTTTTTCCACACTAAAATGCAAAAGAAGTGCGTTCATGCCAAACTTTCAGTGTGGGTCATCTAAAGGCTACACTTTCATGCAGGCATGAACACCCCCCTTTTTGCCAATCTAGGGGGCTTTCTAGACCGCCCAAAAGGGGCGGTCCTTACTCGCCCCTTCAAGTGTCGAGATGAGGCCAAGGCTGCCTCACGGGCAGCCCCAGAGGCCTCATCCCACCACTTTTGGAGGCTGCGGGGAACCGGCAAACTGGTATTTCTAATGGTTCTAATGGTATTTCTCTCACTCTGGGTATAGGCAAAAGCAAACTTGCTTTCTTGTTTGCTTGCAAACACAATTGATACCAGAGCTCAAGGCTACCTAGAGTTCTCCAGTGAAATAAGGGACAAGAATTCTGTCCCTTTAACAGTTGTATAAATAAGGGAATTCAAGCAGTTGTTGCTTGTATGGACAATATCAACTATCCTGTTATAGTGCTATTATTCCACTTTAGCTGCTATGGCTGCCTCCTATGGAATTCTGGGGTTTGTTGATTAGCAAGGTCTAGGAGCTCTCTGGCTAAGAATTCTAAATGCCCTCCCTCCTCCTAGGATTCTACAGGAGCCAGCCGTAGCAGTTTAAGTGGAATAATGGCACTATTACAGTCTAGTGTGATATTGTCATATGTCAGCTGCCATTTCATCAGGCAACCCTAATGTTATCTGGAAGCAACAACTCTTGGATTAGGAAATCTTACAGACAGGTGAGGGGTGGCACCTTGAAGGCACTTTGTACTTTGCTGCGGAGTTACTCTCTACTTAATTTTTAATGTCACCTCTTTCAAGGCTGAATTCAGCCAGTCAGAGCCACTTCTAGGAACTGAACTCTGATTTAGATTCTGTGCTCACATTAAGACTAACCTGTGGAAGAGTTATGAATTCTTTCCCTTCTGAAGGGGTTGCGTGAACAAAAGAATGGTTAACTGTGTTAGAATTGCTACAGAAAGACAGTGAGTGTGGCCATTAGTAAAGTGAATTTGCACATTGCCTTCTTCATGGGAGTTGCTGGTGAAGCACAGTGGAGTTCTGACAGTCTAATCAGTCTTTGCTTCTTCATATGATTAGCACAATTGATTAGTTGGGTTTCTTACAATCACCAGATTCTTACAATGCAGCTCATAACTATGTAGAAGGATTCCATCAGAGTCTCCCTTGATTAAAAACAAAACAAAAACAAAGGAGAATTATGTCCATCTATTTGGTTTAAAGTGAAGTGAGATCTTTTGGAATTGCTTGAGTTGTCTGCAGTAAGCTTTGAGTTTAATTGTCACATTCTGGTGCATTGTTTTTTCCTTTTGGTTAGAACTAAACATATTGTAGAATGGTGGGGTGATACCACACTATACCATTAGAAAATAGCAAGTGTGATGTAGTGGTTTGACTGTTAGACTATGACTCTGGAGACCAAGGTTCAAATCCCCACTCAGCCATGAAAACCTAATGGATGACCTTGAGCAAGTCAAACTCTCTCACCCTCAGAAGAAGGCAAAGACAAGCCCCCTCTGAACAAAACTTGAAAAACAATCACCACCATGATTCTTGGTCTTTGGGTTGCCATATGCTGGAAATGATTAGAAGGCAAACAACAACATATGAGAGATTTATGGAGTCAAGAACTGAATTAGTTCTTACTAAAAGTCACATGTCAGATAAGACTATTGCTAGATAGTCTCAGTTAAAATTTGGAACATAGGACTCAATGTGTTCTGTGATTTGAGAGAAATGAAAAAATGTACCTTGCACTCCGTTTTGGAGCTCCTAGGTGTAGTTTCATCCTCAATCTCATTTTACTTAGGCCTGTGTCTTATCAAGACCATACTAGATTATTTTCTCTATCTCTTCTTTCCTATAGCTGGGCTAAATCTGCCTCTCTCTTTTTTCTGTGTTCAGTTTAAAAGTTTCACATTTTGGTTCACTGTCTACTTCTGGTAGTTTCTCTAGTTCTTCCTGGACTCCTTGGGGCACTTCTGCTCTCCCCTTGTTCTTGAGATGGCAGGATGCCATGAAGGTCATTCTTTTTTCAATTGGGGTAAGAGCTACTCACAAAACACACTGGCTTTAACAGCTGTCTCAGGTGGCTGAGAGTTAAGTCTATCCTTAAGTGTCAGGGTTGGGAAATGTGCCCCCTCCAGATGTTTTTGACGTCAGCTCCCAAAAGCCCTACTAAGGCTTCTTGGTGTAAGGGAATTTGGGAGTTATAGTCCTATAAAATTTAGGAAATGTATTTCCTATTTGTGTTTTAGGAAACCACTGCTATGGGTGAATTCAAGAGTCAATAAGCTTACAAGAATACCAAATACTCATGGCAATCTCTTTCTCTCTCTTTTTTTTATCCTTTCTGATACTGCAGTCCTGCCAAAGCACTCGGGGTCCCCATTTCTTCCCTTTCTCTTGGCCTGTTGCCACTAACACATGCTAGGCAGCCTGAGTTTTAGATCTCTGGTGAGGAAATTTCATTTGACCTTCTCAAGTGGTGTAGGAGCAGATATGAGATTTGTTGACACTGAAGCGCTTTTATCTGAATTCAACAGAAGTGATACAATGAAAAGATTGCAGCTGTTCAGCTACAGCGTTGGACCTATTACAGGGATCATATGCATTTACAAGTGGCACATCAGTGAAAGTCCTGCTCACCTTAACAGCTGTGCACCTCTTTGCCAGCAAGTGTGTATGTCTCTCAACTCACTTTGCATGCCTTGCATAGCTGGGAGTAAAACAAGTATCTTTTGATTAACTGACAACTATAGCAAAGCCAGCAGTTACAAGCTTACATGGTGGTCCTTTATCTTTACCCCTTGCTAAGTCTCTTAGCTTGTCTCCACAGAGTATGTGGCATTTTTATATAATGGATATTTGAAGATGTAACATGTACAAAGGACCCAGACTCTGCATCAGACCTGCTGTGCCAGGTAACCCCCTGCTTGATATTTATTGAGGTAGCGATTTCTTCTCCCTGCATTCTTCAGTATGTTTGATTTGAAACTTATTTTTTGAAAATACAAATCTTGGATTACAATAGCATTGTGTATATATCTGTGTTTTAAGTATCTAGTGAACTTGTTCCTGTAAAAAATTGCTCTTGTCCTACAAGTCTAATTGTGGCATTTGGAACTTTGGTGGATCATGTTCTCTGAGCATGGGACACTGTAATTTGGATGATATGAGCTGATTGAGGTAGATTGTTTAGCATGCAGGGGGTCTGTCTCATGGCACAATGCCAGAATGGAGAACCTTCAGGAGCCTTCCAGCAATGCTATTTCAAACATCTTTGATTAGGCAAGATGGCAAGAGATCACGTTGTTAGGCTGAGGGTTTTCACAAAGCTGTCAGTAAACACTTATTTCGATGGAAGAGGCATGGGAGGCTTAATGTGTCTTTGTCAAATACAATGTGTGTTTACCCAAGTCCATGTTGAGAAGAAACTTCAGGGTGTATTGGCCAGCACACAAGATGTTAGAGATAGCAATCTTTCCATACCTATACTCATTAATTGCTTGGTTTGCATGTTGTATTATAGCAGCTTAGGCACAGTATATATTTATGGTTACTTCCCCTTGGTTCGTTTTATCATATCTACTCTCTTCCAGCATCACTCTAATCTGGTGTCATTTTCTTCTTGTCCCACTCTTTTCTGCATAAGACTGTGTATTTCACCATGCCCAAGTATTTGTAAGTAAAGCTACTTTTATATGTTTTATAAAGAAGACTAAGTTTGTTTGTTTCTCTGCCAACCCCTGTGAGTGGGCTCATGGCAATGACTTGTTGTTCAGTTTCTGTATTGCCAATTGATTAATCTGCTTGAGAGATCCAGCACAATCTTTTACATTTACCACATAGGCAATGCTGCATATCAGTGCTGAGTATACATCAAAAGAAATAGGAAATGCTGTGCTTAGCATGCTGAGCCCTACCTACCCAAGTCTGTTCCTAGCCCAACTAGTTGTGGAGAGTTACAAAGAATATTGGAAGGCAGAGACAGATTTTGAGGAAAATTCAAGCGCAATTATGATGCGTCCAGAGATACTGTTGGATTGAATCAGATCACCAGTCACTTGTAATTCAGCCATGCAGGCTGCTCATCCTATGCTAGTCACTGCTAGTCCATGCAGACTAATAAAATCAGCACAGATTATAGAGCTACAGTTGAAACAAAGCGAGGAAAATGCTGCTAAATACCTGACAGAGGAAATTTCTCTAAGTGTGCCAAAGGAGGGGAGGGAAAGATTGTGAAGTAACTGCACAATAAACCTATTACTGGTAAGGTAGGCTACACTCTTTGTCGGCAACATCATACATCAGTTTGTGTGTGTGTGTGTGTGTGTGTGTGGCATATTGCAATTGACAGGTCTTACCCGCCAGTCAGTGTCCTGAAGGAAGATTGGGAGAGGGAATTCTCAGAGGGACATATGTGCCTTACCTGAGTTTGAGGTTAATGGATTGGCCACACTCTAGCAGCCTGTCCTGCTAGACCGGGGAAGGCTGTTTCCTTACCTGTCCCTTTCCCACTTATTTCTTCATGTTTTAAATTGCTCACATTGCTTTAATGCACTCCACATAATCACTAAAGAATATTTAAGCAGTGCTTTGCATGCATTTGAAATCTGCACAATTTTCTCTGCTGTTGTTGTGTGCCTTCAAGGCATTTCTAAATTATGGCAACCCTAAGGTGAAGCTATCAAGGGGCTTTCTTGGCAAGATTTGTTCAGAATGGATTTTCCTCTGAAGCTGAGATAGTGTGACTTGTTGATGTTATCCAGTGGGTTTCCATAACTGAGCGAGCATCCTAGTCCAAAACTCAAATCACTAAGCCACACTGGCTCTGTGTGCATTCAGTGCACACACTGGAATGTGTGCAGTTTTTGATTCCCTTCCATAGGCATCCCTCAGTATGTGGATTCCAGGACACAAACAGGGTGGCCAGTGGCTAGTCTGGAAAATGTGGACTGGGTAAAGTCTTTTAAAAGACTTTACCAGAACGTATCATTGACTAGCACGAAATCACTATTTTGCAATAAACAAAAGCTAACTATGGCCTCTGCTTAACTGCCAAAGAAAAGTTTAAGCAGCTTCTAGTGAAAGGTTTCACAATTTCCAGTGCTGGCTTTATAGTATTTTGCAAGAAACCTCCAGAAATATGTCTTTGCAAATCACCAGTTTCATGCTTTGTTCTTTTCCCAGAAGTTAGTCTGTACTATCCAACTTCTCTTCATTTTACATTATTGGAGGAAATCTTAGAGCTATGTTGACAAATGGCCGGTGCTGAGCTGTTGCTTAGAAACTGACTAGCTTTCTTATGTTATTGCCTGATGTAATAGTTATATTGTCCACTTGCATCTGTTAACAAGCAATACAACAGAATCCACAGGTACTTATAAAGAAATAAATCTGGCACTCATTACTTTGCTTGAAAATTTATAAATGCCCTTTTTCACTTGGCAGTTGGGGGGAAAAACATTTTGTTCAGGTGCTAGTTAATAAATTGAGACTACATCGACCTTGCATGTATCTCTCCTATTTACCTAAATCTATTTATTTTGCTTCAGGGAAAATACATTAAAGGAAAAGAACAGTATATTATTATAATTACAGTTTTATGGCATTGTTAGCAAGCACAAGATTGTTGGATATGAGCTGTGCATGTGTATAAAGCATTGTTTGTTAACAAAACTATGATTTAAAACATACATACAAATATAAGGATTAGATTTCTTCATCTCTAAGCACAGTAGGACAAGACTGTTCAAGTAAGTAAGCCATTTTGTAGATTGCAGCAATCAACAGTCAAGCGACCAAGTAAAATTACATCACCTTGAAAATCAAAACTATTTTCGCTGCTTGACTTAGTGGTTATGATCCTTCAAGGCCAAGAGAATGAACTAAGGATCTTAACTCCAAAGTGTCTAACAGAACAATCCTATATATTTCTGCCATCATGGTTTCCTATAGAAATGGTATAAATGTATATGTTGTGGTGATGTTAGTAATAGTATATGGTACCCAATATTTATTCATCCTGAACCCAAGTAGCTCCTTTAGTTCTAAATCTACATGCAGTGGAAACCAAGTTGCTTTAGAATGTATCTGTGTAATCAGTTTTCTGCATGTATGAGTTGAGGAAGTAACAGGTGGGGTGGATTTTAACAGTAAAAATGAGACATAGAAAAGACTACTTGTTTCCTCAGCTTTGTGGCCCCAGTCTGACTGGACTCCTCATTCCATCCAGCTTGTGCAAGAGAAGGAATACTTTGTAAAATAGGGTGGAGGGGGGTTGTCTAAAGGAGGAATAATAAACCGTTTAATGTTCCTACAATGCTACATCTTTTTTTTTTAAGACCATGTTAGCCTTTCAAATGTATGCAGTGGGGCTTCTAATACCTTGACAACAGATCCATACTCTCTCTCTCTCTCTCTCTGTCTGAATGAAACTGTGTGCCATAGAAGTAACAATGGTGGACTAGATTTGGTGCAATCCAAGTTCAATACTCCACTTATCATAACTCACCCTCTGGAGTCCGATGATTCAGACATGGAGGAGTAGGATGTCCAGGAATTTACAACACCTGATGATAGTGCTTTCTTCACATCTGGGGAGCTGGAAGCTGGGGGGGGGGGAGGTCTGCTCCCCAGCAGGAGGTGGCATATGCTGAGGACACATCATTTGTTGAACAATGAAGAGAGAGGGTGAGATTACTCCACTCCCAGCATCTGTTAAATAGGAGACACAGATTACAAAGGCACCTGATGTTTTGAGCCCATCTGCCCATAAACTGCCCAGTAGCTTCCTAGCATCTTGGTTGCTGGCAACCATCCTCTCCTGACTGGTAGTAATCGTTGGTGTTTGTGTGTTCCTGACCTTTGGATTGTTTGTGATTAATGACTATGTTTTACTCCTTGCTGGTTTTGTTTATCTGGACTTCTGACTTGTTATAACAACTTCAAGATCAGCTGATGACCACCCTCTTGTTTTGCCTTCAGTTTGTTGAGTAACTTGTGACTAACCTGGACTGAACTAACTACTCAATTAAGTACCTAAATGGGGCACTTGCTGACTGGAGCATAGGACAGATTGCACGCAACCCAAATGCTGGCAACATGAAGGCATTGCTTCAATAAAACCAGGCTCTGGCTGAGGAAGTAAATGAGATCATCACAACTGTGAACAACCTACAGACACAGCTTAAATAGAAGCAGACCCCACCTCCACTGTAGCCAGTGAAATGTGCCCTGTGTCTGCACCAGAGTAATTTGATGGATCCCTAGACCAGTTCCAGGCTTTTTGGGCTCCTTGTGAGCTGTACATGCAGCTCTATAATAATAATATTTATTTCTAGTCCGCCGCCTGAACAAGCAAGCTCTGTCTTGAAGACTTTCCCAGTGACCAGATGAAGGTGGGATTTCTAATTAGTCTGCTTACCAGTCCAGCTGCAAAATGGGCCACCTCCTTTCTCCTCCAATCGAGCCCTCACCTAGCCAAACTTGCAGACCTTCTGAGGGAAATGAGAGGGGTATGGAAAGACTCTGTACAAGTAAATCATCTAAACAATCAGCATCAAGGGAAGTGGTCTGGAGCCACTTATACTACCACCTTCCAGCTGTTAGTTCAGGCCTTTGCCTGGGACGATGTGACCATTTGACTGTACAAGCAACCTAGTCCCTGGGAACCCAATTCCAGCAGATTATATCTATTCCATATCAGATCCAGAATTTGCTGCTCTGTGGGACTTCCGGGAAAAACCCCTGTGCTGTGGCTTCATCTCAACCTCTCCTGCTGGGGTCCCTGTCCTTTTTATTAAGAAAAATGTGGAGAATTTCATCTTGGTAATTATTAGAGTGCCCAACCAGGTCACCATATGAAACTGGTACCCCACCTTTGATCCCAGAACCTTTGGAATGGCTTCATAATACCAAAACACACAACTAGATATCAGGGGAGCCTATAAGCTAGTCTGGATCTGAGCTGGCAATGAATGGAAGATGGCATTCCAGATTATGAATTGGGTTAGGCGAATGCCCTTGCTGTCTTCCAACACATTAAGAACAACATTTTCCATGACAAAATGGTGTCATAATGTACTTAGATGACTTTTTGATGACTTTTTGATCTATTCTCCAAACCAGACGCTGAACATGAGTCAACAGTGCGATGCAGCAGCTAAAAAGGCCAATGCAATTTTAGGCTGCATCAATAGAAGTATAGTGTCTAGATCAAGGGAAGTAATGGTGCAACTCTATTCTGCTTTGGTCAGGCCCCACCTGGAATACTGTGTCCAGTTCTGGGCACCACAATTCAAAAAGGATGTGGAGAAACTGGAGCGGGTCCAAAGGAGGGCAACTAAGATGGTGAAGGGTCTGGAAACCATGCCCTATGAAGAACGCCTTAGGGAACTGGGGATGTTCAGCCTGGAGAAGAGAAGGTTAAGAGGTGATATGATAGCCCTGTTTAAATATTTGAAGGGATGTCATATTGAGGAGGGAGCAAGCTTGTTTTCTGCTGCTCCAGAGACTAGGACCCAGAACAATGGATGCAAGCTCCAGGAAAAGAGATTCCACCTCAACATTAGGAGGAACTTCCTGACAGTAAGGGCTGTTCGACAGTGGAACACACTCCCTCGGAGCGTAGTGGAGTCTCCTTCCTTGGAGGTCTTTAAGCAGAGGCTGGATGGCCATCTGTCAGGGATGCTTTGATTTGGAGGTCCTGCATGGCAGGGGGTTGGACTAGATGGCCCTTGTGGTCTCTTCCAACTCAATGATTCTATGATTCTATGATTCTATGTCTGTTGCCCACTTAAGAGCCATTCCCTAACAACTGCAGGAGCATCAGCTCTATGCCAAGCTAGAGAAATGTGTTTTTGACCTCCCTGCTGTGGACTTCCTTGGTCACTAGATCTCCCTGAAGTAGAGTAGAGATGGGGCTTTCCAAAATAAGTATTCACCTGACAGTAGGCAGTCTAGTGATTTCTGAAGTTTGCACATTATTACCAGATCTTTATTCCAGACTTCATCAAAATTTCTGTACCAATAACCAACCTCCTGCAGGGATCTATCCACACAACAAGCCTTCAAGAAATTGAAGGAACTGTTTACATTAGAACCCATTTTGCAGTATTCAGACTCCTGGGCTCCCTTTGTTGTAGAAACTGATACCTCTGACATGGCCATTAGGGTGGTACTTTTCCAACTCATGATGTCAGGGACTCATCTTCTTCCTTGTGCCTAGCACTCAAGAGTCCAACCGAACAGATTTACACCATTTGGGAGAAATCTGGCAATCAAGGCCATGTTTAAGGTATGGAGACTCCTACTAAAGGGGTCCACAGACCTGACCATCACAATCTCCAATAACTCCAGATCTCTCAAGTCAAATGGGGATTAAATCAAAGACAAATGTGTTGGTCTTTATTTTTTGCAAAGTACAAGTTCAAGCTCATCTATGTTCCCTGCTCTCAGAGCCAGCAAGCAGGAAGATGCCTCTCAGAAAGGAGAGGAAACCTACTGAGTCATTGTATACCCAGAATACTTTGCTGTTCCCCAATGATTGCTGGATCAGATCACGGAGCAGCAAGACTAGGATGCATTTGTGCAGATCCATTCAAGAGACCAGGTAGAACTGTGGAACCTCTACATGCCCTACAGGAACCTGTCAGAAGGAGGTCCTGTTCTTGTGCTATGACAGCTGACTTGCAATGTGCTTTGGGCCATTCAAGACTATGCACTTTCTCTTCAGAGGAAAAAACAAACAGATCATAAATATGATACAATGCTACTGGTACTGTGTATACCTCCAGAGGCTGTTTCTCCTTCTAGTAGCCTTTGAATCTTGTCCCTCATTTGCCCCAGATTGTTGTTATTATGTGCTTGCAAGTGGACTCTTACAGGGCAGCTCTGTCATAGAATTTTCTTAGTAAGATTTATTTAACATAGGGTTGTAATTTGTCCTGAAAAACCTGGAAAATACTGGATTGGAGGGATTAAAAATGTCCTGGCCGGCTAGGCCAGTTGAAACTGTATATCCTAGATTTCTCTTTTATTGTAGGCCAATGGGTAGGTTAAAATGCGGTAAAGGTGATAAAGCAGGAAACCATGGAAGAAGACTGGACCCTCATCCCATGCTGCAGGCTCTGGTAGCAATTGCACAGGCATAGCATTGGCACCTTATTCTTACATTCCAGCCTCCCTTCTCTCAACAGGCACAGAAGGCAAGAAAGGGAAGGAGGTGAGCAAAGATGGCCTTGTGTTGTATGGTGAGTGTGTAGGTGTCTTTAGCTTAGGGCTAGGCAGCACAGTGGAATGTCGCTTTCCAAAGAACCTTGAGAGAGTAAAGCTTGTAAGCCTCCCTCTCTTCATACCAGCTAAAGGGGAAAAGAAAAAGAAGAAGAAGAAGAAAAGAGCTCTTAACTTGTACTGAGGCTGAAACATAATGGTAGAAAAAGTACAATGATTAATATGTTGAATTTGCATAATCAGAATACAAATTAATGATATGCATAATTATAATAATTTGTATAGTATGCAAATAAGATATCTGGATGTGAGGGACTGGAATATGGCAACACTAACCCAGAGGAGGTTTGCCATTGCCTTCCCTAACGCAAAATCATACCCTCATCTTGCAGAATCTAGTCCAACAGTCAAAACATTGCATACTGCCTTCTTCCCCAGATTAGCTACTGCTTAATTTTATAAGGAAAAAACATTGAATGTGAATGTCACTATTTCTGCTTTAAAGGTAAAGACACTGCATTGCCATATTGCATCTCATTTCTTGAAGATTTATGCTTTCAGCCAACATTGTTTTAAAGGGAGCTACATGTACAAATCCCTGCCCTTCAGAAAGATAATACATAATATACCCCTTAATTTTTAAAATTCACCTGGGTCTCAGTTTTAAAGCATTTTCATACAGTTTGTCCTAATTGCAATCATTTTAATGACAGCTTAAACATTTCATGACAGTCTTGCTAGATACTACTTAATTTCTCATGTGAACAGTGATATTGTAATCTGGGATTTTAGGTTTCTAAAAATACTTTAAAAATTATAACAAATTTAAATGTTAAGTTTCCCTATTTCTACACATATCTTGAGAAGTGTGAGACTGGTAAGGCAATATTTTATTCACTTTCTTCTTTGTTCTCAGTATTGTCTCTGGTTATTATTCTTCAAAAATGTTTGGATTTGATTCCAGCCATTGGTGAATGGTTCTTCTTGTCACAGTCCCATTACTGCTCTGAGCCATGTAAAGAACGTTAGCTTTGTTGCACAAGAGTTGACCTTGATAAACCTGCAAACACAGCTCTAGTTTCTCGTACATAATATTTATTAATAGTAGATGCATGCTCCTTCCAAGTTGAGCAGTTTCATGTGCTCTAAGTTTCAGTGGCAGAGGCTGAAGAACAGGCCAACTTTCTCACTGAAATCAAGGGACCTAAGGACAAAACTAGATGTCATGTTGGATTCTCTTTCTTTTCTTTTCTTTTTTATTTAACTAAAAAGAAACACAATTCATTTTTAAAAGACTTCAGTAGGAAGCAACCTGTAGGATAAAATGAAAGCCTGCATAACTATTTCACCTTCTGTTTTCTGTTTGTACCCTAGCTGTTTTTTCCCCTCAAGAAGGGATTTGGGGGATGTTCATAGTTTTGTCCTTTGGCCAAAGTATGACAGTCTCAGTTTAGTGATCTTGGCGCTTGGATTGTCCCATTTATTTGTCTTTTTAGCAGTCCATGGTAGCCGTAGAAATCTTTTCCAGCACCATATTTCAGATGGGTTGATTTTTTTTTCCCTATCAGCTTTCTTCAATGTCCTATTTTCACAACTGTACATAGAAAATGAAAATATGATGCCATGGACATTCCTGACTTTGGTATTCAATTATATATCTTACACTTGTGGATCTTAAGTTCCCATGGACAGGGCTGGCCATCTATCTATCTATCTATCTATCTATCTATCTATCTATCATCTATCTATCTATCTATCTATCTATTCCATCTAGGGAAACATTCTATGGTGAACAATTTCAATAGTGATGGACCAATGATGTTCCAAGTATTAAGAGTGGGCCTATTTCTCTGAAGATACCAGCCACAGCTGCTGGTGAAACATCAGGCATACACTCTTCTAGAACATGGCCTCATAGCCTCCCCCCCCAAAACCCCCCACAAAAAAACAACAGTAGGCCTATTGGCTGCTGCAACAGTAGGCCTATTGGCTGCTGCCTAGAGATGGTCTTTCTGCACCTCCCTCTTCCCCAGTTTTGGGTGACCTGTTCTTCAGTCAAAAGGTCTAGTCATACTATTGGGGGAAAACTCATTTTCTTCAGTAGTATACCTACTGTTATGAAAATAGCAAATGTGTCTTTTATACATTTTTATTCCCTTGCTTAGATCACATCCATCTTAATACAGTCCTAACTTTCAGTGATGGGGGTGGCTGGATGTAGTTTAGAGCAGATTATACTCTGATCACATTATCTCCTTATGCCTCCCACATGTTGTTCACTTCAGTATATATGCCCCAACTATGCAAGCTGACCCTGTGGAGAAAGACAAATTCTACTCAGACCAACACCACCGCATACAAAAAGTCTCTGCAGAAGATAAAATCATTATCCTTGGTGACTTCAATGCCAGAGTAGGAAAGAACTTTGAAGCCTCGAAAGGTGTTCTAGGCAAGCATGGTGTTGGAAACCGTAATGATAATGGATGCCTCCTGCTAAGGTTTTGTGAAGAACAGCAGCTGACTATTACAAACATTGTCTTTCAGCAGAAAGATGCTTGAGGTCAACCTGGATTCATCCCCCATTCAAACACTGGCACCTCAATGACTATGTTCTAGTGCGCCAGAGAAACATTTGCAATGTCCATCATACTCAAGTGATGCCCAATGCAGAATGTTAACAGATCATCGCTTTGTAAGATGCAAACTAAATCTTCATCTTAAGCTCAAACCTTAAAGAGGAGACTCTAAGTCAACATTACAAAGATATGGAGACATTAAAAATATCATGTCTTCCAACATTTCACAGAGAAAAACTGAGACACATGTGGCCAAGCAACATTAGAATGTGACAAAATTTATTAATGAGGGAGAACACACAAGTCAGGAGAGGTTGCACTAGTTTGCTTTTGCCTGAGCCTATGGGAATGGCATGGCTCCAGCCCCTTCTCTGCCCTCCCCACACTGAGTTAACTGAGTGCAAATTACTTTTGCATTTTGAACTCAGTTTGCATCAGCTGAAGCAAGCTGAGAATAAAGGAAGTAGAAGGAAGAGGAGAGAAACCAGGACATTTTAAGAGCAAATTAAAAAGTGGAACAAAAGAGGATTAAATGAGGCTGCCAAACTGAGATGATGAGGAGCCCTGGTGGCGCAGTGGTTAAATGCCTGTACTGCAGCCACTCAAGCAAAACCATAAGGTTGTGAGTTGAAGACCAAAAAAAGGGCTCAAGCTCGACTCAGGCTTGCATCCTTCCGAGGTCGCTAAAATGAGTAGCCAGATTGTTGGGGGCAAGTAGCTTACAGTTGTAAACCGCTTAGACACTCCTTAGGCGGTATGAAGCGGTATATAAATGAAGCTGTTTGTTTGTTTTGTTTAATAGTTTTTATTTATATTACCCACCTCTCCCTGCAGATCACATCAATAAAATAATACAGTACAAATACAAAAATATAATCAATAAAATACTAACATTACTATTAATCAAATAAAATAGCTCGATCATCATCTAGTCATCCAAATCATACAGTCATACTCAGGAGTGGAACATTTTTTTTAAAAGATCTTCTATAGAGGGTCAAGTGGATAGGCCCGCAAGAAGAGATCAGTCTTACAGATAGTTGGAGGGTATGAAATGTGTGATAGGCAAGCATAAATTATATATGGTCTTATTGCTGTTCAATTAAAGTAGCAGTAAGGAAAAGTATGTTGCCAGATTAGAAGTCTTCACTTTTTTTTTAATAAAGAATAAATGTTCACATCTGTTATGCCTGTTTATTATACTAGTAGCTTTGTGTCCAAACTCCAGTTGTTGGTATTGTTTTTTCTCTGAGAAAAAAAAATAAAAAAATAAAATTGGCCACCAGTTTTCTCTATTACTGTAAAATCAAACCACAGGAGCATTTATTTTTTGTCGTCTTTGCAAAGGCATAGAAGAAATAAAACTTTAGAAACTGTTCAGTAATAGACAAATGATTTGTAAAAGCCTGCATTGTGCTTTCATGAAAGCACTACAGGAAAATGTACTTTAAAAAACAGAAGAGGAAATGCAACACTACAAGAGCTAAGCTAAGCTAATTATTTTTTAAACAAATAGATGGAGGTCATATAAAACCGTGAATACATCAGAGACCTTTTCCCTCCATGCGAATTGTCAAATTCTTGTTGCAATAGGCAGCCAAGCATGTACTTGCTTTGTAACTCTCCTCCCGTATGAAAAGAGTTTAAGTGTATTTGAGTAATGTGCCATAAAAAACAACAACATATTTTTCCTCCTGAATGCCTTCAAGTTTCTAAGCTGAGTAGCAAAAAGATAGCCAAATGGGATGGGTTTTGAGAACACTTTAAGACTTGTAGAAACAGCCTATATTTTTCAATCCAAAGTCTTCAAACACAATACAATCTGCATTAAAGGTTGAGCCTGAAGGAAGAGAGAGAAAGAAAGCACAATTGGATACGTATTCCCCACTATCTCATGACGCTGCTGCAGCCATGGTTAAAGTTGGTCTGTATTGGTTAATACAAATTGTTAGACAGGTCCTAAGAAATGTTTACTGGAATATTCTGTTTTCATTTCTTCCAAAGGCAAGCATTTCTATGCAAAATGTGGTAGGAATAGTAGAAGTTATCTCCAAATCTCCAACACAATCGGTATTTTCATTGAATTGGTGGAAAATGCATAGGATCCCAAGACAGGGTTCCTGAATGGAAACTCAAATAGTCTGAGAAATTTAATTAAATCCTCCTAATCTTCCTCACTCTCCCTTCTCATGTTTGATGGTTAGGTGTTGAATCTAGGGGGCAGACAATGTGTCCTCTCAGTCTCTGTACATCAGGTTGAAATTTCATCAGTTCACCACTGTCCTGTGTCCACTAAGCAAGAGAAAGCTGTTGAGAAGCAAGACACAGACCCTAATCTTTTACTGATTCTGAGAGTCCAGTGGAAAACCTTGTTTTGGAAGAGGGCTGCACTGCTACAGAGGTAATCCATGGCGGGGAGGAAATGTTGGTGACAGGGGCAGTCGAAGTCAATAATGGGAGTAGGTAGAGCCAATAGTTGATTGACCTTTCCTTTCCCCCTTCCTCATCCATCCTTGGTGTTCAGCAGGCTGTTGGGGGAGTGACAGGTCACTCTTATGGCAACTTGCAACTTGGCTGGCTCATAAGTATATGAGAGCATTATGCTTTAAAATTGTTTATACTATATTTGTGGTTGTGTGCCTTCAAGCTCACTTTGGCTTATTGCAATTTTTTTCTTGGAAATGTTTTTTTTTCAGCAGAGGTTTATCATTGCCTTTCTTTAAGGCAGAGAGAGTGTGACTTGCCCAAGGCTACCCAGTGGTTTCCATGCCAGAGGAGAAATTTGAACCCTGATCTTCCATATTCCAACCACTGCACCCTATTGGCTCTTTTTTTACTTTGCTTTTTACTAAGGCCAGTGAGGGGGGGGGGGGAGGGACACATAGCCCTATAAGAATGTTAATATTTTACCCAAAGAGTTACATAATGCCCCTATCTCTGAGGCTTATTTCCTTATTGATGGTTTTGTGTTCCTGTTGATCTTTGGTCATGTGAGATCTGGAAACTTTCACCTTTGTTGCCCCCCTGCAGCTTAAGATGGTTCTGGTTCCACTTTTAGAATTTGGAGAATCTATTTTTGGGGATATAGCTGTAAACAGTTTTGAATATTATTTAGGGTCAAATTGGAAAAACATCTTGTTACTTGGCTTCCTTTGGCAAAAAGAACAGTGCTAGGACTTGTTTTATCCCTGTGGTTTGTTCAGAATCTATCAGCAGACCTGACATTCCAACTCTAAATATTTCTGCTAAATCTAGCACAGTGCCAGTATAATTTAAAAAAAAAGCAAAAACAAAAAAACCTAGTAGTAGCTACAGTGTGAAAAGCACCACTCATTACTAATGTGCTTAATTCCTGGAAATTAGTACTTCTTTGAAGAGTTGCAAATGAAGCCTTGCTGCTCACTTTACTGAATTCCATGGATATAAATTTGTGTGAATGCGTGTTACAGCTACCAATCATACCTAATCATAAAGGTAGCACTAAAAGAGTTATCTCTTTCTCTCTCTGTTTGTATGTGTGTGTTTGCATATACTCTCCCCATTCTCAACACACCAAATGACTCATCTGTGAGAAGTGGGATGTCTGGTTGTGAGTAGTAGGAGATGCTCAGAGCTAGGCATTTCATAACTGGAAATAATTATATATTCCAGAGCATAATTTCCAGCCTGGGAGCATTGGATTTGTAGTTCCCTCTGGGACACAGATTAAAACAGAGAGCAAAAATATCAGAAGACTGTTCCTTTCTTCTGAAAACATGGGCCTTTAATTTCTTCTGCTTCAGAGGCTGAGGATATGGTACTTTCTTTTGCATGCCTTGTAAGAAGAAGACTTTGAAGGATAAAGTTGGAAAACAAATCTTGGCCAGATTCATTTAAAGGCATACAGGCAGCAGCACAGACTCATATAGTCCCACTGGCATCACTCCAGTTGAAGAATGGCCTGGCAAGGCCTCCAGCCCATTGGCAGAGATCTTTTCCCATTTTTCAAAAGCAAGAACTTCTGATTGCATAAAGGATTCAGTCACAGTGGCACAGAGGGCAGGTGAGGCCACTGTTGTGTTTCTGGACATAATTTCCAATAACATGAGGTATTTCAACCTAGGATTGCTTGTAGTTTGAAACTACCCCCATGCCAAACTTTGCACTCATTCTTCTGTGAGATGGAGGAGAGCCTTACAGTGTCAGTTCAGTTCCTCATGATCAACGTGCTACTGCCTGTTTGCCTCTAAAGTAATCTGAACAAGATACATTTCCAACTTTATCTTTCAAAGTTCCACTTCCCACTTCTTTCATTTACAAATATATATACAGGAACTTGGAATGAGCATTCCATAAATATGCAAATTGTCTGTCAGATTGGACAGGCGGCATACATTATAAGCTATGTTGACAGTCAGCAGCAAGGCATTCTTAACTCAAACATGATATGCATTAAAAAAAAAAAAAAAGGAACTGAGTTGGTTTCTTTTCTTCTAAAAATCACTAATGTTCCAAATAGATACGGACAGAACTGCAAACTCTGGGCTGGTGCTCACAACCATTTTAATCTTGTGGTGGAGATCTATGACCTCTTGGTGGGGAGACTGGTTCACAAATGGCCCAAACCCCATTTCTGGCAAAAACAGACCAGATGACATTTGGCCTGTTAAGCACCAGAAATGGAGAATACCCTACTTAATATATTTCTAAAGACCTTCACCCCTTGCTCTGGGTCTTCCCAGAAGATCTGAAGACCTCTGGTCCAACATCAGGGAACTTGCTGAGCCACCTGGTGCATCTGCCACTGCCACAAGTCACTTATGCTGAGACCAAGAGACTGAGGCTGGGCACCTTGTTCTGACTTCAGAGTGAAGTGACCCATGGCAGCAGTGGACTTGTTAGGCAGCTCAGTGGGGCATGCATGTGATCAGCTGCCCAGCATTGGAACACAGGGCCTTTGTAACAGGGGAGGCTCAGGGCAGCTCTGGGGCCAGGAAACTCTGGGCTGCCCCAACAGGATCATACTCTATGGTTAAGTTATTATGGTTGATGGTTAAGTTATTATGTTTTATGACATTACCAAGGCTTACCTCTTGTGATACCACAAGAGGTTTCTCCCACGTCTCAGGTTTTGGCCTTGAAATCTCTGGGGCTGAGATTATCCATAGTTGGTGTTCTCCTGTACATTTTTTTGTTTGGTCTGGTTGTCTTAGCAGCTTCATTTATATACCACTTCGTACCACACTAAGCAGTCTCTAAGCAATTCACAACTGTAAGCTGAATGCCCCCAACAAGCTGGGTACTCATTGGAAGAGGCTGAGTCAACCCTGAGCCTCTAGTTGGGATTGAACTCACAACCTTCTGGTTTGTAGTGAGTAGCTGCAGTACCACTGTCTTTCTCACATAAATCCTTAGACACTTGTTGTACCCTCCCCTTTTACAAAGGTCCTATGTTCCAGTGCTGGGCAACTGATCACATGCATGTCCCACTGAACTG
Source organism: Urosaurus nigricauda (assembly GCA_034509955.1). Taxonomy (NCBI): domain Eukaryota; kingdom Metazoa; phylum Chordata; class Lepidosauria; order Squamata; family Phrynosomatidae; genus Urosaurus; species Urosaurus nigricauda. The sequence goes on from JAOEGL010000002.1 coordinate 293,330,145, forward strand.
GCAGTGAGTCAGCTGCTCCAGGGGTCACTTCACTCTGAAGTCAGAACAAGATACAGCATAGATGACAAAACTGCTATTGCAAGTGATATAACCCTTAGTTATGTCTGCATATGTCATCAGCAGGATGACAGCTCCAGAGTGCTTCTAGATTGTACAATTCCCCTGCCTCATACACTACTTGGGTCAGAGTGGAATAGAATCCTTGTGGATATTGGGAAGTCCATACAGTCTTGGTGGGAGAGCCTCAGATTTGCACAAACTTTTGTGTGAGGTTGGCTGAATTGAGGAGCTTTTGATCAGGGGGTTCATTTTCCTGGTGATTTTGTTGGCTGGGTCTTGTTTCAGTTTTTTGTATATTGCAGGGTCCAAGAGTTCTTTGGTTTTGTTTGTTTGTTTGTTTGTATTATTCTGTTTCCATGATTACTGTGGCATTGCCTTTGTCTGCTGAGAGGATGATGATTTCTGGGTCTGAACTGAGGTCCTTGATGGCTTTTCTTTCTTAGTTATGTTGCTGGGAGGCAGTTTTGCCTTGCACAGAATCCTTGCTATTTCTCCTCTTATCTCTTCTGCTTCCTCTCCTGGGAGATGGTGGAGGATGGATTCAACCTGGGCAATGATGTCTTCAACTGGGATTCTGGTAGTGGTTACTTCAAAGTTGTCTGCTTTGGCCATGATGGATGTTTCCTCTTTTGAAAGTTGCCACTCTGAGATTGATGATGGTTTGTGATGTGTCCAGCGAAGGTTTCAGCTGGTTCTTCTGGCATTTGTTGATTTTTTGTTTTGTTTTTGTCATTCAGTGTGGTCTGCCATATCTTTTTTTCCCTTCTCCTGTAGGTAAGGCTGTTGACTTTGCCCCAGTCTTGGGTATTCATCTTTTGACTGATGCTGAGGTGGAGCGATAGCACTTCCTTGTCTACGATAGCCATTTCTTTGCAGATAGTGTGTATTCTCTCATGTAACAGTGCATTTTGCATCCTGTAGATATGGTTGTCCTGTGGGGATTTTAAGGTCTTTTTTTGTTGTGAGAAAGTATGGCATGGTATCTGTGTCTCTGCAGCATAGCATGAACAGTAGATGAAAATCCAACAAATGCTTCACTCAGCAAAGAACAGGAGGGATCCTACCATGCCACAGGAATTTACCTCAAACCCTGAAGCTGCATACAAGTCTACATAGGGACCACCAAATGCATTGTCCAAACACGAATCAAGGAACATGAGATTCACTGCAGACTGGGTCAACCAGAAAAATCAGCAGTAGCAGAACATGTTATAAACCATCCTGGGCATAAAATGCTGTTCAAAAATGCTGGACAATGCCAACAACTATCAGGTCATAATGCACAGGGAAGCCATTGAAATCCACAAACACCTGGACAACTTCAACAGGAAAGAAGAAACTCTTAAAGTGAACTAAGTTTGGCTACTAGTCCTGAAAAACACCAAAATTAAGACCCAGCAAAATGCAAATTAAAACCACCCAGGATCAGGGTTTTTTTCCAGCAGACAATGGACCACCAATTAAGCAGACACAAATCCTTCATGCATATCCTCCCACCCTGAGGGCTTGCTATTCAACAACAGAACAATACATACATTAACGTGTAAATCACTCTTCCCAACCTAGAGTCACACTATATATATATATATATATATCCCATACACTTCCATGCCAGCATTCTCTGAAGATGCCAGCTACAGATGCCGGTGAAATGTTAGGAATAAACTGTTCTAGAACATGGCCAAATAGCTCAAAAAATCCACACACACACAAGCAAGCAACCTTTGGATGCTAGCCATAAAAGCCTTCAACTTCACATCTAGTGAATGTTTGAAAATGTGAGAAATTTTGAGGACTGTAGGCTCATAGTAAGGTATAAATCTATGAAATACTGTTTTTTACCGTCTTTCCCCAATAAACAGAAAAGTCACATGAAACTTTATGAGCATCTAGGAGACAGCTTTCTACAGTGAAGAAAATAATAATAATAGTTGACTATATATTGAAACTGGGAGGAGGGCTGGCCAATAGTTTTTGGTACATTTTCAGTCATTGGATTGTTTTCCCCTTATGTATCCATGACAGATTTTCCACATCATGCTCATTTCCTGGTATAAGGCTGATTCCCGTTAAAAGTAACAGGTGAAAGAAAGGTTATTTGGCACAGATTATTTGATCAAACAGTTTTTACAATGTAATGTTCCATTAAATTCTAGGGTTTTGTTTGTTGACATTTTTTAAAAGAAGCAGTCTTACTAGAGAAACTCTTTCATTTCATATCATAATACCCGCCAAATATTAGAAATCAAAAGAGAGACCAGTTTGGTAACTAGGTGCTCAAAATAAAATTATGAGGGACATCTGGAAGATGTGTTATAAATGGTCTTGAAGAACACTGGGAATTTTTTTTAGAACTGGAACGCTTAAGCGGTATTACCAGAAGAAATGCAATAGCTGACTTAAATGTTCAAGATAATGAGAGAATGATGGATGGTATTTACATTGGCATTGATGGAAGTTGTTAATAGTATTTATATGTATTGATGGTAATTAAAAGAAATAAATGAAACTGCTAGAGCAAGAGCCTATGTGTCAAAATGTGAGTGTTTGAAATTCTGCTTAGGAACAGAACCTGGCATTGTTCCACTGCTGTCCTGTTGGTTTTCATAAATTATTGAAATATATACCGTTTGAAGACTGATACCCAAGACAGGAGTGCAGAGAATCTCAGCCATGAGACACATGCAGGGCCCAACCCCAATTTGTGGCCCAAGACCTCAGGACATCACTGAAACCCTCAGACTCCCCAAAACTCCACTTCTCAGGTGATTTTTTTTTCATCCTCAAATGGCCCTGAATAATGCAAAACAACCTGAAACTATGTCAGCTTTTCTTTGCTTCACTCATGTCTCACAGCCAAACTCCAAACTCATAGTATTGCAAAAATGAAAACTGGAGACGGCTCTTCTATCTTTAATGGTTGTGTAGAAGAGGGAATTTTAGCAGGTGTTGCTGGCTATGCAAGCAGGTAACAGGCAACACCTGCTGAAATTCCCTCTTGTACACAACAGTTTACAGTTGTCATATCTAGTTTTTTACACTGGCAACCCTATGTAAGTTCCATTTGGGGTAAATGCACCAATGAGGTACAGAGTTGAGAGCACAGCAATGCTCTCCATGATCTAAACAAATCAACAAGGATTCGATTTGTAATCAAATAGTGGTATAACAATTGAACCCAAGAAGTTACCTGAAAGAAGTTACCAGTCCACTTCCAAGAGAAATATCACTTCCAAGATACACACACACACACACACACACACACACACTAAATTGGCATATGTAGCTTTCAAGAGAAATCTACATATACCAGAGAAGAAGCTTATGATTCAAGAAAACTAGTTACACCTGTGTGTGATTTGAAGTTTGTAAAACCGCAGTTAGGAAAATGTGGCCCTCCTGTTATTGGAGTACAGTTCCCATCAGCCCTGGCCTGGGGTGAGGGATCACAGGAAAACCTCAGTGTCTTCCTGATACCATTCTAGCTTTGGAGCGAGAGAAGGAGAAGCAGGCACAGCTCCACCATGCCTAGGCCCAGAGGCAGATGAAAGACACTCCCTCCATCTTAACTGTTAAGACCCTGACCTCAGAGGGAGAGAAGAGGCAGAGAGAGCTCTATCATGCCTAGCCCCAGAAGCAGATAAAAGGCTCTCCCTCCATTTTAACTATTACCACCTTGGCCTTGGAGGGATAGAAGAAGTGGCAGTATCTGCTGGACTTGATCCCCTTCCCCACTGTGTCATTCTCTTTTCCTTTCGTGTCATGTCTTTCTAGATTGTAAGGCCAAGGACAGGGAACTGTCAAATTTGTAATCTGTAAGATGCTCTGAGAGTCTTTGTGGCTGAAGAGTGGGGTAGAAATACTCTAAATAATAAATAAATAAAGATAAAGAATGGACACACATTTGACAGAAAAGCTGGGGAGGTTGGTTCAATGACATGACCAGAATAATGGTGCAGAAAACGAAGCTTTGACGAATAGTTGCAGTTTATAAAGTTGCATTTGCTAGATAGTCTTCTAACTTGAAAATGGCAGAGATTTAAGACAAATATTAGCCATGCAAAACTGCGAAGCACAATGTGCTTTCCTTCCAGTGTTGAAATACTTCCACATGCAGAAATAAGTGAGCCTGGTCCTGAATCAGCCAGTCTTAGAACAGTAGGAGAGATTACAAGAGCCTGCCTGCCTGCCAGTGTTATGGAATGTTAGATCATGTTAGTTCAATCCATATTTATATAGTGCCATTAAAGACACAGTTTTCCTTTATGAGAAGATATTGTTTGCCAAGAATAGCAAGAAGAAAAGTGTCTCAGTCACTTCAGAGAGGGGGAAATTGTTCAAAGAAGGGGCACAGGCAGCCTCCTGGTAGAAAAGAAAATGGTTAAGGACAGAAATAAGTACCTGAGTTCAGAATCCAAGAGAAAGGGCAAAGCAAAAGACTCTGATTTGGCAGGGACATATAGGAAGAAAAGTACCTGCAGAATGTGGCTCCAAAGCTAGTATATCTAACCTGCTGTTCCATATGGTCTTCAAGACAGGTGGTGGCAGGGGTTAAATTCATAAGAGTAGATAACTCAGCAAGAGCTATGAAATCATTTGACAGAGGCCAGATTAAGACAGCATCTGAAATATCTGTCTTTGAAGGCAATCATGTTAGGAATCAAAAGGGGTCTAATGTTAGAGACTTGCTTTTCAAATGCAACAAATCATTATACTTGTCAAGATTTATGGACAGATTTATTTATGTTGACAGTGAGACCACTAATGGTTTGACAAATGAGAACTCTTGTCAGATACAACAGATATGTTTAAGCGTATTTCTCCTGTTTGGGGGAGGGAAGGAAATGAGTGAGCTTGACAAGCCATATTGGTACACCTCAGTTCAGCACAAAACACGTTCTCTGTTGTCAGATGGCAAAAATATGGGAGCTGGACTGATTATCAAGCTGGGAGGACTTGTTGTCTTTTCCCATTGGAAATTGCTTATGACTCAACCCTTGAAGATTCAAACCATTTCCAGGCCTGTCAATTTTAACGCAGATAGCAGCTCCATTCCCATGGATTGATCATGCATCTAGGAAGTGCTGGAGAATTTGTATTCTTTTGTTCTCCCTTGAATTTTCATACACCAAATTGTTTTGGGGAAGCACATTAGGACTCTATGATATAGTTCAAGCATGACATAAAAAGCATAAAGTTATTTAGATGAACAAGGCTTTTGCAAATGATACCAGCATCTTGTACATATGATTTTTGAACCAGGAATGGCATACAAATGTGTTTGGTACATTTATTTATTTATTGTACACTATTTTAATATATTAAGGAGTAAGAGGTTGACACTATCCTTTCTTACAATTTTGCAACCACAAAAGTAAATTCTGGTTGAGAAAGAATGGATTGTGCCAATACTTCTAAAAGAGCATTGAGTTCACTGGGTTGTGTTGTTAGTCTGACTTCAGGTAACAGGCTGTGCTGTAGGACATCCATAGTCTTAAAGTAAATGCTTTGGCTTGGTGTTCAGAATAAATTTCCTAAGTATTTCCTGAAAGATTGGATAAAACTTATTCTAGGTGCCTATAGTCAAGCAATCCAAAGGTTCCTACAATTACATGGTTCTTCATTATCTAGTCTGCAGGAATCCATTTTGTGCATTTAGCAGATACAGTAAAATCTAGTAGTTTCCTTCCCTCCTTCCCTCCTGTTTTTTTTTTTTTTTTTTTTTTTTTTATGGGTAGTGGTGGTGGGGAGAGATACAGAGTGTGCATGCCAGGCATATGTCTGACATCAAAATGCATTTAGCAGAAGCACAATAGCTAATGTTGTTAATGCAAAAACATTTTGGTATTTCAAGAAACCATTAGATGGCATCAGGGGAAGGCTGGCGCTCTAAAAAGAATGAATCTTGACAGGCTGAACTAACTATTATTATTTTTTTTACCAGCCTGTGCTTTCCCTGGAAAACTCTGGAAGTGGAAGTAATGAGTTCAGATTTGCTCATGGATGATTGTTTAACACTGATGACTATCATTCTATCCATCTAAAATTTAAGAGGTATATATTTGTCATCACTTCCATATATAAAAGTGATGTGTCCTGTCCCCACCCTGAATTATTAGAAGGTGATAACATGCCAACACTAGAGTCTTTTGGTCTAATATATCTTACTTATTCAAGCTGGATATAAACAGCTCCCACCCTTGTCAACTCAGCCAATCATTTTACCCTCTGCTCTTGTTATAATATTTTCCTCCTTAGTTCTGAGACATGTGTCTGGGAGTGGTTAATCTTTTAAAGCAACATTATGCATTATAATACCAAGTGTATACTATAGCGTAGTAATCCTGTGGTAATGCAAGCAGTATTAACATGTTCTGGGAGACAGGGAACTGCCAGGGGACCTGGGATTCTTCCAGCAGAAGCAAAGGGGAGAAAGGTTTTAAGTTTGTTTTTTTTTAAAAAAAAGAATGAGGAAAAAGAGGATGTTGTATTTAATCCCACAAGCTAAAAACAAACTAAATATTTATGATGGAGCAAAAAGAACTAAGGATAATTATAGAAAATATGAATGTAGAATAAAACAGTGCCTCATCTAGACACTTAATGCAAGACATTTACATGGGGAACAGTAATATACCATGATGCTTTAAAAAACCACAACAACCTAGTGAATTAACTGTAGTAATTAAATATGTATGTGTTCAGATCTTCATTTGACTAAATGGATCTAATCGCCAGCATTTAATTTACGTAGCATTTCCACTATGAATATCTTCTAGCATTTGACCTGCAATAACAACTTGCAAGAATACAGCTGCTTTGGGCCTGAAGCCCACCATGTTTTATTAAGGATGTATGCCCAGTCTAACATTTGCTTTTGTACTCTTTGTCTGGCATCCTGCATTACAATTATGTATCCATAACTGTTTCATATTCATTTATGCTATGTATTCATAATTGTGGCACTAATGCCGCCTGAAATCAACTTCAAACTTCAGAGAGCCACTTGAGTAATGGAGGTCTGCAGCATGGTCAAGTGGGGAAGGGGAGGGATTTCAGATTGACCACCCCTGAGCTTCAGTGTGCCAAGGAGAAGCAAAACCTTGCTGCTTCTCCTTGACACATCATGGCTTATGGGGGAGGGTAGGAGAGGGTTGGTTGTGTCATCCTAAAGTACTCCACTCAACCATGCCACAGATCTCTGCTGCTTGGATTGGTTTCCAGGTGTTTAAGGTGAGTTTGGAATGTTGATTCCTTAGGTTATTGATAGCTATGTTTGACAAAGAAGCTCCCTTTTATAAAGTCTTTTTATACCTGCCCAGCCCTCCCTTCTCATCTTCCATCCAGCTGGAAGGTTGTTAGTGGTATCATCATTGGGAGCATGATGAAGGAGGATTGAAGAATCACAGGTCTATGTCAGATTGCAGCAGCATATCTGCAGTAAATGAAATGGGAAAGGTTGTGGGAAATGTCTTTCTTCATTAGTCAATCCTACTGGAGCTCTGTGCCTGCAACAGGCAAGGTAAATAGCAGCTCCCTCTAGAATACCCTATCGAGCATGCATGAAATACAAAAGGGAGAGAACAGTATATTAAAAAATGGAGGATCCATTAAATGGGTACAGAAAATTGGTCACTCAATTAAATTGGAAAATGGAATAAAATTTGCAAGATACCGGTTTAAATGTCTTATAGATGGCATCTTACTCCAGCTAAATTAGCTAAGATGTATAAAGGCCAAAGCAATAAATGATGAAAGTGTACAATCAGTGTCAGAATATTTTGTATGGAGTCATACAAAAAAGCAAACATATTTTGGGCTTACTTTCATGCAGAAATGAAAAGTCTCAAGTATTAAATCACTAAAAAACAGGCTTCTTAAACTATATTGCTGAAATGGACAAACTATTAGTAGTAGAGTAGCTGGGTATATTTATCTGGAGAAGAGAAAGTGAAGAGGTGACATGATAGCCATGTTTGAACATTTGAAGTGATTTGAAATACTTGAAGATGGAGTAAGATTGTTTCTGACTGTTCCAGAGACTAGGACATAGAGCAGTGGATGAAAGCTACAGGAAAAAAGATTCCACCTAAACATTAGGAACTTCCTTATTGTAAGAGATGTTTGATGGTGGAATATGCTGCCTCGTAGAGTGGTGGAGTCTCCTTCTTTGGAGACTTGTAAACAGAGTCTGGATGGCCCTCTCTAGCGAATGTTTTGATTTTGTATTTCTGCATGACTAGGAGCTGGACTGGATGGTTCTTGTGGTCTCTTCCAGCTGTATGATTCTATGATTGTAGATGTAGGTTGTAGAAGAGTATCAGGGAAATACCTCTCTAGGAAGACTTGCCTCATCCTTTGTGCAGTACAGTTGACTAGAACCTGATCAAAACCACATTTCTCATAGATGAGAACTAGTTGGTTGAGAAGCTGATGGTTTTCTCTTTGGTAAGTTGGGAAAGACAACAAGAAAGGTTGAAATAGGCCACTCTCACTCTTCTTTTTCATATTTGCTATTCCACTTTGTTTAGGAAAAGTGGGGATATCATAAACTATAATCAAGTTGGCCCCTTTTCATTTATGGACAGCTGGGATGTTGTCATCCATTTCTTTTGGATGCAGACCTTAGAGCTGTCATCCATCGTTTTTGACACTTTAAGATTACACTACAGCAATGAGCTCTGTTTCTGAAATTTATTTGGAAAATGCAGCTGGTACAAAAATCCAAAAGCTTGTTTGCCAGCTGTTTCTCCCCCTTGGTGTTTGTGTGTGCATGCATGCACACGTACTGATTAAAGACATTCTGCAACCAATATTAGTATAAGGCATAACTTGGGGAAAGGAGATTACAATATACTTTAGTAGAGAGAACCCACACAAAAGAAAGTATTTTGACCATGGCAATGGTTCTCAGTCTGTGGTATCCTGAACATTATTGACAAAAGCTATGAAGATCATGGACTTGGTAAATCATGTCAGGGCCACATAGTATAGACAGTGGCATCATTAGGGAGCGTGGGGGGGTTCAGGCCACAGCAGGTGACACCTCAAGGTGGAGTGACACCACTGCTCTCCAAACATCTGCATTTTGACAATAATGGGCTGTGGCATTCTCCTGTGCCCCATTAAAATGCTGAAGAGATGGTGTGAGTGGGCTCAGGCTCAGGGGAGAAGAAAGGTGAGCCCCAGGATTGTCATTGTTTTTACAAAACAAATTTTAAATTTTTAAAAAGTTGATTTTTTAAAAAAATATTCTTTTAAAATTATTAACATGTTCTTATGCTAAATTTTATTCTTTTAAAATTATATTTAAAAACATCACCTTTTACCAAATTTTCACTTCAGCCACATGAAACTATGCATATGTAAATGCGCTGAGGCCATGAGTATGATATTGTGATTTAAAGCTATTCTTTTAATTGTGTATGATATGCAGGAATTAATATCAGTACAAAAAACATGACTTAAGGATTCAGTATGGTGTGAGATGGGAGGAGGTTAATGGGGGTGACACCATGAATTTCTGCACCAAGTGACAGCAACCCTAGTGATGCCACTGAGTATAGATGGTAAAACATACCACAGAGATACAAAACATTTTATGGCTAACCATATCAATCAGTTCAGATACCAATTTTTCCCTCTCAGTTCACCCCACATAAGAAAGGCCATTCTTTATTTTAACATATGATGGGAATTTGTATTCATTCTAGATCCAAACAGGCACTGACTATCCAAACAGGCACTGGACTCTTTCAAACGGGAGGAATTTCTCCCAATTCCGAATGGAGCCAAGGCGGATTCATGTAAATTCGCTTGTTTAGCGAATTTACCTGAACCCCTGCTCCGTTCGGAAGGCATTCGGAATTACTTCCCATTACCCGAAAATAACACCCCCTTGCCTGAAATCGCTTGAGAAGCTTAAATTCACAATAACGTTAAACCCATGATTGCATTCGGAGTGACTTCCCTTTTGCCCGAATTTGTGTGAGAAGAATTAATTCGCAATAACGTGAAACCCCAGGATTGCGTTTGGATTGCCCTTGGATTATACTTCCAATTTCCCACGTCTGAAAGAGTCCATCGAGAACTTGTAGCCCAAACAGGGAAGTTGGGACTCAACTTGGAGTGGTGGGAAGAGTTTCCCCTGTGCTCAGATGATGGGACCAGAGAACAGAACAGAGAGCTTTGGGAACCACATGAAAAGCATGAATGTGCTATATTCAGCTGAAACCACCTTTAGGGAATTGGTAAATAACATTAATGTGAACATTGGGGCTTTCTAGATTGGCAGGAAAGTGTGACATGAAGTTGCCTTTTCCTTAATGCTTAGCAGCTGCACCACAGCCTTTAGATGGAGCTGCGCTGTTCCGCAGTTTTTAAAAAAGAAGCTGGGAAAACCAGCACCTTTTTAAAGGCGCTTCTTCTCCTCTAAAACGCAAAAAAAAGAAAAAAAAAGAAAAAAAAGAAAAAAAAGAAAAAAAAGCGTTTTCATGGCACACTTTCCCTTTTTCTCATCTAAAGGTTAGAGTTTCATGCAGCCATGAACACACTTCTTTTGCCAATCTAGAAAGCCCCATTATCTTTTTTCATTTTGAGCAGGAATTGTCTTAGCATTGTCCCTGTTATTTGTATCAGGAGTTGGATCCAAGGATTGGCTTCATGATGTGTTCTATTGGCTGAAAATTACTAGTCTAGTAACTGACTTACAATTACTATTTCAGTCAGGCTCTCTTCAGAAATGTTGTTCTGTATCAATTTGGAAATTTCTCCTGAGTAGTGTTAGAGCCAGCATAGTTTTCTGGTTTGATTATTGGACTAGGATTCTATGAGGCCAGGGTTTTCAGCCATGGAAACCCTCTGGATGTCCTGGAACAAACCACACAATCTCAGCCTCAGAGGAAACCAATAACCAACCTCATTTGAATAGTTTTTTGTGAGATTTTTGGGTATGTGGCCATGTTCTAGAACAGTTTATTCCTGACATTTCATCTGTATCTGTGGCTGGCATCTGCATGGACAAGAGTTGGGTATATATATATATATATATACTTTGTGATCCTCATTTGGATAGCTCTCCCCCCCCCCCTACAAAAAATCCTTCAGTGGGTCATCATAATTCAGAATCAGCTAGAAGCCATATAACAACAGCAGTGTTATGGACCATCTATTCTTAGCTAAATAAATAAGATGCATTTTAAAAATGCTGATACCAGAAACTGTGGGTCCAAACAGACAGGCCAAAATAAAGCTGCTTTGGGTCACTTTGGAGGAATGTTGTTTAAATAACATGCACATCTTAAGAGGCCAGAAGCCACACCAAAGCTTCACTCCAGTCCTTAGGACTGGGGCATGGTTTTGGCACGGTTTCTGGTCTCTCAGGACGCATACATCATTTAAAAAGCATACCTCCAAAGTGACCCAAAGCAGCTTTATTTTGGCCTGTCTGTTTGGGTAAATCTGGAAATAAAACATGGGGACTTTAAAGAATGGATAGAATATTTCACCAAAACGTCATTCAAGTCATTTCTTGGTTCTTTGTGCTGTCTTGGCCAAATTACTCTCTTAATTCTTTCTCTTATCAATTGTATCAGAGATATATCTTGTATAAAACTTTTTGATGGGAAAATTATTTTTCCCTGGATCAAATGAAAAGAAGGTCCATGGTTTATCTGTAAAGTGCACCCAAAGACTAGTATATAGTAACCCTGGGTGATGTTTACAGCAGTACCAAATGTGACAGCTTTCAAAGTATTATGTATATTTCGAAGGTTGTACATGTATAGCTGTGACAGCATGTCAGTTATAATTCTTGTAAAAAAAAAAGTGGATTAATTTATTATGGTTCAAATATAGACTAAACTGAGTAAATACCTCAAAACAAAATACTTATCTCCTCATGGCTCACGGACTGATAGGTAATACTAATAAAGACACAGGAAATATAATGGACCAGAGCATCTCTTGTTTTCTATACTTTAAAATACAATTTGTTAGGGTTAATGGCTGGCAAAGATAAGAGGAATGAAATCCTTGTGTGAGAAATGATACCTTAAACACAAACAAGTTGAATTATAATGGGTTACCCGGAAAGGAAGGCCAGGGAAGACTGCACATTCTTAACATGATGTTGGATTCTTAGGGCTGGACACTTAGGTTTGAATGATAGCACTGCTTAAACTTACTTAGTTGGCAGAATTTAGGATCTTATTGCATGGGCTTAAAAACCCAGTTTACCTTTCCCAGTTTACCTTTCCCGAATTCAATCCTAATTCAGGAGGCAGCCAGGATTTATCACACATAAATCGCCACTGAAATTGCCACAGGGATTCATCCCAGATGCAGCCCAGGTCCTCTAATCTGCTTTGGCAGCCATTTTGTAATGATGGAAGATTCTCAGTGGAAACCGGGTTGCATCCGGGATGGACCCTGGCAGCAATTTTGGTGACAATTTATGTGTGATAAGACCTGACTGCCTCCCGAATTAGGAATGAATTCAGAAAAAGTAAAACAGTCTTTTAAGCCCAGGCAATAAACTCTTTAGTAAGTTTTGTCGCACTCTCTACACATGGTCACTTGTGCCTATTTATCTAGCTTTTCTGTCTGGGATAACCATTTCCAGTCTGGCCTTTTCTTAGAGATAAAACTGGGATGCTTTCTCACTACACAAGTATAGCACTATGATCCCACTTTAACTGTCATGGCAACATCCTATGAAAAACAGGGTTTAGTGGTTTAGCACTACAGGAGATCCCTGGCAGAGAATTCTTAAATGCTCTCTCCTAAACTATAGATAGCAGGATTCTACAGGCTGGAACTATGGCAGTCAAGGTGGAATGACAGTACAGTGGTCCCCCGGGTTACGAAGGTAATCCGTTCCGGGATTACCTTCGTATCCCAGAAGTTTTCGCAACCCAGGGGACCGCTTTCGCCAACGCACAGCGCGCCGGAAGTGCGCTGTTTTAAAACTTCTGGGTTGCAAATTTCTTTTGCAACCCGGGGTTTTTTTCGTTGGCTGGGGGCTTTTTTCTCCCCCAGCGGTTTCGGGTCCCGGGGATTTCGTTCCCCGGGGGATTCGGATCCTGGGGGACCACTGTACTATACTTGATTAGAGTGAGAGGGCCCCTTTATGGGAATCTAAGGGTCAGTACAGACTGCCCAAAAAGGGCGGTCTGGCGCCACCTTTTTTTTGTGGTGCAACTGTGCCACAGCAGCTAGATGTTGCTGCGCAGTTGTGCCACAAAAAAAAGGAATGGGTAAACCGTGCTCCTTTTTTGTTCCCTGTGATGCAACAGGGGAAAAAAAGCACCATTATGTGCCTTTGTGCTGCCACAACTGTGCAGTTCCATCCGGAAGCTGTGCAGTTGTGGCGGCACCATTACATATGCTGTGTAAACGGCGTTACGTAATGGCGGCAGCACCATTACATGTTAGGGTTCGGAAGCATGTAAATGCACATGCTCCCGAACCCTAATGGCGCTGCAATGGTGCCTCTTCTTGCCCGTCTGTTTAGGGCCTACAGAAAGAAAGTTAATGAAATGTGTAAATAGCTGTATGTATCATTACCCAACTTGTGAACTAGAGAATTTGGCTGTAGTTTTTGTGGCTGTTGTTTACACTGCAGCACTTAATTTATTTTTGGCACATTGAGATATACAGCAAAATTCTTCAAGGTTCTGATCACTTCCAATTGTCCCAGCTTAGAAATGAGCTAGGACTGAGCTAGGCAGTGTTGTGGCCTCCTGAGGGCCCATTCAGGGTCTGGCATGGCAGCAGGATGAGTGAGGAAGGGAAGCAACACCCTTTCTTGCTTGCCCAGCGGCTGCACCAGTCCCATTGGATGTACTGCTCCACTGGGTGTACACCCCCTGGATTGTCACTTCAGGCAGTCTGCAGTCTGCACCTCCTCTGGGAGAGGATTGGAGAGGAGAGACCCTTGCTCTTCCCAATAGGCTCAGGCAAAATCAAACTGGGTCAATCTCTCCAGGCCTGTTCTTCCTCATTAATAATATTTGCTGTCATAACCACAGCCATATTACTTGGCCACATGTGTCCCACTTTTCATCTGTGAAATATTGAAGGATATGGGTTCCTTGTGGTGGTTTGAGCATAAGACTAGGGCTCTGTAGATTGAGGTTCAATGCCTCCCTCATGCACAGAAACTCACTTGGTGACCTTGGGCAAGTCACAACCTCCTATCCCCAAAAACCCCTGTGATAGGTTTGCATTAAGGTCACCATAAGTCAGAAATTACTTGAAGGCACACAAAAGAAACAACAATAGCAATAGCAAGTACATTTCTATACTATTTATCAGTGTACTTAAGCACTCTGTAAGTGGTTTACAAAGTGTAAGCTAATTGCCCTCAAGCTGGGTACTCATTTTTGGCGACCTTGGAACGATGCCAGGCTGAATCGACCCTGAGTCCTTGGCTGGGACTGAACTCACAACCTTGTGGTTTGTAAAACTTAAAGCAAGCTCCAAAGCCCCCAGAACATCTGGCTTTGCCGGCTCTGAGGAGGATGAGGAGGAGAGTGGTGGAGGACTTTAATGCCAGCTCCATTTCCCCCCAGAACACCTGGCTACATCGGCCCAGAGTATCATTATTTCAGATATGTAATTGATATTTGATAACTTTTTTGTGTGTGTGTGTGTGGCCAGGGGAGAATTGGGGATTGTTGTTTAGATCATTATGCTATGCTATGTTGTTCAATTATTACTGTGCTATGCTATGTATTTTTTGTACCGTATTTTTATTATGTTGTTTTGATTTTTGTATTATTACTTTATTTTGTAAACCGCTTTGATCTATTTGGAAAGGCAGTATATAAATAAAATGTATTATTATTATTATTATTATTATTATTATTAAAAGGCAAAAGGTTTATATGATCTGAAGAGAAACCAGGGTGGTCTCTGATAAAGTAACAGATTGTTCTGTAATAGGGGTATAGAATGTCAATACACAGAGATATATGAGTTATATGTATCTATTGTATACTAAGTCCGATGTGCCAAGTGTAATATTCGAATGTAATATTTGAATAAAAAAACAACAACCTTGTGGTTTGTGAGTGAGTGGTTGCAGTACAGGCATTTAACACTGCACCACCAACAATAACAACAATTTCAACAATGGGTTCCTTAGGGTCCTGGGAAAGTAGTTGCTTGTTTTTGTGTATATGGGAGATTATTGATAGTCATATCAGAGCTCAAATGTGTTAGCCGAATTTAATGTCTGGTGCCTTTTCTTTCTTGTATTGCTGTCTGTTTGGGTTTTTTTTTTTATTTGAATGGGTCATATGACTGTAATAAATTTTGATTTGACTTGTCATAATTCTAAGAAGCCTCTAAGCACATTGCAGTCTTTCAGTTTTATCTCTTTTCCGTCTCCATCATGCACACACATCATGCCTTGGGTTATGTGAGGAATAACTGGAATGGCATTAAGTCTTTGGAAGACAAAGTTTTGGATTTGGACTTACTGTCAAGTGTACGTGTTTGCAGTATTCCTATACCTAGTGGATAACAATAGCAACTCACATGTAATTAGATCTGGAAGTGGTGAATGCTGAAATTTATTGGAATAGGTCCAAAGGAAGGGGGGCTAATAAAAGGCTTGAGATTCCTGAGATTGTGCAAAGACCAAACTTAAGTTGCATTTGAGACCCCTTTAGCTGATGGTGAATCCCTGAAGAATTATGGAAAAATTATGACTACTCTAAAAAACATATTCATGTTGCTGGGTTTTTTTATGGCATATCTAACTCTTTGAAGGTAGAAAGTTAGACAGTTGCATTTTATATTCTGTCAATTTATGTATGACACAGTAGTTCTGAATGATACAGGAACTGCACCATTCATTCACTATGGTTTCTTGACTGTACTGCTCAGTGATAATTGCATATCAGTAATTTTAACTGTTTTCCTTCTGCCCTGCTTCTATTAAAATCCATCAGTGAACCTTTAGACAGTGTTCTAAGGTTTTCATATTGTAAAATCTTCAACCATTCTTTCTGTCTCTCTCTCTCTCACACACACACACAGTGCTTTCTTTTACTTCTCCTGCCCCCCACTCTCAAAGGCCTGTGCAAAGATTAGAATTTGTCATGACCTGTGAATGGTGGAAGGATGGAGAGTTTGGACTGCAGGGCTTTGAAGTGCATGTTTGTCATCTTTAATTACACAATTGTCTTGGAAAAGAGAAAAAGAATGGAAGGGCTGGCTTTCATAAAGGCAGCCATTTAATAGTCTTCTCTTTGCTGTTCTAGAATATAAGAGCAATACTATGATTCATTTCAAAAAAGCGAGTAGTGTAAAATATTTTCAAGTTGTGGATGATTGAATCCATGGATAAAGAATCCATGAATATGGAAGGCTGACTGTACCTGTCATTTGAGGGGTTTGTCCTTGATTCATTTATCTTAAAGATGTCAAATTCACATTTGTAGCCAAGAGGCAGAAAAGTATAACTTTTTCTACTCTTTTTAAATTTATTTTTAAAATTGTATTTCAAGCATTTACTGTTTTCTATTCATAACAGAAATAAAGAAGAAACTGTCTTACAACTTGACACCAAAAAGAGTTTTGATACCAACATTTGAAAAAGAATTTGTAAATTTTAACAATTACAAATAATGGTGCTCCAGTATTTCCAATATGTTTTCTATTGATCAAAAAGCAAATTTCTCTGTATGACGATGCCTAGGGTCTGCAGACTGACATCTAAAATGACCTATAATGAGCAAGGTGGTATTGATTCGAGACATTTAAACTCTCAGGATCACCCATTGTGAGAAAACCTTTATGTCCATTTTGTGACCTCTGAAGGTAACATGCTCTTGCAGAAGATGCTGCTGACAGTTAATAATAATAACAATAATAATTTATTTATATCCCGCCCAATCAACAAGGAATCTGGGCGGGTTACAGCCGTGGGAAAAATACAATGCAAATAACAATGACAATGAAATAATAAAACAATTTCAGCATAACAATAAATAACAAAAATTATAAAACAATTAATAAAGCAAAAATTAATAGAAAAAAATTACATTCAGTTCAGCAGTTATTAAAGAAAAATCCCAATTTCTAACCCCCCATTTCAATCCTGGAGAAGAAACAACATCAATAACAATAATATAAACAATAAACAATCTTAACAGATCACAACCTAAAACCATGAAAAAGGAGGAGACTAAAAATTGTCAACGAGAAAAAGCTCTTAATTTCCTAGTGAGGAATAGGCTGGAGGCTTATAAGGACTCCACCCACGCTGCCAAGTCCTGGGCTGGAGGGGAGGGCCTGGTGTTAAAGAGCCAAGCCAGCATAGGCTTCATGTCCTGCAAAGGTTGGCTCCCTGTCCTCCAAGATGGTCCTGGGCTGGAGTAATGAGCTGGAGGCTTATAAGGACTCCACCCATGTGTGACATGCATATGGCATGTGTATTGTAGCTCTGTGAAACAGCGACTATTAATTGCTCATGTACAGGTAAGTATACCATTCCTGAATGCTGTTGAGATTGATGAACAGCTTACCAGACAAAAATGAGTGTACAAGGTTTTGAATATGGGACTAGTATCACATAATCATAGAACTGTAGAGTTGGAGGTGACCACAAGGGCCATCAAGTCTGCTATTCAGAGAAACACAATCAGAGCACTCCTGACTATAGTTTGAATCCACTGCTCTGGGTCCTGTTCTCTGGCGCAGCAGAAAAAAAGCTTTCTCCATCCTCAATATGACAACCCTTAAAATTAAAATACTTAAACAGGGCTATCATATCACCTCTTAACCTTCTCTTTTCCATGGTAAACATGTCCAGCTCCTTAGGTCTCTCCTTGTGGAGAATCATCAGATTGGAATGTGCAGAGTATCTAATCAGGGACAGGTTGGCAAAAAGGTGGGGACCTGCCTGATAAGTGGATATAAAAAAGGAGGAGGAGCTGTTAAAAAGGATGAGCATGTCAAGCTTGCTGTGGCAGGAGAGTGTCTTGGAACTGCCAAGAGTGCAGCTGGGAATTAGGGTTTGGCCTGTATGAGATTCAGAATCTCGTATTAGGAAAAAGGATTTTAAGGGGACAAAAGAAGTCCAATGACACTGGAGAGTGTCAAGAATGCTGAGAGCAGTGGAACTGCCACAGATGAAATTATAGGTATATGTGCCTTAAGGGGTTTCAGGTTCCCATATAAGAGGGAATGAATTTAGAAGGTCAAAAGGAATCCTGTGAAATCAGTTTAAACTGATAAATTAAGTTCTTTGAGCCAGTGAAGGAAGAGCTCAGATCCACATTATTCTGTAGAATTGTAATTTATGAATAGAGCTGGAGATTCATAGGATTTATACTCTTACTGAATAAGCTTTAGTGTATGGAAAGAACTAAAACACAGTTGAAGAGTAACTGAAGTCTTTGACTGAAATGAAACAAAATCAATTTTTAACCAATGAAGTAATATACATTTTGTAAGCATAAGCTTTGAGAACCAACTACCAAAAGAGATACCATCATAGGCTTGTTCTACAAATAAAAGTTATTTTCTCTTTATTCAGAAAGGAGTGGCCTGATGTGATTTGTGTTTAACATCAAAACATGCTACCAAGAATAGTAAAAACGCTTAATAATGAAAACACTTAAGTCAGTGGGAGGACCAAGGGTTAGAGACATAGTTCTGAGGTAAAAGAAGCCCTAAATTACTTAGGATAAGACAGGTGAATAATCCTGGGTAACCCTGTGGTGGTCACTTAATTTGGTGCCAATCTGAAAGACCCAGTGTGGGGATCTGAGAGACCCAGTGTGAGGGGATCTGAAAGATCTAGTGTGAGAGATTTAAGAGAACCAGCCTCCATACATCCTCATAAGACATGGTTTCCAGATCCTTCACCATTTTGGCTGTCTTCCTCTGGATATGCTCCAGCTTGTCAACATCCTTTTTGAATTGTGGTGCTCAGAACTGGGCTCAGTATTCCAGGTGAGGCCTGACCAAAGCAGAATAGAGTAGCAGTATTACTTCTCTTGATCTAGACACTATACTTGTATTCATGCAGCCTAAAAATGCATTGGAATGTTTATCTAGCCCACATTTTACTAGCTATTTTTACTATTATTTACCTTTTACCAATGGGTTAAGTTTAGAGCAGACCTGGAGAGGGACCATAACCAAATGGTAAATCTAGTATGAATGATAAGCATGCAGAAGGTCCCAGGTTCCTGTAATCTCCTACTAGGGTTGAGAAGGGCTCATTGGAGAGTCATTGCTAATCCCTGTTCCAGGACTGCACAAAGTGTGTCCCTCTTTTGTTTTGTGACTATAACTCCCAGCAGTATAGCAATAGCATGTACCAGTGAACTCAGCACTCATTCTCCAAGCAGTTTACAATCTGTAAGCCAATTGCTTCCAACAAGCTGGGTACTCATTTTACCAACCTACGAAAGGATGGAAAGATGAGTCAACCTTAGAGCCCCTGGGATTGGACTTCCAGTGTCTGGAAGACTACTTTTTCCATCCCTATTTTGTATAACGGTAAATTAGATTGCCAGAAACCATGGAGTCCTGCTGGATGATTGTCTGTCTTTGTGCCCCTTTATCAGGTCAACTATAACCTCCATATTTTGAACATCTTTAGGATCTATAGGTTTTTGATCACTGAGACTGCCCATTTGCTTGTCCAGGCCTTGGTTATTTCAAGTCTGCACTATTGTAATAGCCTACTGGTAGGTTTGCCTTCCTGCTCTGTTATTCCTGTTTTTAATCCAGAATGGTGCTATTTGGGTTATTTTAAATTACCCTAAATACTCAAATGTCTCTTTCCCTAATAGATTCCTTCATTGGCTACCAATTTGGGCAAGGGCTTACTACAAGATATTGGTCATGGTAGTTTAGACCTTATGCTTTAACCTCTCCCAATATCTGCCAGCTTAGTTAGCATGGTATGTAGCATCTAAGAATTTAAGATCCACATGCAAATGAATATTGGAGGTCCAACAAACACATATGACTATATCAAGGCTATGAGCTTTTCAGGATCTGGCTTCATATTTGTGGAACAGTCTTCTTTTGCAACTCCAGCTGGAGGAGGATCTTACCTGTTTTTGTAAAGGGTTGAAGACCTTACTCTTTGATTCACTGGATTAAGCTGCTGAGTGTGCCTAGGGTGGCTGAAATGGATAACAACTGATGAGGATTTTGTTTTTAGCACATTGATATATTGTTTTAGTATATTATAGTGTTATGTTTTATTGTTTCGCTCTTGATTATACATGTCTGATGTTCTTCCCTTTGGTGAAACAATTGTTATAAATGAGCACTGTTATTATCACCTTTTAAAAATCTTTGTTGTTGTGTGCCTTCAAGTCATTTTTGACTTACAGTGACCCTAAGACAAACTTATAATGGGCTTTTCTTGTCAAAATTTGTTCAGTCTTCCATGAACACACTAACCAGGGCTCACCATGCTCAGCTTCTAAGTTCATGGAGGAACTGGTGACTTTGGGGTACTTAAGATAGTGCAACCCTACTACTACATATTAATTGAGGCTAAATTTTATTTCATGTTTGGGAATGTTCATGGAAACACATTACCTTGTATCTTTGTGCCTATTGTCCTGCCTTTGTGAAGTCTGCTGGAAAAAATGAAAGAGCAGAACAAGCAATATTCAGAACTGTATCTTGCCACCCAGAACACACAGTTGGTTTCAGTCTCCTTGGAATCAGTGTCTCTGGGTATCATGGTGTTTTGTTATTCCCAAAGGTATGAAAACATAGTATGTCCTTCTGGAATTAAAATAAGACTTGTATTATGAAGAACACCACCCCCACCCCAAAATGCCACTGCCAACCTCTCAAGTCTGCTTTTAGGAGAACTATGACATCATAAAGATGAATGTACTTCAAGGCAATACAGTCAGCCCTTGGTATCCACAGACTTGCCATCTGTGGATTCAAGCACCCGCAGATAGCAAGCCTAATAGCAAGCCTACGTTTTCATCAATGGTGGCATGCGTGTGTAGCTGTACCACCATTCGGGAGAGCCCCATTGTCCCATGGCAGTGTGTGCATGTGGCCACACTGCCATAAAGTTCCATTCTCCCCAGTGGTGGTGCAGTTGCTTGCGTGTACCATCACGGAATAGCAGGGGCTGTCCCTGGGAACGGATTTTTGCAGATACTGAGGGCTGACTGTAATTCACAATTTTTCTATGAACAAATAATGAAATGAATTAAAGTTTTGACATCACTTCTTCTATTAATAGTAAATAAAATAATAAAATGTTTTCAGCCACCTTGGCTCACTGGAGACCCTTCATTCCATCCCACTACCCTCATAGTGGGAACATGGAACATACCTCTGGTGGGAACATGAGAAACACCTTCTCCATGTCTTTTTCTAGGTGCTGGAATTATCTTCCTAGAGAGGCTAGATCAGGGCCTCCTTGATATTCTTCCATAGATAAGTGAAAATGTTTTTGTTTCGACATGCATTTGAGAAATAATTACTCAGATGGAAAGAGCCTTTAACAATTGCTGTGTTGTCTAACTTTGTTGTTTTTCTTTTTAATGGTTGTACTTTTTGTGTGAATGGTTTTCAGTGTCTCAAGACTATACATTTACAGCCTGTAGGAACATTTCATGGGATGGAGGGAAGAATTCTAATTTGGAAGGGACAATGCCCACATTCCCTCCAAAGCTACACCCCTGAATCGCAGTGGCTGTTACAGGAGTGGAATGATCTGGATC